>OY751313.1:49973229-50442511 GCA_963564615.1 Rhorus exstirpatorius
ACGCATATGACGAATTTGCAATGAAAATTGAAAGCGAGAAGTTTGGCGCCCTTTTGTGCTTAAGGCCGTCCTCTAGTTTCTCGGCTGTTTTTTTTATGGCTTTTTCAATAATTTTTTTACGGGCAAAGCATCGAAATAATCAATCTCATTATTTTTGCATAATCTTTATTAACATTTAAATAAGCTTTACAAATTTTTTGAAGTCAAAATATATAATAGAATAGCAGTTATAGTGGCCGACAGGAAGACATCAAGTGAAAGAGGTGCTTGACGGTAACCACGATATTTCAGAAACTATTGCACCGATCTTGTTCAAATTTATACAGCATCTTTAATATGTTATAAGCCAGCGATTGAACTAGAGTGAATTCTAAATTACAAAAATTGACTTTTTTATACACTTTTGAAAATTACATTCTATTTTTTACTCATTTTTTCTTAAGTTTTTCGCTCGTACGAAAAAAACTATCGAAGCAATCATGATAATCCTAGTTCAATCGCTGGCTTATAACATATTAAAGATGCTGTATAAATTTGAACAAGATCGGTGCAATAGTTTCTGAAATATCGTGGTTACCGTCAAGCACGTCTTTTACTTGATGTCTTCCTGTCGGCCACTATAACTGCTATTCTATTATATATTTTGACTTCAAAAAATTTGTAAAGCTTATTTAAATGTTAATAAAGATTATGCAAAAATAATGAGATTGATTATTTCGATGCTTCGCCCGTAAAAAAATTATTGAAAAAGCCATAAAAAAAACAGCCGAGAAACTAGAGGACGGCCTTAAATCTGCTGCCTGGGCTTGATACGGTCACGCCTTAAAGTGCTCCGGTAAAAAGGACGTCTCTACGTCAAGGCCTTACTTTGTTTCCCTGCGTGTTTCATCGACCTCCGTCTATCGCGGAAACCCCCAAATAAAAGGTGGAAGAAAAAAAAAAATATCTGTCGATACAATAAAAAAATTAAAAAAAAAACCCCCAAGACAACTCCAATAGCAAGAAATTCTTCTGTGAAGAGTAAATTGAAAAACCCCAATCGCTCATAATTTTGCTTCCTCACAGAGGAAGTTTTGGTAAATATTCGTTTTTTTTTTTTTAGTTTTCAATACCGATGTCTCCAAAATGTCCAAAAACGTTGCGAAATCACATTTAGAAAAAAATGTCCGGATGTGTGCGTGTGTAACCATTATGCAAAATTTAATCGTATGTCATTCGATAACCGGTTGAAGTATACAGCGCTGTAATTTCGCAGTAAAGTAAAGCACGATAACCCCTTTATTTATTGCAATTTTTATACAAATTCATACAGTGACACGGATTTTATGTCATTTTCAATTTTTCGAAAAATGGTCGTACTCGCTCTAACTTCCGCCAATTTTGTGATATCGTGCTAATTTTTTTTTTTTTTTTATATATATATAAATAATTATTAAAGGACATTGGTTTTGAATTTGGCGAAAATCGATGGAGGGGTTCCGATTTTATGAAATTTTCAATTAAAAAAAAAATCTGTGTACTCGCTCTAACTTCTGCTAATTTTGAGATATCGTTCTAAATTTTTCTACATTTATAACGGCATTTTCTTTATATCTTTCCCGCCAATGAAAAAAAAGCGCGATTAAAGTTATTATTATTTTTTTTTTATAATGAAAAAAAAATTATTTTTTATCCCTCAAATGTGTACCAAAATGCCCTCGAAGTTTTTGTGACGTACGGCTTTATATTTCGTTCGTAAAAACATTTCTGAGGATCGACTTTTATCTCGATCCTTCCGCAGTCTGATTGAACGTTCGTTAGTTTCGTTTATATGTACGCGCGCAGTATAAACTTTCATGCATTCCTCTCGATCATCTCGTATTACCGAAAACAAAAAGACTGGCTTAACTTTTAAACAAACACACGCTCGTATACACGTTTATATACAACGTAAACCCGTCACGCCAATGTGGACACAGCTTTGAGTATATTTATCCTATCACCGAATGAACGATAATTACAAAAGTCAAACATTCGTGCAAAAGCGAATAACGACAATGATACAGAAGTTACCACAACAAGAAAATGCAGAGCTCTCAGCCTACAGATCCATTTCATTCATCACTCTCGTTTTATTCATTCCGTCTTTCGAACAGTCACTTTACGATCATCCGTCCAGAAAATGCCCTCGAATTTTATTTCTCAGAGGAGAAAAAAAATGTATTTAAACAAAAAAAAACCTGACGATCCAGATCCTTTGAAAATTTGGGTGATCCAGTAGGACGAAGCGCGGTGAGCAAAGATGGCGGGGGACGTACACCTTCAATGAGTAGGAAGATTTTTCGTTAAACTCCGCGGTCAAAGATCCCAAATTATTGTCAGGTTCTTTCCCACGATTCACGAGAGCAAGGCAAAGGGTTACCTTTTTTTTTTAATTTTTCTCGTCATCAGATCGAAATCGGCCTCTATTTATTTTTTATTTTTTCTTCGAACTCTTTAAATTGCTTGGGTTCAGCCCTTTTTCGTAATAACAGTCGATACATACATTTTTCTTATCCCAAAGTACTACTCTGTTCGAAGCTAGACGCAAACAAAATCGTTACGAAAAGATTTCCCTCGATTCAGGGATGAGAGGAGACGGTGATTTTTTTTTTTTCCAATGTCTGAACAAACGAGGAACATCATCATTATCTCTCGTATCCCTTCCTCCGAATAATCCGTAGTCACTAATGCGGCTGCATCGACGAAAGAAAACTTTCATAATTAGATCCCGAGAGCCGCCTTAGCGTCTTGAAAGAAAAAAAAAAAATCATTTTTATGAAGAAGCAGGATTGCTCAGGTCGACGAAAACTGTGATAAAATACGAAAGAAAATGTTGAGGAATGAGGGAAAAAATGATGATACATAAATTTTTGAAAAATTGTAGAGAAAATTATAAATAAATGAGAAGCGAAAGATAATGGATGAACGGGTAACGCAGTGAATAATATTAGCCAGGGGGTCTCAGCTAGATCAGAGGCTTACCACACGAAACTCCATCATTAGCAGTGACATAATTAGTGACGCTTCGACACACAGGATGAATTAGAGACTAGCTATAGTGCTACGTATGCCCATAATAAAAATACAACCATCGAAAGTACGAAAAAAAACAAAAAAAAAAGAATAAAATGTAGTACCCTCCTTCTTGGCCCTGTGCCAGCAAACCGGAAATTCTACGATCCACCCTTTTCTCATTCACGGTAGCCGCGCAACACCCGGTGTAACGGTGTTGAGCCGGAAACTGTTTAATATTCTAATGTCAATGGGTTCATTGAACTTCACGAGGGGAACTTTTCCCCGATTAAAGATTCAGGTTGCCATGCCTTTCTCTATTATTTGCCCTAAAATTAGCCAATTTTATCAATAAATATATTTGGCTTTTTTTTTTTAAGAAATTGCCTGTGTGCATCATTGATATACTTACTCAAAGTTGAGTTATTTTTCACACGAGGATAACATAGGGCAGTGAGAGTGCTGTTTGGACTCCAAAAAAAAAAAGTTGACCTGGTCTCAAAACAAAAAAGTTCACTTCCGGAGTTTCATAGATTTAAAAACCCACCTGGACCTTGGCCTGGACCAGGACTTTCATTTAGGGAAATTGGGTCCAACGGTAAGCTAGTCTGTGGCGCATATCGATCCGCGCAGCTTGGTGATGGTGGGAGAAGCTCTGCGCCTATCACAAGGCACCGCTAGCTAAAAGGTCAGCTGCGCGCAGAGTTAAGGTAGCACTTTCACGTACAGCTGTGGGGATAGAGAAAGCGGCGTGCAGAGCAAATAGGGGTTATGTGTGACATATCGCCGTGTGCAGCTCACGCAGTAGCGTAATTCTTTTTCACTCACGATATCTCGAAAACTAAACGGTAAATCATCTTCAACTTTTACGAGAATATTCCTATTATACTTATCTACGTTACTTTAGTTTTTCGGTCAATTCTCGAAACCCTTCTAGGCGGTACAGCGAAAACCGTGTCGTTGGGGTATTGCCGGCCCATAGGTTACGTGTTATTCAGGATTATTTTGACTTCAATTATCTCGAATTTTAAACGGCAAATCTTCTCGTAACTGCACGTAAGTTTAGATAACATCCTAAACAGCAGACGTGCAAAGATTGAAAGATTTTCCAACACATTGATTCCATGGAGGTACCTTGAAGGTTCTTCTAGCAATTGCTGTGTCAATGCAAAGTGAAAAAAAAAACAAGAAAATAAAAATAATAGGCTACCCGTATTATGCAACGTATGACTACAAAATGGAAATATAATTTTTAAATGTCATTAAAATAGTAATAATGTGATATTTTATTATTTCGCTGTCTTATAAAAGTTATATGTAGACACGTACGCGACTCAAGTAGTACTCGAGTGTTTACATCTGGCAATGTTGCAATAGAGGAGTGAATATATCCTTGTAAGAAGACCACGTTAATCATCAAATTGTTCTCTGGATTTTAATAATTGGTGCTACATAATGAAATATACTGTGTACGTCCTATTTAAATGTGATGCGCATAGAAATCAGGTTTATTGAAATTTTCTTTGTCCTTTATATATTGATTCATCTAAATTTTTTGCGTTGCTGAATAAATATTACTCGTATTATTATTGCTGGCAAAATCTATTATAATCTTATAATTACTGTCAGCTGAAATAGGCAGCTTCGCACGAAAAACTTTACAAGACACCGCTTAATTTTTTTTTCCATGAATTTTCATACTTTCTTCGTTATACTTTCGGCTACATTAGTATTTCATTGGCTCATTAGAAGCATCAGAATTTACTCTCTTGTAATCTTGTTTTACGTTGAAAATTGCATTGTTTACGATGAGCATTGTGTATATATCCGGCATTACATTTTACGATCCCCTTAGAACCATGTGTTAAAACGAGAAGGTATTTCAGTGAGATATTTCTTTCTTATATTTTCAGCAAGCTTATCTCAAATTAAGAGAGAATGTACAGTAAAGTCCAAAGAATAATATGTATAAATTTGAAGAGGCTTTGCAAAATACTTGCGATAATAGAAGAACCTCCTTAAATCAGCCTTAATTTAAGTCATGCTCTGCCGGTCCCCCTAAATCGAGCTCGCAATGTACAGACATTTTTTTTTTATACTTATTTACTTATTTTTCATTTTTATAATTATTTAATATACATATCTTGGGATATGTAAGGCCCCCTGTAGTACTAATCTTCATGACTTCTACAGCACCCGGAGAAAAAAAAAAAAACACGAATCATTCTTGGTGAAACATGAAAAATTACTGTTCATTCCGGTAATTCTGTTGTCACAAAAATTTCTGTTCACACCAGAAGAATTTTTATCAAAACTGAAAAGTAAACGTAATATCGATGTAATAATTCCTGTGCATTCCTGTAGTATATTATTTTTATTCCCGTTTATCGGAATGATTCTGTAAAATTTGCAACGTTTGCCCGTGAAAAATTTACGTTTAATTCCGATAATTTATAACAATATGGAAATTTTATTTTGCAATAAACTACGCGATCACCGGGTCAATCAATATTAATTTATCATTTTGTCTGCTAACAACTCATTTATTGATCAAAACTGAACTTGAGTAATTTAACTTCGAATCGAACGATAATACAAGCTTTTTTTTTTCATTTTTAAAAACATTTTAACATTTTTTTTTTTCACTTCTATTTTTGATTTCACGTCGATCCACTCTGTCTTCTTCCCACCACTCTACTCACTTCCTGCTTTCAAGATACTGGCACACTCCGTTTCTTTATGTTTTTTTTTTTTTTAATTCTCAAAAAAAAAAGAGATCATCTTTTTTTTTCATCTTTTTGCCAGTTCCCCCGGGTCTGCTCTTCTCTTTCGGTTTCTTTTTTTGTTTCACTTCGGCGCAAACGGGGAGAGGGTCGAAAAACACGAAACCCATGGGCAAGGCCAGAACCAGAATAACCGGAACCCTTGGCCGTGTAACCTTCCCGCCACATGGCTCCTCTTGATGCTTGCTCATATGCCCCTCATGCTTCCCGCTTTTGCTCGTAAAATTCACGTGACTCCGTCGCAGTTTCGTTTTATCACGAACTTTTTTTTTTATATATATATTTTATCAGACACGAGAGGAAAATATAGAGAAAAATAAAACATCGAAGTGATATCTTTTTTTTTTTTTTAGAAAAGTTATCCAACATTGCAAAATCTCTTGGCTTTTAATTAAGAGTGAAAAAAAAAAGAAATGTCCCACAAGCTTGGAGCCTGATGCGATAAACTTGAGTACCGCCAAATCGATGACAAAGTTTTCGCAAAATCGCCATTTTATGGCACTTTGAGATTCAGATATCTCGGTGTTCATCGAAGCACTCATTGCGTCCCATATGAAAAATAAGGCGTGCAAAAGCTGAGAACCGTATTTACTACCGCCTCATCGATATTGAAGATTTTGCAGAAATTTTGAATTTTCGAATCGATCTAATGCTTCATTGAACAGACTCCTCCACGTTTTATCATGATTGATTTCCATGTCAAGAGCAAAAAAATAAAAAATTACTCGATAAACGTTCCGGGATTCAAATAAATGTAGGCCTCATTTGCAAAGGGCAAAACTCGTTGGTCGAAAAAGTAAAGCCAGTTGGCCTTGCGGATGACGTGAAGTCGGCGGCAGCCAATAGCAGGATTAGTGACGCTAGCCAGCGCCAATAGAAACACTCGTGGATACTCCATGATAGTTCCTATTCACGCCACTGCGAGCGCTAACTGTCACAGTCATGTTAGAAACTTGGGACGCGCATAGAGCGAATTCTAAAAAAAAATTAGCACTGATTTGACGCAACTGGATCTCTTGTTCATCTTCTTGATCAAAACTTATTTAAAAAGAAAAAAAAAAAAACCTATGAGTACACGAGCAGTATTCGTAGATTTTGTGAAATAATTTGATAAATCGGTATGCGATAAATGAACGACGACGAGGGAGTGATCATTCGGAAAAAAAGTCGTACGAAAGATGTGCAGCTTTCGGTACAAAATTATAATTCATAATCTTGCTTATGTATACGCGCTCTTGAAGCTCGAGCGCTGAGATTGAAGATGAGAGGTTGCACGCGAGAGATGTATTCTCGCGAATACGAGAAAAAGAGGGCACCTCGCTCGGCTAACGTATAAACATGAATCCACGATGTATATATGTACACCAATCGTCTGGTTGTTGATATTAGTTCGATAGAATGAGAATAAAAGAGGTAGAACGAGAATAAGGAAGATGGGAAGAGACGGAAGAATAATATCGCTGGCAAGGCCAATGGCCTTTCGTAAATAAACCAACGAGGAATCGATTATTTTTTTTCACCTTTTTTAAAACAACTTTTTTCAACGATAATGGCGTACATAAAGATGAAAGATTTGTTAATCGAAAAATTTCTTCTATCGAGATCTTTTTTTTTTTTTTCAAGAATGCAAATTATTATTTTATTTTCCTTTAAAAAAAAGGGGGGGGGGGTCTTTGTGATTGTGAAATATTTTGTTCCTAGCCTTTTTTTCGAGATGCTTAAGAATTAAAAAAAAAATATCTTGAACTTTCAAAAATTACGAAGCTTTTTATGTGAGGAAGCAATATATGAGTTTCTAATTCTGCACGGGTTTTTTTTAACCCTGTACGTTAGAAAAAACGTAATCGACATTGTTTAAAAAATCGATAGAAACATTTTTTTAATAAATAATTACTTGAAATTTATCCTCAACGAGGATTCACACCGTGTTCTTCGCGAAGTATCATCGAAATAAAATACGTGACCCATAGCATATCTTTTGTCGACGAGAGAAAGGAGAGGTCGAGAAATCGTCTGGGATCTTTCGTCTAATTAACCGAGGAGAGACTGCCTCTCGGCTACAAAGCGATTAATTCTCATTAAAATCTTGTATGACCGGACTACGGATGATGGACCGTAAGAGTTTCAGACTTCAGGAGATCGCAGTTCGTTTATCGAAAAAAAGGCTTCAGTCAATTTACTTTCTTTTTTTTTTCTATTAGATATTTATTGCACCAATCAGAGTGCAGCTAGAGCTATAAATTATCAAATTCTCTACGTGTTGAAAAATTTATTTTCCATACCAGAGTAACTTGGATTGTGGGAGTCTGCAAAAAAAGCTGATTTTTATTTATGAACTAAAAATAAAGCTGTATTTCCCAAAAGGTAAAAATGAATTTATCATACGTCTGAGCAATGGAAAATGCGGGGGTTAATTAAAAAATTATAAACGGATTTTTCTTCACGCTTTCGAAAAACAAAAAATTTCGAATTATTTGTATTACGTCCCACACAGGACAAGTCTCTTAATGATATCTCGAAGATATCATTGTCGAAAAGTTTTCAAAAATTTTATCCAAATTTTTTTTTAAATCTCGTTATAAATACGTCTAAAAGTACTTCCAATAACTTTGAATGCGTTGCTTTTTTAATTTTTGTTTTTTGAAGATCTGAATAATTTCTTCGAAACCGTTTATAAATGAACATATAAATATATTTACAGTGTTGGTTGGTTTAGGTTTAGGTTTTAAAATAATATATAATTAGCAATTTGGAGTGTAAAAACGCCCAGCGGTGTACAAAGTTTAGTTCCAGGACTGACGATAAATGGCTTCAATGATATCGCTTAAGCGGTTCAATAGGATGCATTGAATAATATGGAATCGTCTTTACGTAACTGTTAGAGGTTGAACAGTTCGCAAAAAAAGACAAAAACATCGAATTTAGAAAATTGTAGAACAGGTAGAAATTCCAGGCATTAGAAATCTTTCAGATAACTTTTAGACGTCATACTAAAATGTGTCAAAAAATGTGACAACTTGGACACGTTTTAAAGTTTCAACTTTGTATCGAGAAAATAACTTTCAAAGTTTCGATACGAATCGAATTGTTAAAAATTTCGAAACTTCATTCCCCCTCGAGGATGCAATATTATACAGCGTGAAATTGGGTAGTACACCAGAGTACGTCGCATGAAATTCGTAGACCCGTAGTCCCCGGCCAAAGGGTGGATATTATTGCGATAGTGTGGGTAACCCACGGAGTGAGCTGATACGTCTATGCGCGTTTATGAGAAGGGCTGGAAAATGCGTGATATCGATTACTTGGTGCGAAGGGTGAAGAGCAAAAAACTTTGCTGAACGCCGCAAATCCTTGCGAGGCAGCACTGTCCTTCGACGAACCCTTGGTCGCATTATTTTCTTTCGTGGCACGCACAAGTATTCGCTATATATGTATTTGCAGCGAAATCTCGTATAGCGTCTCTAGTAGCCAGTTTTCGTGCTCCTTGGATCCTTGAGTCCGAGAAGCTATCGTGAGATGGCATGTAGTACTCGCATGGCTAGACGAGACTTCGAAAAATTTATATTCAGTGATAAAGTTATGCTGTCCTTGCTAAACATTTTTCACGAATTCATGATGAAATGTGATTTAAAAAAAAGTATATCAGAGATCACGACGATGCACTAAACAAGAGATGCACTGATTTTATAGAACTTTTAAAGTCGTTTTCCAGCGAACGACAGTTCATCTCTATCACAATTTTTCCGATAGCATCCAGGAGACCCCTAGAAGTAACTAAACTCGCCGGTGCGTGCGTGACGATCGATTATCCCCACCTCTTATTCACTTGCACGGAGCGATTAAGAAAATCCCAAAACTCTCCAACTTACGAATTTCTGTAATTAAAATAGCTTTCTTTCCTCATCGACGAAGTCTTATCCTCAATTAACCGTACTCCTTTTTTATTAAAAAAATCTGAGTATAATATTAACAAAAAAATAATTCAGTTTACGAAAACATCCACGAATGAAACTGCACCTTTTTTAAATCTCAGCAGTCAACCATAATTGCACAATTTTTTTTTTTTTTTTTTCAATTTACCTTTATCGTATGCTGCTAATTCTCATATAACGAGGGCAATCATTCGCTTTTTGGATAACGAAATTTCGTCAGGTTTGTTGCTCGTTTAACGGATTTAACGCTCGCATGGCGTATAAAATATATGTCCTCCTATAATCGAATCTTTGGTGAAAAACATACAAACGCTTATATATATAGCGGCAGGATAATGTGAAAAAAATATGAGGGTGGATGAATCGAACACCCGGTGTCCATGACGTCGAGTGAATCGAGCTGGAATTAATTCATCGATAATGCCCACTGTCGATAGTTCATTGAAGCATAAAAGCCACATCGATATGTGTCCCAAGTGTAATATTTCATACGCGTATGTATGTATGTACAAGCCACCGAAGATCGAAGAGCCATAGCACTTTTGTACTGTACACATGTCGATGTTTGAACAAACGAAAATAAATTACGAATAAACCGCGTAAATAGACTGTGTCAATCGATCGATGATTTCACACAATGATTCTCGCGAGACTCATCATTCATGATCTCTGTGTGTCGTACTCCGGGGTCATTTGGAGAATTTTGGATGCAGTAAATCGAGAGAACGACTATCGCAGCAAAAACCTAGAAGATCACAGAGACATTGTTGTTTGCGGCCATAGCCTGCCGGTGTTTGAGGCTGGCTGTATACAACAGGATTACTAGCAGATATGGGTCCTCTGTTGATCATAGATTCGTCCGAGCTACTCATAATACGAAAAATATGCATATATACAAACATAACGAAGACCCATGTCCGATAAGTTCCGTACAAGGCCCTTGTTTACTTTCTCGGTTCCCCCTTCCCTCGTGGCTCTGTCTTTTTTTTTTCCATGGATTCAGCTACAAAGGAATAAAGAGCGATCGACCATATGTTCTCGCCTATATAATGTGCGTATAAAGCGTAAATCACTGTCCGCAACTGTGACAATGTTCCTGGGGGTAAAAATGTCGTGCGGTATTGTCGTGGTTGGAGGTCATACGCGCATTATTTCGGAATTATGTGTACACGTAGGACGTGGGGGTAAAAAAAAATGATTCCTATAGTCAGTGCGAGTACAGTGGTGCACATTTAATTGTCTAATCGAAGGGAATTCGGTGCCGAACGGATAAGATTTCTTGAAGGAATGTCGATTAATAATACAAATTTTTAACTAGAACTTGAATACTTGTACCTTGTACTGTACTGTCACTATACTATTACTATACCGTTACTGTGCTGTTATTATACTCTTAGGGTGCTGTTGTTGCACTCTTACTGTACTTAAATTGTGTTATTACTGCAATTTTACTTTACAGTTATTCTACAGTTACTGTCCTGTTACTGCTCATTTACGGTTACTATACTATCACTGTATTTTTTTCGGTAATCTTACTGCCATGTGACTGTACTTTTATGATATTATTACTTTATTCTTACTACACTGTTACCTTATAGTTAATGCACTGTTACTATAATATTACCGTATTTCTGCTAGTTTGTTACTTAGACGGCACATCAAAATAATACTCGTAAATATTATTATTTACAAAAGTAACACACAACATTGACACATGCAAAAATAACAGCGTCAAAATAAAATTAACCAAATTTACAGGGTATTAAAATATATTTTGCCAAAATAATAGACCGTATTACCAGGCGAATGTTGTATGCAATTCCCCGTATTTATTCATAAATATCTCCGTTTCTCTTGGAACATTTCGAAATTTCGGAGTCGTTGGTCAAAGTCCAGGTAGATTTTAGGTTTTTTTTTGTCGTCACTACCCTGCCTGCGGTGTGTTGTTCCCTTTATTTGTTTGGATGTAGGTGTATGTATATTCATTTTATTTGTTTCGATGTTGGTGCGTATATCTTTTCTTTATTTGTTTCGATGTAAATGCGTATAATATTTTTACTTTATTGGTATTAATGTAGGAGTTCCGTAACAGGGTGAGAATAGGTTCGGCTTTCCGAGTTCCCTAACAGGGTCAAAGTGATAATTTATTTTGACGTTATATGTTATTTGACGTGTGTTATTTGACGTGTTATTTTAACGCTGTGTTATTTAGGCATGGAACCGTTACTTCAGTCACTCCTGTTATTATACTGTTCCTGTACTTTTCCGGTACTGTTACTGTATTGTTATTGAACTATTACTGCACTGTTACCGTAACGTTCATTATTTTGTAAAGTTAGCAAACCGTCAACGAAATTAAATGTAGAAATGGATTTTGCAACAAATAGCCTCAATCTCTTTCATTAATTTCTAAACTCACTCCGTATATATATGTAAAAGTATAAACACCACCGTGGGTGGTGTACTCGAGTATGTATACAAACGTGAGCATACTTTAAAAAGCTCGGACTAGTCTGCCTTTGGCTGTCCGGTTACTTGGGGGGAAAAAAAAAAGTATGACTAGACGCGCTACTGAGCAGTGTCTCGAGTCTCGAGATCAAGGACTGCGCAGAAAAGAGAAGCCACCATTCGACGATAAATTCGTCAAGAGGAAATGTGCGAAATTTTTTTCTATTTTTTTTTTTTTTTTCTTTCTTTCTTCATTCGACTAGAGCCGCACCCCTATGTAGTCGGCACGCCACAGGGGATTCTGTGTGCTCCACGAGCTCACCGAAATAACTCCGTTATGTTTGCCAGATTTTTTTTTTTTTGCATCCTGACAAAACGAAAATATTTCAAAAATTCGTTGCTCCAGTTGTATGGGGCGTGAAGAAAAATTGTACAGTGGCTTTTCAACTGAAAATTGACCGTAGAAAATGAGGAGAATTATTAAAGGTCGAACGTACAATTTTTGAAATTGCAATTGGAGAAGAGAAAAAAAAACCTGATTTATGTTCAGAGTTCAGGACGTTGAAAACTGCTCAATCGAACAGGATTATTTCAGTGACTTTGGAGTAAGTGCAGTGGGTGTGTGGTGGTCTTGGTTAACGATAATAATTTTTTCCTCTCTCTCTCTCTTTCTCTCTCGATCGAAATTGACCATTTCTGATTATCAGAGCGAAAATTGTGTTAACGGTGAAAATTCCGTTTTCACTATTATAAGCTCTGTCAATTTTTAACGCTTTTTATTCTTTCACTCTTTATTAGATTAGCTCCGATCATTGATAATTGAATTTATTAACGGATGTGACGAACAAACGGATGATATTTCAAAATATATAATACGATTAACCAGCATGTCATATCACTTGTATACATAAATAAAATTTTGGAGGGGCCGACTATTCCGAGCTCTCGTCGTCGTGATCATCGGGGAAAATGACTCGACCTTTCCATGTACATTAGAGACAACCACTCAACGACCAGTTTCAGAGGAAAATTAAAGAGAAGGAAAAAAATGAAAATAAATAACCCACTTGAAAAGAACCTTCGAGCACATAAATACGAGAATGAAAATAAAATTCTTTGAAATGAATGTTTCATAACCAATCAATTGATTAATCAATTAATAAATAATTTTCAGAGAATAATATAAATTTTTTCTTGAATTTTTTTTTATAGGATTTTGAAATTTTTTAAAAATATCTTCGATCGTTGTAACTTTCGCAAATTTTGAAACATCTTCGTAAGTTTTTTTTTATACATCGATCGAGTATTATCGAAGATCGATTGATATTCAATTTAGTGAAAATTTGCGAGACGTTTCAGATTTCATGAATTTTCATATTTTTCGAAATTTTCAATTTTTTTTTTTATTACATGTTACACGCAACGTTTTCTTTAACTTTCGTTTGAAATATCCAGCCGTTACTGCCCACATTAAAAGAAGAGTAATAATTTGAATTTAAAAAAAAACTGTAAAAAAATTGTGCAAATTGATAAAAGTTTCGTATCGTTTGCACATTATTTTTTCTCGCTCAGGAGCGAGCCATAATTGAAAAATTAAAAAAGGAGGTTAACGAGCGAGATAAAATAATGAGAGGTATGTGGAAATTCATAATTTTCCAGATATCTTAATAATTGTAGAAATAAGAAAAAAAAAATTTAACGAGATTCAATCTAGAGGGAATCCCTCTCGAATAGTCGAAATTTCGTTCGGAGTAGATCGAACACAAAAGGCTGTCCTGTGCCAAAGCGAGACTGGGGACAAAACAAAATGGAATTTCGTGCACGAGATAGAATTCCTTTTGCGGTATTACCATATATATATATATATATATATATGAGATCCCGTACGAGGACATGTATGGTCGGGTTCGGATTCTAATTCCCATTTTTTTTTGCACTCAGCTGCTCGTGCGTGTGAGGGGACTCTCGGTTCTGGTTCTTTTCGGAACAATAGTATATAGGGAAGCACGGGGGGAAGGGGGGGGCACACTTTTGATCAATGCTTTTTTTTTCCTTCTGTGAGAGTCCTGAAAAAACGTATACTACGACACAGAAGAGTCTGACACCCTCTATTTCGAAATCGTTGCCTCACACCAGCTCCCCCATATATATATCTGTGTGTCTGTGCGTGTACATATTCATCGATTCCTCAGAGTGGCTCACACGATTTTACTCTTCATTAAATAATTTTAATGACACGAATGCTACGAAGATTTTCGTGGAACGATGAATTCGTCGTTAAAATGAATAATTTGTGGTGCCCGAGCTGTACTAAGCCCTTATATAAATATAAATGGATTCAAGTCAAGATGACGTATCGAGCTTAGAAGCAAATATTTAAGGTAGTCATTGCACTTTGGCCACCCATTGGAGAATTTTAATTCTCAAACACTTTTTTTAAAGCTGCAAAGTTTCAGATCACGTTGCCGATTTTTTCAGCAAGAAATTTCGATTTTAAAATCGTTATTTTGGAAATATACGAAAAATCAGCTCCCCGCAAGTTCAATTAAAAAAAAAATTAACCTACTTGGACTCTGGTGAAGTGATTAATTTAATGATCGATTTATTCGCGAAATTATGAGCTTTAGATGCATTGCATTGAAAAAAAAGTGGGGTCCCGGGATGTTTGGCAATGAAATTTCGAATTGATGCGATTAGTTTTTTTTTTTATTCAAAATTTTCGGAAATTTCAACCTCTTCAAGCGATTCTTGTAAAATTCAATGCCATGCACTCGTGTCCTGCGACCAATCGATGTAACTACAAAATTTCGGCCCGATAGCCAAATTGGATTTTTTTTTTTTATTCAAAAAATTTTGAAATCCGAATTCCTTGAGCGATTTTTGCCAAATTCAATACCAAACATCCTTATTGGCCTATTTGCGTAAAACTTTTCGAGCCAATGAATGAAAATTTACGAAAGTTACAGCGTTCATAGATATTTTGGGAGAAATTCAAAATCGTGTAGAACGGGAGACCCGTTAGAGATTCGAAAATTTTTACAAACAAGAATAAGGGTCTCGTACTAAAGTTGTGCGCAAAGTTTGCTCGCGATTGCTTCGGTAGTTTTCGAAATTTAGAATTTTGAATTTTGCAAGGTTTGTACACATACACGCACATACGCTGGGATATTTTTTTTCTAAATATGATTTCTCCACGTTTTGGGAAATTTTGAAAACATTGACATTAAAATCTCGAATATTAATTTTCACCAACACAAAACTGCTTTATCAGAAAGCAAAAAAAATCAATTCAAGTGCTAAAAAATACCTCGACCGTTATTATAAATTCTGACAAGTACTTTTACGTTTTTTTCCAGATTTCATATCTTTCTTCAATAATTTAATTACTATAAAATATTCGATCACGTGACTAGTTCGCCACAAGGACTGCCTTAACAACATTTTGATATTGGGGCTGTCGATAAATGCTCAATTAATCGAATTCGATTCAGGCTCTGGGTCAGGCATACGGTGCTGCAAGGCACGTAACCATCCGAGCTTCCGTCAATATTGCTGGCTTCTAGTGGCTAACACATAACTCGCATAATTGACGTTCCTGTCATAACGAACACCTCGAGGCATTGAGAGAGAGAGAGAAAGAGAATACAGGTCATCGATACCCGCACGTATTAATTAGCGATTCCCCTTATACGGTCGTATTAAAAAAATTCGCACGTTCTCACGCCATATTAATTCTCATACCATATCGAGGAGAAAAAAAATCCGCTTAAACTTGCGCCTCGCTTCGAAAATTCGAGCGATGATCGAGTTTTTGTTTTATCGTAAAATTCACAATTTAATAAAATATGAAACCCCTGAGGGATTCCCACCGAATTCCGTACCAAAAGCCCCCTACCTCTTCTTGCCTAATTTTCTACGCCCTAGGATCATTTATTTATTTTTTTCCGAAATTTCTAAAAGAAATGTACATCTTTCCTTTTCTTGTTAGAGGATGATTGAAAATTATCAACTTTCGATCACTCATTCTCGTATTATGACTTCTCAACGATTATTCAAAATTTTATAAAGAAATTAAATTTACGACAAAGAGTGCCGGTCCGGAAGTCTCGAAAGCTGTTTTTCCTCCCCTTATTTGAAATATAAACGGCAGAGAGAATTTTATTGTAACCCGTGACCTTAATCTTCCTTAGAAAATCGTTTTGCTTCGCCGATTATCCGGAGCGCAGGACACTTTGACGTGTAGGCGAGTCTCGTATTTTAAAATGCCCGCCGTCGAGTCTGTAAAGATTCGAATGTGTAATATAGCACGGGAAGAGAGTCAACGAGCCCAATCGTCAAAGAGCCCTGTCTCGTCGTCATTAAACGGAAGATAGAATGAAAGAGTGAGAGAACGAGATTCGAGAGCTTCTCGTTCATAAAGAAGATCCGCTATGCATGGTTATATAATGGTCCCTCGAGTGTGCAGCTCTTCCCGATCTCGTTATCCGATCGTTTGCCAATCGTTGACTCTCTCTCCCGCTCTCTCTCTCGACCGCCATAGAGAACTCGACAGACCAGAAAATTGCGTTTTTTTTTCCTATCCGGCAACCCTCGTTTCCGGTCAGGCCACCTGCACGACACTTTACTGCGTTTGGCCACTGAATTCGATATTTTAGAAGAAAAGAAATCAGAGTTTCACCCATAGCCCCGGGCAAGCAGACTGAAAAGAGTACATATATTTTCTTTCAGACTTTTTTACTGTCAATTTTACGGACTATTTTCGAATGTCTGAAGATTGGTAAACGTTCACGAACGCAGGTTAGCACGCGCACAGCGCTAGACCAATCACGAGGCGAAGATAGACAGCGTCGATCTTTCTTTCTCCAGTCCATGAAATTTTGTTCTTCTCACGTCTGTGTTTTAAAAACTGGACGGTGAATAATTCTGAAATTTTTCGTCAATGTCCAGGTAGTGGTCGTCTACCGCTCTGCGATTTTTCATAACAATCCTCAACGTCGTTTCGACATGAAAAATAAAAACGTGATATTACCCTGCGTTTTGTACAGGTTATACATGCAACAAGCGGTGATTTCAATCGCGATTATCTTGAGTTTCGAACGGTCGATCACTTTGAAATTTTACCGAGTCTCAGGCACCGCATTGATTGATACGTGAACAAAGTTTCGAGCAAATTTAAAAAAATATTTAAGTGATCTTCGGAAAAAAGTTACGGAGTTGATAAAGAATTCCCCATACGTGGATCGCGCTACCATGTGCTGTGTTACCGTTAGCCATTCTCGTATTTATGTCTCTACAAACTCGAAGACAAAGGAAAGAATAATAACGAGACCGTGACTCTGCTATTCTCGTCACCTTTACGTTACCCGAGAGGGACCACCCTTAAAACCCTGCCCTCGATAATCGATATCGACCATTGTCCACCCGTACTATCGTGTCTCGTCATCTTGCCAGGAACACTTTGTTTAACTTTTAATTTTTAATCTTTTCATTATTTATTAATCATCAAGATATTCTTCATTTTTTTCAAATAAATACTTATTTTCGATCCAAACCGGAAGTTATTTTTTTAAACGAATGAACCCTATCACAGGGCTAATCAAAAGGTGCAGAGCAGCGATAATCCACCCTCACTCACACATCACGAAGTTAAATTCTCCCACGCTCTATACGTATCGATTAATCATCGATGACGCAACGAGAAATGCGATATCCCGTGTGTTAAATTAATCGGAAACGCGAATGTAGAATCTCGAGTTGAGAAGGGAATAGAAAGAATGGTCGATGACTGATCGCGAAGAGCCGAAACCCCCAACCGGAAGCGACGTGTGCTCGAGTTTAATTTGGCATCACCTGCGATTATCGGGAGGGGCCCCCACGAGGAGGCCCAGAAAGAGTACCATTACATTATGAGAGAGAGAGAGAGAGAGAGAGGAAGAAAGAGAGATAGAGAGTACGAAAAAAAAGAGGGCTGGATTCGGCTACTAAAATTACAGAACTGTGACGTGGCACAATTAATCGTTGGGCTTCCTCGACATCGTGTACTCATGCCAATTCGACTGGTAGCAAACAAAAGACCTTAATCCACGTAACTTTGCGTGTTAAAGTACACGAGTTGCGCCCTTCTGTTGGCAAAAATTCGTTAAATGTACAAATAACATTCGTAGGACATATAAAACAGTTGTGGGATGTACCAGCGAGCGTCCGGTAGTTCGGTTTTTTTTTTTTTTTTTTTTTTTTTTTTTGAAATAATTCCGGAACGCGTGCGTTTCCGGTCGACAGGGGCTTCCCGGGTGCATCACGAAAGTTACGGTTCGGTAAACTACGAGATATACATGAGGTCACTGTAGTAATACTAGAAAGTAATTTTGTGTGAATTGCTTAGAATATCCATTCCTGTATAGGCGGAATTTTTTTTTTTTCCTTAAGACTGTTCACCTAGGGTGAATCTGCTACTGAATAAATTCATTATTTTGAACTTTTTCTTTGCATTCCGGGGCTCTTTTTTCGAGGCATTAACTTATAGCATGTATGAAGAAGTGTGCAATTTCATTCGTTTCTTGAAATTATTGAGTCGTGAAAAAAAAAGTGCTAATACAATCAAGTTCGGATTCAGTTACCAAAAAAAAATAAAAAAAAAACCCCCGAGTACAGCTGGATTCTCAATTTGGAGTAGGATAAACGTACTATCTCGTCAATAGCAACAAAGGCCTTAATTAGGATGAAAGATGACTGTTCTTAAAAAGCTTTGTTTGCATGCGCACCTAAGCATTATAGAAACCGAATCCTACTAGCCATAGTCAGGAATTGGGTTGGGTTAAGAGGAGACCGAGGATAGGAAATTCCCGCTACAGAAGTTTCACTAAAAAAAAAAAAAAGGATAATAGTACACTAATCGTACAGTAATGCTACAGCAATGATGATAACTGCGTGCAAAAGAACAGAAACATTGCATCAACATTAATAATTATAATATTCAACAAAAAATCGGAACAGCCGTAATAATTTTTAATTTATGCACATTATTCTTTTGATTAATGCAATAGTCATGCATCCTCGAGTCATGAGGGGAGATTGGTCGTTATTGTCAACGAGTCGAGAAACGAGAGAAGTCAAATCATAGAGAGGAAATGCATTTAGTCATGAGAGCTTGTACTGTATATATCATAGAGGGATTAGAACGAAAGGCTTTGAAGCTAAATATAGAATCAGGCACGGGCCACACGTTCTCGACCCTCTCGAGACAAGATGCATGACAAGGGCACGAACCCGAGTACGCATATATATATATGCACATCCTTATATATTCGTGCGTTAGTATCTTCATTACGAACAATGGCCCATGGACTTGCATCTCGATACGAACGATCTGGCAATTCAATAAGCATCCGTAAGCCAGAGCACTACTAATTGGGGGGGAAGGTCTCGAGCTTTATCGTAAATTAATGAACGCCAGATTCAACCAGCTTCTTTCCTACGTTAAAAAGGATTTAGGGCATCGGGTAAAATGCAACAAATAAAAACAAAAGAGCAAATCTTACTAAATTTTTCACATTCGATCTATATGCCAATTTTTATTTCACTTTTGTTTGGGTCATTAAAAAAAATAACATGCCAATATTTGATTTTCAATTGAAATCGGTTTTTTTTGTTCTTTTTTTTTAGGAAAAATAAAATTAATTTGCGTCTGCAACGTAAGTAGATGAAAAATATCATAAATCGATGTTTTAAAAAAAAAAGCACCGAAGAGAAGTTTATAGGACGAGGGAGAAAGGAAGTGCAAAATGAAATTTAAATAGCCAGACGACGATTCACCGGGTCGATATTTGCACATTTCTAAAAATAATAAAGTGAACGGTGGTCCTCTCTGTCCCGTCAAAAAAATTCTTGACATTTCGCAAAGGATACTTCGCGTTTACGTATATATATATATATATAGATACGTATACGTTACAGTAGACGTTCCCATAACTCATCGCGACTGTAAGAATTCCCGGGCGTATCATTCCTCGTTCTCTCCCCCTCCGCCCCTACTCTCGAATCCAGGCGCATACCACTTCCCTCTCTATCAGCACATACGCTTATGGGCGCGCGCGAAATTCAAAGTAGGAATTTGCGTTTGTGCATTCAGGCGCGTATATTTGAAAATCTGGCAGAGATATATTTGCAAAAAATTTTAGGTTTCTAGAAAATTATACATACATTTTACGGACATTGATCATACCGCTGACGTGATTACAAAAATAAATTTGTTCGATGTGCGTAAATAAGCCACGAGTTAAATTTAACTAGTGCGATTATATTGGTGCGTGTTGAATCCCAAACTGGAAGAAGTGTGAGTAATGGACGGGTCAAGTTATGGGCAGCGTCTACTGTGGGAGGATCCAGAACGCATCTGTTGGCACACGTTCCTCTAGCGTAAGGGGGTGAGACTTCTTTGTCACGATTTTCACGTGATCGCGCAAACTCGAGTATATTGCCAGACTGCATTCCCTCAAATCTTTATTTTTATCATAAAAAAAAAAATGATTTCTTATTTTTATACTCCACCCATGTACCGTGAATAGCGAAACGACGCGAGTGAGCTTTTCGATATTTTAGAGTTAACGTTAAGACGGCGGACAATTAACAAAAAGAAAATTACTTCCAAGTCCAATACGATGGACCAATTGAAGAAAGAGTTCTGCCGTATTGTGAAATCTCATGGGGTGTGTTTACACCCGATGAATTAAAGACATTGTTTTTCGTTCGTACTGAAGAAAATAAGTTGCAAATTGAAATTTCTTGAATAAAAACGTTGGGGAAATAAATTCATCAAAAAAAAAAAAAGAAGTTTTCACAAGCTTTACAAGAATCCACCCTAGCTCCAGCCTCGTGAATAAATCTCCGATATGCTGATACTTTATCTGCCGGTTTCGAAAGCAGAATCAGCGATGATGAGGGGACTTGCACATCGAGAAAAGTCGATTTCAATAAATTTAAATTTAGTTACAAGAAATGTATTTATATTTAAAAAAAAACAAATTTAATGGTAATTTGATTATTGACAATAATTTTAAAAAATGAAAAAACGTTGGTATTATCATTTTTTAATTTTATTTTTATTTTTTTTAAATTGAATCTCAGAAAATTCCTCAAATTTTTAAATCGTCACTACTGCAAATCAAAGAGAGAGAGAGAGAGAGAGAGAGAGAGAGAGAGAGAGAGAGGGAGAGATTCCCAATTCGAATTTTTCATTGATTTGCTCCAGGACGAGGAGACCAAAGCCGCTGAAGCTGGTGCAACGGAGACGGGAACTGGCGGCAAGGAAGCCGAGCAGAATAACACTAGTGCCGAAAAGCCAACGACCCCGGCCAAGGAAGTCAAGGAGAAGGAAGGACGAAAAGGGATCCTGAACGCCATTAGGCTACCTCTTGTATCCGTTTTTCCACGTAAGAAGAAGGTGAGCAAGATAAATTTACAAGAAAATTCGCGTACTCCATAAGATACATGATAGAAATGAAATTCATAATAATCATCTGAATGTTGATTGTTAAAATATATAAAAATTAAAAATCAATTGGCATTAAAGTTCGAAACGCTTGTAAGTGATTACGACGTCATTTTTATTGAATTAATCAACGATGAAATTTTCCATTGCAAAAAGTAAACAGAGGAGACAATATATAAATTTAAAAAAAAAAAGCATATTTTGGAAGGACCTTCTCACGGTTATGTAACATGATCCGGAATTCCCCCCACGACGCTAACCTCTTCAGATCCAACCATAACGAGTAAACTACTCCCGATGAACGCGTTTCACCCAATTTCCAAGAAGAAATTGGTAACTTGTTTTCCTACGCCCCTTTTGTGTGTTTTTAATGCTCTCCAAGCGTGTAGGGAACCGACTAGGAAAATTAATAACCCATCAATGGGTTTCTTTCAGGGGCGTTGGTTTCCTCGAAGAAGCGTATAACTAATCACAAGTGTCGTGGCCTAAAATGTAACTTTTCGAGTATTTGAGTATCGGTTAAACGATTTTGTGGTATTCGTGTGGTCGAGTGCGATCACGTTCGAACACTTTTTTTTCACGTTGTAATCTCGAAATTCGAAACTCCATGAATTATAATAAAGGATAGCCTGGTCGTTAAATCATATACAAAGAGTATTCAAGACTGTAGGACGTATTACTGTAGAGTAAAAAAAAACGTGCCCTAAAAATAATTAAAAACCGTTCCGATTTGGATTAAATATTGTTATTAATAAACAGGATTGCTGCTTACGTGCCATATTTTCCCTAAATTTGGATATTAACAACTGACAAATTTTTATACGAGACACTGGTAAAATGGATGTCGAGATTCGTGAGGGGGAAATAATAATAATAATAATAGAGCTCTAAAAATCCGGCATTTTATAATACAATAACGTAAGCATTCGCTATAAATGTAGTGTATCGGTAGTTATCAAAATTAATAATACTAACATTGAGCATTAAACAGGACAGCTAATAACCATTTATAATTTAAGAATTTTTTTGTTTTACTCCAAAAAAACAGCCATACCTCCTTGAAGCTACTGCATAAACGATGAAACGTTGAAAGTTACGTTTCCCAAAGCATCAAATAAAAACGCGAATTTCCCAGTTTTTAGGTTGAGTTTGTCGAGTTTTGAATGATATTTGGTATTTATTCTTTCCTCGTATCGTTTATTTTTCAAAAACTTGAACGAGCACATCGTTAAAGAAAACCTTATCATTAATTCTATTTAACACAAATTACGTCGTTCGACAATGATTTCCCACGATTCCCAGTTTTCTCACAAGCAAACAAACAGAAGCTTCTTTCTCGTGAAAAAAAAAAAAATATCCCTATTCCAGCAACCAATCATCGATCATGAAATCACCTCGTTGACTCGACTAGCTTCGACTATCGATCGAATTTCGTACTGTAACCGAACTCTTAGCCTTGCGGAAAAAATTGTCCCTCCAGGTATAGCAATATGAAACACCGCGAAGCCACGTACGTGCAGCAACGAGCATCGTCTACTTCGTCACGTAGCTCGAGGCCTTTGCCACTTCCGTCTACCACATCCCCTCCTTAACTTATCTTCGATCCAAAGCTCTCGTTTTGTTCTCACTGCTTCAATAGTTTTTTTTTTCTAATTTTTTTTTTTACACCTTCCCGCCTCTCGCTACATTTTCGCCACGTCTGGTTCTCTCGTCCACTTCCGCTTTTCTCTTCGTGCACTCTGCAAGCCTCTCGACGTGACGAGGGCTCGATTTTCAGCAAGTGCATCATGGGAAAAGTAGCTTCATGGCGTCACCGCCTGGTCACGAGCGCCTGACTCTTCAAAGCCTTCCTTCCCTTCCCGATGTGGCCTCAAGAAATCTAAATGGGTGGCACGAGAATAATGTACGCACGAGAGAACGAGTAGTTCGTAGAAAAATATGTTTATTAAATAAATCACGCTATATAAAAGTACGTGGATAAACGAGACGCGACAGCTATAGCGTATGCGAATAGGAACCAATGAATATATTATGTTTCTCTAGAGTGTCGACTACGTCGACTCTTTGGGCGCTGTCTGCGTACTCGGGCGATAAGGTAGATCGCGATAATGTAGATATAGGTGGCTTGGGACCGCCACACCGAGATCCGTATCAACGACATCTAGCGGACAAAAGGGCACGGACTCAAAGATATGCTTCGTGTTAACATTTACGCTGGTTAGGTCCTTTTGTTGCCTATGGCTTTATCTCTCTCTCTCTTTTTCTCTTTAGTATTTTCTTGTCTGTATACCCGATGGACAATATGACTCTTTTCCATTCAGACTACCAAGCCCTTGGATACTGTTCGTTTACAGGTGTAGTAGCACGCCAGTAAACATTTTTCTTTTTTTAACCGATGAATATTACGATTTTTACTGTCTAGTCGCTAATGTACCATAAAAATTGATGAAATTGCATTAATGAAATACAGCAATTTTGTTTTCTAATCGTTGGGGAAAGTCATTGGTAGTTCAAATCCAGATTTTTGGGGCTCCAATCCTGCTGCGTTAGTCGCAATCTTGAATATTATGGTGAATTTATTTTTATTCAATAACGCGTTTATCATTTTTTTCCCTCCCTGCGATCGATATAGCTGAAAACTTGTATTTGGCGAAGAAAATAGAATTCGAGTTTTACGCTGTGAATTTTATTCCATGTAAATTTGTTAATTATCGTTTATACGCCTTTTTTTCACCTCCAAGTCGAAAAATATCGATCCTAGGTGAAAAATGACGATATACAAACTTGTAAAAAGTTGAAACTCCTACAAGTTTTGTCATTGCCATTTTCAGTCTAAAGTTTGAAATAAGCGAGCTATTGAATTAAAAAAAATATATATAAACTCTTAAATTCAAGACAGGGACTTACGCAACAGGGTTGAAGTGCCGAAAATTTGGATTTAGACCTCCTCCAATGATTAGAAAAAAATATAAATAAATAATCTGTAGTATTTAATTAATGCAATTTCAAATGTACGTAGCAACTTGACTAGTACGCGATGAGAACAGAGAGGAACGAGGAAGTTCACTAGTAGAAAAAAAAAAAGAGACAAGACTCGATGCCCACGGGAGGTGTGTAACTTACACCTTGACTGGCAACCCGACTCGGGTTCTCTCGTCATCCAACAGTTCATCCTCGCATCTCGAATCACAAACTTCGTGGATCGCGAACGTTTCCCGTAATAATCCCCATCGAATTTGTGTCTCAACTAGTGCTTGTTACTACAATGTTCATTTTATTTATGTTTTTAAATTTTTCGCCGTTTTTTCTCGTTGAAAATCGAGAATTTTAGTCGAAATTAAAGTAAAAAGGCTCTTGTATTCTTGATCATGAATACGAAAAACTCGTTGCACACAGTATTTTTAGAGGTTCCATCTTTTTGTAATTTTACTTTAATTATTATTTTTTAAACTTGTGAAATTTGGACATGGAGGCAATTTTTTGTTCTTTGATTCGGCATTTTTTCATCTGGGAACAAGTTTTGAATTTTATTTTTGATGAATAAAGTTATTATTCGTAATCGATGAAACGTCAAAGTATTTTCATATCGTTGAAAAATTATATTTTTTTTGTGTCGTAATTGCCACTATATTCGACAATGAATCGAATAATATCAGTAATATAATAATAATTTTATTATTATTGTTAATATTTTTTTAATCCTTTTAAGCCCAATTGGAGTTTTTAAAAACTACCCCTTGTCCATGGGGGTTTTTTTTTTTTTTTTTTAACGTAACATCGATATTTCGGCATTGAAGCGATAATGACATGAGTGAGCTTTATCAGCGATGGGGAAAAAAGGGATTTACATCAGCAGCTTCGTAGGTCACGGTTTGTTCGCCGAGGTCAGACATCCTCTTGTTTTTCCATCTCATTTGCCTGACGAGACATGTAGCTCAGTGAAATTGATTTTTTTTTTAAATCAAGAGTGGTTTTTTTTCAGTAAAACACGTCGTTCATTGTTTATTTTTTTTTATTATTTTTCGTTGGATTGCAGGAAGGGGACGCGGAACTCGGTAGTACGGGTGCAGCGGGACTCGCGAGTTCGGAGACCCTTGACGAGGGTACCGGTGAGAAAGCGGTTGCCGCCGGTGAGGACGGCATGGAGACGGTTCGTCTCGATGGAGACGCGAATGACGGTGCTGTTCCACCGAAATCGCACGCATTCGTAACTTTCATTTCTGCTGCTCGAAGAAATCTATTGATCACTGGTAATATTACTTTTCAATTAAAAAAAAAAAACAAAAAATCGTAATCCTACAAAAGTTACATCGAAACAAGCTACAAAGTTTCAGCAAGGTAGCTCCGTGGCATTGTCGTGCCCCCCCAAAAAAACATTTGTATCGATTATTTCGAAAATTCAAAATTTCATAAATTTCTGTACGATAGATTTATTTATGGCGAATCTTTGAGATTAATTTGATGAATTTTGAGATTAATTTAATGAATTTTGAGATTTTATTGAATTTTTTCGTTACAAGTTTCAATAATTATTGAGAAACCAACGGAACTGCAAAATAGTTTTGGATGAAAAGATTTTGTTTCCTCGCGGAGGAAGCTTTGCAATCGTGGACAAACTTTGCACACAAGCAGGGAAATGAACCCTCATGATTTTTTACAATTTTTTTAATCAAAATTTCAGATATTATAGAATTTGGAATTTTCACACAAAAACAAAAGTCTGTACTCGCTCCAACTTTCGTAAATTTTCAGCTATCGGGTTGAAACTTTAAACACAAATGGGCTAGGGGGCAAGGATGTTTGATATTCAATTTGGTGAGAATTCATCCAAGGGTTCGGATTTTATGAAATTTTGAATTTTTTTGAAATTTGGAATCTATGGGGAAACGGAATCTCAACTCTGGCATTCGTGAATTTATCACTATCGAGCCAGCACTTTCCACACAAATAAACCAGAGAATACCAATGATCGGTATTGAGTTAAAAAATAACTGGTAAATGGGTTTAGATTTTCAAAGACTTTGAATCATGTGAAATTTACGAATTTTTATGGGAAATTTCGTGTACGCTCAAACTTTTGCGAATGTCACCACTACCGAGTCAACACTTGATGCATAAATAAGCCAGGGGACAAACATTTTCGATACCAAGTTTGAAAATATTCGCT
This sequence comes from Rhorus exstirpatorius, assembly GCA_963564615.1. Lineage (NCBI taxonomy): Eukaryota > Metazoa > Arthropoda > Insecta > Hymenoptera > Ichneumonidae > Rhorus > Rhorus exstirpatorius. The sequence goes on from OY751313.1 coordinate 50,000,080, forward strand.
GAAGAATTTGAGATTTTTTTTCAAATTTTGAATTTTTACGTATTGTTTTTTCCTCAACGTTTATGGAAAATGATATCCTTGCTCTAACTTTTGTAAATTCGCTAATATCGAGCCGACATTTGTCATAAAAAAAAAAAGCACCAAGAGACGTTAATGCCCGTTAAAATGTCAGTTATGCCATTATATCATAAGATCCATTGACGATGTGAATAATGATTATTTATTCAACGGTATTGATTTAACCGAAAAGTGATGGAAAAATTTTCTCCAGTTTTTATGTCGTCAGCGTGAAATTATTTTGAAACAACGTTAAAAATTTTCGAATTATTGAAATCAAATTCGTCGGGAAAAAGCGTGCAAATCACAATCTTGCACATTGCGCTTGCACAGAGAGCTTCGTGGTCGGGACAAAATAATGAGCAATGCGCAAGTTTCCAATTTACGCGCTTTTTTTAAATTTAATTTTAATCGATACGTCGAGTAAAATTGAATTTTTCTGGTATTCAAGGTTCGTCACGACATAACGGGTCGTCGGACAAACCACTTTTCAAGCGTCTTAGCCCAATTTTCGTCCCGACGAAGCAAAATCGAAAGATCCAACAATTTCCATAAATCCATTCTAATCCACTTTTGTTTTAATTTTATTTTTTTTTTGTTTTTCTCAGCCACGGTTCTCATCTTCATTCTCGCTCTGATAATAATACTCTGCGTGGTTTTCGCGGGTCCTCGTCGTCATTTAACGTCGCAGCCCCTGAAAGATGGCAAATACAAGGAGGCTACACCAATGTGCGGACCCGTACAGGGTATACTCGAGGACGGTGGTTTTGCATTTCGTGGAATACCATACGCCGTGCCGCCGTTGAATAATTTTCGCTGGAGCGTCGCACAGCCGATAAATCGTCTCGAGAATTGCTGGAACGGTACATTGATCGCCCACAATTCGTCGAGAACGTGCTGGCAGCGCGATATATCGGGAAATATAAGCGGCGATGAGGATTGCCTTTATCTCGATGTTTATACGCCGGAAGTGAGATACGACACGCCATTGCCGGTTGTCGTTATGATAAGCGCCGAAACACTCAGCGGTGGTTCACCAGGCGCGATGCTACCGTCGGCAAAGCTGGCTCACGTGCGCGACATGGTCTTCGTTAGGCCGAACTTTCGCCTCGGTGTATTCGGTTTTCTCGCTGCCGAGCCAATCTCGAGGGCTGCCCATTTGCCGACTTCCGGTAATTATGGCCTTTCGGATGTCATAGCGGCCCTGAAATGGGTGCAAATTAATATACATCATTTCGGTGGTAACAAATCATCGGTGACGGTTTGGGGACATCGAGCCGGTGGTACACTCGTCACGACGCTTCTCGGTGCACGACAGGCCAGGGGTCTCTTTCAAAAAGCATGGATATCGAGCAGCAGCGCTGTTTTACCAACCAAAGAGCTCGCTCATGCCGAACAACTCGCCGAGCCATTTTTAACGGCCGTGCAGTGTCGCGATGTCTCGTGTCTAAGGGGCAAAAGCGCCGAGGAAATAATGAGCGCGGTACCGACAAATTGGTACACCGGTGATTTTAGCCTGCCCGAGCCACGCGAGGCAACGCCGGCCGATCTTCGACACGAGTGGCTCGTTATCGACGGTGCAATTATACAGGACGACGTTCATCACAGCTGGATAATAAATCGCACAGCTACGATTGTCATGGGTAGCACGGCACAGGCCGGTACACCAGCGAGATTCAAGGGATCCAATGTCACCGTCGAGAGCGCTCATATCGAAAAAATCGTCAGGGAATCGTTGCTCGGTACCATCGGCATTGCCGAGGAGGCTCTTAGGTAAACTTTTTTTTCTTCCATGAAATTGAAACGATCATGAAAGTCCTACGAGCAAAAAAAAAAAAGAAATTGCGACAGAATGTGCGCTTGATCTTTTTTTTTTTTTTTCTTCAAAAGGGTGCAAAAGCAAGTTGGGGGGTTTTTTTTTGTTGCTTTCTCACGGAGGAAGCTTTGCTTTCGCGGGGAAAAAAATTTCGAGATCGTGCGTGCTTGTGTCGAAATCACGACAAATTGGAATTAATTTATCTGAAAAATCACTTGGTCCGTGGGACTTTGAATTTTTCGAAAAATATGCTACGTAATTATTCAACTATCGAGCTATTTTTTTTTTTTTTTAATACAAATAGACTTAGTCAAAAGCATGGTTGGATATTGAATTTGGCAGGAATCGCTGGAGGCGTTGAGATTTAAAAAAAAATCTGTAATAGCTCTCTGAATTTCGCAAATTTTTGGCTATCGAGTCGAAAGATTTTGTGCATGGATAGGTTATGGGGACAAGGATGCTGCCGTGCCACTGAGACTGACAACAAATCGCTTAAGGGGTTGCAATTTTTTTTTTAATTTAAAAAAATCTCTGTTAGCCCAAATTTCCGCTAATTTTTGGCTAATGAGCCGAAGATACATTAGCGCGCACATACATTTTTTTGTTCCGTGAATTAAAAAATTTTGCAAAACTCCAACCACTCAAGGAATTTTAGCCGAATTTAATACGAAACATCCTCGTCTTCTGGACTATTGATGTAAACAATTTTAACGCGATAGCCTTCAAAATTTACGAAAGTTAGATGGCGTACTTGCTTTTTTTCGAAGATTTTTAAGTCTTTTCAGGTTCAAGCACCTTGAGAAAATTGAACGAAAATTAGAGGAGACAAACAGGTCGATTATCGAAATGTGTATTCAAGTTAACTTCAATTTTTCGAGCTTGTCACACTCATGCACGGACACTTTTTTTTTTAACGCGTGTTTCTCAAATTTTTAAAACCATTTTGAACGGTTTCGACATTGAATACTCGAAATTTTTCTTTTTCACGAAAACCATAGTAGCTTCCACACGGGGATGCAAAATTTGTATTTTCGACGAGGTTCAACTTTTTTTTCTCTCGTCGTTTCTTCAATTTGAACTTGAAAAATATGGAATAAATTTTTTCAATTCGATAATTAGGACTCGGAAAAATGTTCATTTATCCACAAATAATGTATTTATTAGGGTGTTTGAAGAAAAAAAAAATCGATTTCCCAATGGGCCACACCTGAAATAGTTTAGGTAGAAAAAAAAAGATGAGAATTTGAGATTGAGTGGAAGATCCGACGCATTTGATTTTTCATTTTTTTCCCCTCTTTATCGGATTTATGGTGAAAAATTGCTGGCAAAATTTTTTTTACCATTACAGCTGCCAGAGGATCAGTTTATGTCTTAAATAAGATGCTCTTAGAATTTTATCATTCTAATTCATGTTTAAATTGGGTCTCAAACGGATTTTCACTTTATTATTTCACTGTTTTTCAAAACTATCGTTCATAATAAGTGAAAAAAACCCGTTTGCTTTATGGGTATAACTTTAAAAATTGAATAGAATCTTTAAATAAATTCCTGTTAAAAAATGAACTTGGTAGCTGAAGTTCCTTTGCTTTGATTTTTTTCCGAGTGCCCGTCCCATCATAGCAGCTGACTGCCGTTCAGTAGCCACCTTGTCAACTGTTGCAACAATGAAATTAAATTTAAAATGATTCGTGCCATCGAAGAGCGAAAGAGTGCACGGATAGTCAAAACGCGAGTTGTAGTCGAAGAGGCTGATTGTGAGACAGTGCCTTGATAAAGATGCGAGTGATTTCATCACTAAAAATTCACTGTTTTTGTTTGATCAGTATAATTTGCCTTGTGATTTTCTTGACGCAAGTCTGGAATTATGAAAAACAGCGGTATTTTAATATCAAACGTATGAAAATTGTACAGGGTTCGAGAGTAGTTAATGACACTGCTGAAAGTTGCTTTGGCCCACGATTTTAATTCATTATTGACAATAGACGAAGATCAAAGGCAAAATCTTTTGCAAGCTGTCAAATTCCATCTCGAGCAGTATCCCACTTGTAACTATTTCCAACAAATGCCTCTGAATAAAGAAAAATAAACTTTATTCTAAAAATAAAATTTAATATCTTGTTTTTATGTTGTTTTGATTGAATGATAATCAGAGCATTCGTTGGACGCCTCTATTAAATATCTACCGAAGAGTTAAAATCCTAAAAGCATCTTATTTAAGACACAAGCTGATCCGCTGGCAGTTGTTAGCGCAAAAAAAAATTTTTTCAATTTTTTCATCATAAATTCGATAAAGAGGGGGAAAAATGAAAAATCAAATGTGGCGGATCTTCCACTCAACCTAAAATTCTCACATTTTGACATAAATTTTTTTTTCTACCTAAATTAACTATTTCAGGGATGGCCCGTTGGAAAATGGAATTTTTTTTTCTTTGAAACACCCCCCAGTATTCGTGTGTTTTGAGTACTAATTTGTTGTTTTTTTGTTGTTTTCCCCTCGTCCGCAGCCGTTACAATTCGACTGTCAAGGGTCTGGCCTCGATGATTTCGGACATTCGCGTGATATGTCCACTTTTGAATTTCACGGACAAGGCGCCGTTCTACATAACGAAATCGAGGGGACAACTGGCCGATGCTGACAGCGACGTTGCGGCAATATTGAGCTCTTACATGGCCAAAACACCGGAGGAAAAGAGGCATCAGTCGGCGATACAGCAATTGTTTTATCATTTCGTGTGGCACGGTAAAATCGTCGAGGCAGCGATAAAACCGGGTCATCGAGTAATAACCATTGGTCAGGATATAATTCCCGAGGTCGAGCATCCAAATTGTGATTTTTGGATGTCGAAGAATGTCGTGCCAAAGTACGCGAGACTCGACTAAGACTTTGACGATTTTTTTTTTGTCCCTTCGTCACGATATCCGATAAATTTGGCAGGAAACAAAAATCTGACAAAATCGGTTACGTTGAGGCTATTTTTATTTTCCGGCACCCCTTCCCCCAAGCTCGCCTAAGAATCGCAAGATCGTCGATAAATGACGCCATTTTTGTTCCATTTTTTTTTTTTTTTTTTTTTTTTTTTTTAATCTTAAACGCGGAGAACATTTGCGAATCCCACGGGATACGCGAGAGAAGCTCTATTGTGTGTTTGTATAAATGTGGATTAAAATGTAATATATTGCGAATGTGAGAGAAAGAGAGAGACAGAAGAGGGTTGAGATGGATAAAATGATTTTGAGAATGAGCCGAGAGCCGAGAGATAAAAGAGAAAAAGAGGGGGAGAAAGAAATGAAGAACCAGAATTTAGAGAGGGGAGGAGAAGAAGGGAAAGAAAACGTAAAAAAACAAAGCATAGCTTAAGGGAAAGAGAAAAGAGAATCGATTATCGAGACAGTGCATATTACTATATGTCAACCTGTAGCTATATATATATACATATATTCTTGTAAGAGGCGAGAAAAAAAATGTCGCCCTGCACCCCCCCAAGAGAACGATCGCAACTTTGATACTCGAAGAATTTTTTTTTTTTAATTCAATTTAATTTAATTGTTAATCGTAAAATGTTCTCATGAGCGACCAGCTCGTTGATATTTGGGGCAAAAAAAAAGAACGTTTTAATACACCGAGGATATGAAACCGTGTTAGCGATAGTCAGCGAGCCGCGCTCAAACTTAAGGGAGAGAAATTAAAAAAAAAAAAACAAACAAACAAAGATTGAGAAAGTGAGAGTTTTATATAAAAAATTTTACGATGTATCCGTCGAAAGCACCGAAAACGTTTTTTTTTTTCTTTTTCGGTCTGCAAAAAACTTTTAATGTTACTTTCGAGCATAGCTTTTATACAATGCGATTTTTTTTTACATTTTCCTTTTTTTTTAATTTTTTTAACATATCGCAGAATTACTTTTCTTCTTATTTTATTGATATTTTAGATTTGTAATTCATAAGATGACTCGGGTGTGACGTTTCATCGAGATGAAGATACCTCGCGAGACTGACCACGAGACGCTACTACTACTACTACTATTACTACTACTCAGTATTGTTTCATGTCCGAGAAGGCGTAAATACTCGAAAGAAGAAAAAAAAAAGTTTTTTTTTTTATCAGACTGATACTGCCAAATTAAGTATTTCATAAGATACGAATATTTTGGTCGTACGAGATGTTTTTTTTTAACTTCATTTCCGATAAATACTTTTATATTTTACATTTTTTTTTTTTTTTTTTTCAATAATTGTAATATAATTTTTGCAAAAAATTGCGTCATTCGTAATTGCCACGCTAATAAGACTATGCACGCGAGCGAGGCTTCTTCTTTCGATGGGGGGAGGAAAAAAAAAGCCTCGCTCAAGCATTCAGGTAAATTGACGACGTTAACGTCCGGTCCAATAATCACGTGCCGAATTTTTTTTACGTTTAATGATAAACGAGAATAAAGAAGGAAAAAAAAAAAAAAGCAACGCGCCTATTAACAACGCGGCCACAAGAAGCGGTCTCGACTATCGTACAAACGCCATTCGTGTGATAATGAGTATCCGTATCTATATTTATATAAATATATATATAGATCCTCGAGCTAACGATTTTTTAAACATTTTACGCGTTTTTTTTTTTTTTCATTACAAATCATTCGAACCATTAGGTAATAATAATAACAATAATCGTATAGAAAAAACAATTTGTGCATTGTTCTAGCCCTTATTCGTTTTTTTTTTCTCCCCTTTAATTTATTGTTCACCCGAAAAGTGATAAAGTTTAGGTTTTACGATGGCTATTCTTACGAAAAGCGAAATGTAGTTTTAATTCGTACATGTATAATTATTAGAATCTAGCATATCTTGTATCGCACGTATAACGAACGAGTGACGAAAAAAAAAAAAAAAAAAAAAAAATATGGAGACTCGAGCACGTTGCTCCAATGTGGTCGAGCGAAATGGCCGAAAAAAAAAACAATTCCACAATCGTCATTTCTTTTTAACCGGCAATTTATCCGAAAATATCTGTGAAAAAAAACAAATTTGGAATTCATCGGGGAAAATCGTAATATTTATTTTTGGCCATTTCCCGTCCACGACGTGACCACGTTACGATATGGCATTATAGTTTATACGCGTTAGCGCTTGCTCCGAAATCATTTTTTTTTTATTTTTCATCGTATCGCACGCATCTCGCCTTATGTTCAACACTCTGCTCTATGTACGACGGGGAAAAAAAAAAAATCCTGTCATTTTCAGCAAAGAATGTGGCAAAGATCTCTCATGCACGCGCATTAACGAGACGGCCGAATTTACACGGTGATATAATATGTGACAATGATAATGTCGATTGTCCCATTGCACACACACACACACACATACACATATATATATATATATAATTATATATATATACTCCGGTCCGTTCTCTGTAGTCACACTCAGTTACCGGTGTGCTAATCCATCTTTGTTGTAACAACTGTACCGTCAATAAAATTCTATAATCTAATAAAATAAATCGCGTAGTCTCTGCTAAAATCGGAGACAATTTCAAGCACCGAAATGTGTGATCCATGAAAATGGTTAAAAATATACGATCCATGGAAATTAATCAAATACCAAAAAATTCCCTGACATTCGCCTGTTTTCCTGATCAATTCAAAATCCTGTGACATTTTCTCCAGTTTTTCCTGACTATGGCCACTTTACTCCGTTACAATAGATTTATAAAATATCCGCTAAAAAATTTTATTTACAATTGAGAATTAAACTCTCATGCGCGTCCATGGTGGCGAGATTCGAACTAAACGAGATTTGCCATATAAAATGTAATAGGTGAATTATGGCAAAAGCTGAATAACCGGAAATAATTATAGAAAAATTTCCACGATGTCGTTACGCTCAATATTATTAACAAACGAAAATTAATACGATTTTATATTCAAAATACTTTATTATATTCTACAGATTTCACAATTTACAGTTTCACGTTCTTATCGTATAAATCGGTTTCTCATAGTATACATCGAAATTCAAAACCCCTGGAGCTAGCGAAACTGAAATCGAAAATTTCAAACGTTTCACCGGAAATGTCCTTGGTTGATGCCGGTACACTACGCTTCATGCGAATTAAGGTATTCGTTGCACGAACCCGTATATCTTGCAGTTAATTGAATTTTGTCTGAAACAGAGTAGAAATACATCTCAACATAATCATAAATGAAAAATTTCAAGCCAAGTTACCGAACATTAATCCAAAATTTATGAGTTTGAGAATCTTTAAGAGTCATCGAGCGAGGGCATACGAAGCGCCAAGTGGCAATAAACGAACTAAAAATTCCCTAGATGTTTATATTCGAAGTGTAGCCGAAAATACAATAGTATTCCACAATTAAACATAACAGATAAATTAGTTCGACTTGTAAAATATACGCTCTGGTCCTCTGCTCCGTGGAATTTTTTTTTTCGAGGCACAATAAATTATCGAAAACTCGAGGCGGTTGTCGTTTGCCACGACGCTTTTCTCACCAACTGACAAGTTCATTTTATTATTAATTTCACGCACATCTGCCACTCTCTATCGGACCAGAGCGTATTTCTCGCCACTTCACTGCACTTTTTAAAAATATTTCCAACCGATTTCGTTGAGAAACGAAGTAATCATATCGAATATTGTATCGGAGACGCTAAGTCCGTGCTCACGGCTATATGACAGTACGCGCTATGTATTTCACAGTTCCGGCTACTAACGCCAGGTTCGCTAGTCACGGTTGTCGGTATGAGCGGAGAAGCAGCAGTGATGGCGTAAGCGTAAAGTCAGCCCTGAGATAAAATAAGCTTTGAGGGTCAATGGGGGCGATCGGGGGGCCCTTCATGAAACATGCACCGCCCTGTAAAATTTACATCCTACCCTATCGACATCCGTTACTTTTTGCTGAATGCATTGGTTGACACATCCGCCGCAAGCGACGCTAACTTCGACATGCATTTTCTTCAAATTTTTCCGCGTGAGGCGCTACCCTCGATTCTGAGTTGGTCACGTGTGCTCGATGACTCTTAAAGTTATACGGCATTTTATGGAGATGACATGTTGGCCACATTTCTATCTAATAAATTATATACCGAATGATCCTAGATGCCTGATACAAACTGCCCTACGCATGTAAAAAATTCTTAAGAATACGTAAATGACGATAAAAACAGAGGATCACCGGATGTTTAAGGTCGTTATCTCTCCTATTTGACGATAAAATCACGATATCGATGGACAAAACGACTTACCGAAATAGACGTGTCTATACCGGCGTCCACGGGCTCACGGCTAAAGAAGACCAAAGGACTAGAGCTTCTTGGTTCGAACTACTGAAATAAAAGTTTCGAACACGATTTGCTCGGATCGGCTGCGTACATCAAAATTTCGCGGTCAACTTTCTACGGTCATATGACCGTCCTGCTTGGAATCTACAGAATGCAAATTTAGCTATTTTTCGAAAAACAAAGATCGAACAAACGTTGTAATTTGTTTATTCGGTATGAACAAACAATTACGCATCGATTAACCCCCTGAAGAACGTTAAATTGATTAATTTTTTGAAAAATTCACGCCAAGTTAACGCTAAATTTGAATATCGAATTTTAAGGGAAACAGCTTAAATAACAAGCGATTTGATTAATCGAACAATCACCTACAAAGGATGAACAGACGTTTGGAACAAAAAAAGATACGAAAAATCGAAACTGCTTCACAAAAATAAGAATTTCGCGGTCAACTTCCCACGGTCATATTACCGAATGCAGTTTTTAGCTGTTTTTTGAGAAACGAAGATCGAGCAAACGTTCTAATTTGTTTATTCAGTATGAACAAACAATTACGCATCGATTGACCCCCTGAAGAACGTTAATGCGATTAAAATTTAAAAAATTCCGACCAAAAGTAAACGCTAAATTTTAATTTTGATTTTTAAAGTAAACTGCTTGACGAACAAACGTTTTCATGAATCGAATGATCACCTGCAAACGACGAACCAACGTTTGGAACAAAAAAAAAATTCGAAAAGTCGAAATCTCCCGGCTCTCACTCACTCACAGGCCATGCACTCGCGCGCAGGCTACTGAGCGTCTCTCTGCGCAGGCCGAGGGTCACGGACTTGCTTGTTTTGCCGACGCCTTTCGCGCGTCATTCCCATCACTCGCATCGCGCATTCAAACTGAACGAAAGTGTATTTCTCGCCATAATTAAACGGACGCGAAAAAAATCGCATCGGCGTCAATCAACGAGAAAAACGAATCACAAAAATTTACCGTACGTTGAGGTTAATTGTAGTTGTAAAAAAAAAGTGTTTTTAGATATTGTTGATTCAAAGGCGTTGTTTTATATTTTTCATATGAGTGCTATGTATGTTTTTTTTTCATACGTTAAGGATAACCATAAAGTTAAAAGTCCGAGTTTCAGGAACCGTTAATGTGTAATTGTATCGTCAAAATTGTTACAATGACGTTGTTAACACGAGAAGTATCAACGGTAGTATAATAATAAAGCCGTGAATGATTTTTGTACCCTTCATTTTTTGTTTGTCGTCTCTTTTTCCATGAGAATTTGGAAACAATCGTTGTTATGCATACTTAGCGTCGTTAGAAATTAAAAAAAAAGGATTCCTGTAAATAATTTCATAGTATGCCAAATTAGCGTTGTTTCGGATATTCCAATTGTGTTATTTATTCAGGGATTTTCATGAAAATACATATTTGTTGCACTGACGGATAAAAAAAAAGTGCAATATTCATTGATTGCCGCATCATATAAAGAGTCATGAATAATAATTGGTATACACGAGTTGATTTTTTTCCATGTTCCGAATTGCTTGAATAATTATTAAATAATATTCCATAAATATCTCTCGATAATTATCATAATTATATCCACAATTGGAAATTAAATCCATTACGTTTTCGTTTGTTTGTTTACGGAGAGCGCGGCGCTCTCCAGTGTCGCGAACTGCGCAACGCGAAAATGCTCGGTCGCCGCAAGTGGCGCTGGGGCGGTGACGAGACGAGGTAGCGCGTGAACGAGAAGAGTACATCGTCGGCGTCAGAGTGCAAAAGACAACGGTCCCATTTGATAAAAGACAACGGTCCCATTTGATAAAAGAACCGTCGTCCAAACTCGCTGGCTGTTATGAAAATTGATTCAACATTTCACGTGAGTTAATTCAATCGCATTATTTTCACCACCAGCAACGCAGCACAAGCCCAATGCATTAATTACTCACGATTAGCTCGAAATGCACGATTTGCCGTAAAGATGCTACGTCGAAAAAACAAAATTTTCTTTCCAAAAAAAATTATACAGTCGGACCCAACGAAGTTGTAGAATTAAACATTTGTCGTAAATACGAATGCATCGGAATTTTTTTTTTTTTACTTGCACGATATATATATTTCAAAATGCCAATTGAAACAATATATAAATTCCCAATTCTATCGAACGTTATCGAATGCGCATGCGAGAAAAGTCGACTAGGCGAATGTGTTTGCATGTATGCACATGTATATGAGTTTTTTTTTTCACCGCGGCACCAACGATTTTTTTGTGGAAAAAAATTTATCAAACCGCTCGTGAACAATAAAAAATGAAAATAATAAGCGACAGGATTTCCGAAAAAAAAGGTCTCGTCGTTTATTACTTTGATTTTTCATTGATATATCGAATGGTTGGAAAATTTTTTCGAGCAAAAAAAATCGTCGTTGGTCAAATACAACAAACGTATTTATGTATGCATGTGTGTGTGTAGAGCTCACACGGCGACGAAACGGCGAACTAGTGCCTCATCCTCATCAGTCGTTCTCGAAGTGTCTATGAGGAAAGATGGTGGCCGCGCGCACTTCGAGTCGTGTTGTGCGTTCGAGTATTTTCTCGGGCGAAAAACAAACGGACAAAATGCTCGAGAAACGTTCTATCGTGGAAAAAAGTGTTGTGCTGATCGTAATTAAACCATTTTTTATAATCAAGGTCGCGTAATTGTCGCGTAAACAGAAGTAAGCCGGTCGAAAAATGCGTTAAAAAATTTCTCGAACAATCGTCTTTTTTTTTCGTGAAAATATATTTTTGCGGATAAAAAAAAACAATAGACAGACACTTCGCGCGAATAGTTCGAGGAATAAAATTCGCGGGTAGAAAAATTTCGTGAGAAAAAAAAATATTCTCGAAAAACTTCGCGGCTTTAGTCAAATTGATACATATATAGTGATAGACGACCGTGCAAATATGCATGACGGTTACAGTACGCGGCAGTGGAGAAAAGCTCGGGCTATAAAGTGACCATCTCGTGATCGTCACGTTCGTGTACTTTCTCGGGCGAAAAAAACGGACAAAAGGCTCGAGTAAACGTCTTGTCGTGGAAAAAAGTGCAAATCATAATAGCATAACAGTGCGCGGCAGTGCGGAGAAAAGCTTGGGCGAAAGTGCAACTCCTGATCGACGCGTTCGAACTTGCGCATACGTATCAAGATGGCCGCCGCGGGCCATGAGTACCGGTTTTTAATCTTGTGCTGTTCGAGAAGAAAACTACTGAAAAAGCACGGAGAAACGTCGCATGACGTGAAAAAATACATCGAAAAGATTCGCGAAGATTCGGTGAGTACATTGAGACTTTTTTTTTACCAGAAATATCGCTTTATTATCGCACAAACACCGATTGAAGTGAGTGGGTTCCCGATGGAAGAAAAAAACAAGCAAAAAAAAAACGACGCTCGTTGATGTTCGACTTTTTGCGAACAAGTTAATGTGAAAATTTTTTTTTCGCTTTTTTAAAAAAAATGTGATTCATTAGTATTGAATTTTTTTTTCAAAATTAATAAAGAACTTTTTTTTCGGAAATCTAAAAAAATTATACATGTATATATATTAGGTATCCACATACGCGGTGGTCAGATTTTTTTAAAATTAATTTTTTTTTTCCAAATTAACGAAGAATTATTTTTTTTCGGCAAAAAATATAATACTCTGGTTTTTCGACTAAAAAAAATCTTACACACATATGTATATATATATATATATATATACATGTAAGATTTTTTTTAGACGAAAAACCAGAGTACAATCCTTGTTACCGAAAAAAAAAGGATTTTTCGAATATATATGGGGCTTTCCACGTCAATTCGAACGAAAAAATGCAAATTTTTTCCTGACTTATTTTTATTTTTTTGAAATTTTTTATATTCAAAGTACTACTTCCAATATCGTCTGTGGGGACGGTATCGGATTATAAACAACTCAGGGATTTTTTTGTTTCCGCTTCACCCTTGAAAAACGCGCTAGAAAAAAAAACAATAAAAAATCTTAAATTATCTCTATACGCGATGAACTTTTTAAGAAACTATCGACTAAAGAGATTTTCTTGAAACATACATTTTTTAGAATATTTCTATGGCATGTGTTTATCCTTCATATAAAACTATATAGGTATATAATAGAGTGCCCGAATACAAAAGAGGTAAACAAAGGAGGTAGGGAGTGTGCGCTTGCTCGTTGGTTCATTTTTTTCTCGAGCTAGATCGTGCTGCAGATAACGAGAAAAATAGAGTTGTGGCCAGCTCTCGCACTCGCCAATGTTTTTTTTTTATTTCTTTTTTTTTTCTATCTTCACCCTCGCTAGACGGGCTAACAAAAGATACAAATGGAAAAATTATAAGCTATCTCTATACTCGACCACGTTTTCAAAATATTTCGAGAGGAAAGATTTTTTCGAAATAAATAATACTTTTTTAAAAATTTTTTGTGCACTGTGTACTGTTTATCCCCTGCGTAAAGCTCGCGGCCGGAGTAACCGAGGAAGGGGAGAGATGGCGAGCTCGACCGTTTGGCTCATTTCTCGGTAATATACTCCGTGCCATCGTATATACCGAGAAAAAAGAGTTGTGGCCGTGTCTAACTCACGAATATTTTTCTTTTCACCCTACAGTAGCGAAAAAAAAAAATCTGAAAAAGAACTCGAATTACTTTTATGTACCTGAAAATGTTTTCCATAAATTTTTCATTATTGCGATATTTCCCTGAAATAAAAATGTGAATACAAGAAAATGAAAAAAAAAAACACAAATTTATACGAAAAATAAAATATAAAAAAGTCTTACCCACCAAATTTAACATTCGTATGAAACATGAAACGCCTTTCGTAAACTTTTCTGTTTTGTTCTTGCGGAAAAACGCAAGTTTCGTGGTTTTTTTTGTTCGTTAATATGAATCCTCGTTGAGCACGAATAATTTCCGAGTACAATATAACGGTCTGAGATAATATAGCGAATTTTTTTCCAGTCAAAATGTGCAAATTAAAAATTTAAAAAAAAAGACAATTTGTTTTATGGACAACTTTTGTTCGACATGAAAAATTGTGACACACTTATTGTCATGAAATGCTGTGTACACATATATGACGGACGCGCAATCTATCGTACATTTTTTTAAAATGAATAATGAATAACAATATAAATTTTTTGATTACAATTTAATGAATAAATGATTAATAATTATTTTATTCAATCCATATCGTCGAATGTCATTTACCCAATTGTTAAAAAATCCGTTTCCCCATTTTCTCGTAAGCGGCTTATATATATATATATATTTTGGGAAAAATAAGACCGTCATTCTCTTCGTCTTTTGACGGAGAGGAAAATTACACTTTTATTTTTCTGAAATAGCAGTCTATTTCGAAAAAATAGGGAAACTACTGATTCAGAAATTATGATCTCATATCTCACTGTGTGCAAAACTTGAAGCAGATTGATCGTCCCAAGCTCGAAATAATTGCTACTGAAATCAGCAGCTTTAATTTTTCAACGATTTCATAGATTTAAACGAAACCGCATAAATCGGTAGAGGGACTCCTACCCCTGATATTCTGTGAAAATTCCAGACTGACCGATCATCCAGTTTTTCGGTTATCATTAGTCGAAGTAACTCGCTAGCCACTTGATATAGTTACCAATGATAATCATTGGAAACTGTAAATGATATAATTTTTCATTCAAATTTTGCTCGACTCTTAATTTAAATTAAGATAAAACTTAATTGAATAACTGGATTTTTATGATGAATCTTTTGTCAGATTTTTGTGCATATATCAAATGCGAATAAATTTTGCAGGATATCGTCTTGAGCAACAAGACAGACAATCGAGGAAATGGCGAAGGGACAATGTTTGAGGAAAGTCGTCGAGGAATCGCAACGATTGTTTCACAAATGAAATGGTATCGTTAATTTTTAAATCCCTCCGGACTCCAATCATACCGTAGGGCGAAAGGTCTGATCCGGTATGGAGCATCCGGTTGTAATTTTTTTCTTATTCCCACAACGATCGATGCATAGTGACCGCGATTCTGATCCAAGTATCGAGATGAAAATGCTCGATACGACGACTAGACTCGCGAGTGGCCCAATATTTATTTTATATTCATGTTTAGCTGGCTAGGGCATGCTCTTCTCGGACTTTTTTTTCTCTTCATTTTTTTTATAAACAAAAATTTCATATCTCGAAAGATTTTTCCAAATATCGAAAAATCACGCTTGAAAAACTTAGAATGGTTCAATGCGTTTGCGCTTGTGCGAAGAAAACAATATTTCTACTATTTCGAAGATGAATTGAGTTATTTTTATACAATTTCGTTCGTTGTCATTTTCTTATTATTATTAAAGTTGACTGATTGGTGAAAATTAAAAAAAAATCAATTTTTTTCACGTGAAATAACTAATTTAAAAATCTTTAATAATTAATATATTGATATATTTCTATTATTCAACTCTAGCTAGTTTTCAATTATCGAGTATACGAAAAAATGGGTAACCTTCGAATTGAAACAAAAAATCTTTTATATTACTTATTGGGCATTTATCCCTCTTTCATAAAGTTTTATTTATCAGAAAGTATTTAACATTTTCTTTCTAAACTCGTTTTTCATGGAAACTGATTTTGTGATTACATCATGACGTACCAATTTTTGCAAGATCTTTCGATACAGTGCTCGTGTTATACATTTATTTTTCATGGATCGAATTGCAAGTTAGGTCAGATCGTTGTTTTTTATCAAATGCGCAAGATTTTTTTTTAGACATTTGTCAGTTACAAGGAACTTGAAAAGAATAGCGGGGTTTCCGGCCAAAGCCCAGTAATTTTTTTTACGGTTCCGGTTGAAGAAAAAGTACCGGCTGAATGGCGAAATTCTGGCCAAATCTCGCCATTTCAGACTTTTTTTTCAATGAGCCGACTCATATCTGAGAAAAATAAATCTTGTTGCTTTCATTCAAGAGTCTTTAGTTGCTTCAACTTCCTTTGTAGCATTAGCAGCTGTTTAAATTTTTCTTGAAATTGTCAAAAAATATTTAGAATTATTATTTAATTGAGTAATGGAACGATCATAATAATGTGGAAAATTGGATTCCTGATATTTCGTTTCCTCGTAGATGAAGCTTTGTCAGTGGAGAAAAAATGATGGCACAATTTAGAAATCTTACTGTTGCACCTTCTTTCCCGTTTGTTCGGCTGGATATTTTTATGGGATTTGATTGAAATGGAAATTTAACGTTGGCTATATTTTTTTTTACCCAAAGTTCCGTTACTTACGAATGTCTTTGAAAATTTTAATCGATTTCAATACCGAACATCCAGCAACACCAATTATACTTATGTAGAAAGTTTTAACTCCATAGATAAATAATAGCGCTGCAACATTTTTTGAAAAAACTTAGAAATTGAAATATGCACTATCCTTAAAAAATTATGATGTTTGATAATTTTTTTTTTTCTTTCATTTTCAATTAATCATCATTATTTGCTGAACAATTCAACAAGTTTTTTAAAAGTGTAAATTGAGCAATATTATTTTTAAAATTGCTATCGAATCGATACCGAGAAGAGCTTTCGCGGGGCACGGTGGCTTGTCAAAGCGATTGGATCAATAATGTATGATAATTTTTGAAATTCAGTAATGTCTTCGTTTTGACTCGTTCACCAATGCCAAGGGATTTAAGCTCTTCCAGCATGCGACTCCACTACGGACAATCGCACACGAATTTGGTAATTCACGATCGAAGAATTATGCTCATAAAGCCAAGTCAATGACTTCACTTTGAAGATCATCTTCCAATTGAAAAAAAAAAGTCTAATTGATGTTTTTTTCGCGTTAATGGCAGGATTAGGGCATTTCGAGTCACCGTCTTGACATTGTCTTTTATAATTATCGATTACAAATTTTTCGTAAAATGCATGAGATGTCCGGAAATTTTTAGAGTCTATTCTATAGTATGCTGCTTCCACTCCATCTCGTTTTTTCGCTAATATCTCGATCAAATTTGCGTCTTGTATGATACGAAAAATCTCGGCAAAGCTTAAACCTATGCCCAGAGGCTCCTAGGAGAGCCTCACTCTTCTCGGAGAAACAGTCTGCTTCATACGATTAATGATACGAGCAGTTTTTTATAATTATTTCAATTACGAAGTAACACGTATGTACTAAGAATCGTCAACGAAATTTCAAAGACTATCTGTCAACGAGATATGAGAACTACACGAGGCAGCGTGCTCGCGATCATTTTTATTAATCAACGAGCACTCAAGTTGCTCGTAGAGTCATTGATAGCTAGCTCAGAGTTTCGAATCTCTAGATCGCTTAGAAATTCTGACTAACCCGTTTGAGGCATTTCAGCACTTATCTTTAAGACACACGGCCTTCAAGAACTTCAGTTGTTGATAAGTGGTCAACTCGCATCGTCCTCTGTGGTAGTCTCAGGGTAGCTTCTGCGATTGTCACAGAGCCACGAAGCGAGTTGATGAAAAGTATGAGTGGGTGCCCTCCTTGAGCAAGAGGGCCCAATTGCCAAGTGTGTACAAGCTTCGGTGTCGGACACGTCCGGACGTGGCGCCGGTCAATGAAATAGTGACCGGCTTAAATGCCCTAGTGTTAGGATTTATTTTTGCGCCGAGCGGAATGATTGAGAACCGTGGAGTGTTTCGTAGATGAGGCCGGAGCCTCTGGGTGTAGGGATCGCGATGTCGCGTTTTTTCCTTTGTTTTGACTTGCTCGGGGGATTTAGATGAAAATCAGGCAGGGCCCTTCCGCGTATAGTCGTCTAAGTAACGTAAAGTTCGATTCCGAGAGTGATTGCTAGTAAATAAGCAGGAAGGACAGGAGACGGCAAAAAATGTTTGATTTTTTTTCTTCAGAACTCGTTCATTCCTTTGCACGTTTCCGCGTAAAATTTTAAGGCATGAACTAATGATTTCTCGATGGAAATATTTATTGAAGCTCCAGCTGAGTCTGTGTGGCTCATGATACCACCCAGAGTTCAACTCGCAGCCGAAATGATTATAGTACATCTTTTATTATCAATCAATTTTTATCTCATCAAGAGACCGATTGATACACAAACGCAACCGTTGACCATCCGTCCGGACATGTGCGAATTGCTCATGTTGCTCAAAGATTTTTTTTGCCAAGTCTTGTCTCGAGTGCGAAGGTTTGCTCCGCGATCTTGGAGTCAACCGGAGCAATCGCGGTAAGCAAATTCCTGGATTTAATTTTGACTTATTTTAGATTTATGAAAATCTTTGAGTAACATATCCTTACAGAACATCGTGGGATATCATCGAGGGACCAGTGCGTGGTTACATAAACTCTCGAACGATCGCATGCATATCGCTTCGGGGGTATATGGCCACGGTACGGTATAGTAAAGGACCAATCCACGGAAGTCACTATGCATGATCCAAAGTCACAATCGTGTGACACCCTTTGTGATTTTGCTGATCTGTTCTTTTCATATAATGTACACCTGATGGAGTTATTCCGAAATAACTCTATTCCGCAATTTTTATTATTTTACTAAGTAATTGTCGAATCATTGTTGCGAGAAAATCTCTAGAGCCGACCCCAAAAAATCGGGTTAAAATAAAAAATGTGCAAATGTCGTGCCACAAAACTTGTGGCGCCAATGTTAGCTAAAAATAATCGCGAATAAATAGTAAAATCATCCGGAAAATTAGGATCCACTCGTTTTATGTGGACTTCATATGGGTAGGATGTTCTGTTTCTTATGCTTTCAGATCTTCGAGGGATTTTCTTACGTAATATTTTTTTTCTGTTTCAGCTATTTTTTTTATTATTCCACATTGTATTCTTCGTATGATGGCTTTATTATGTTTCAGAAGTTATTGATCATCTTTGTTGTGGCAGCTTCTAATGTTATTTTTTCTGTTCGCAGAAAACCGTCCATCTTGTCGACAGCATTCGTTGAATAATTTGTAATGCCTCATTTTTTCAAAATAATTAAAGGACTTGGGGCATTGTGAAACTTTTTCAAGGTCAATTAGAAGAGCAAAGGATGATATGTGGCTGGAACTTGAAGGATGGTTGTCACCGATTACAAATATTCATTTTTCCATCGGAACTCTACAGTTATTTATGGTAACGTCACTTTTAAAATTTTGGAAGCAATTTCACAGATTAATATATAGATGCCTGAATATAATTGTGAACATTGATATTCGTTTTGTAGGTCTATATGATCACGATCACCGTCGACAAAAGGAAGAAAGACAACAAGTATTTCCGGCAATTTCAGTGTGTTGAGGTGAATATAGTATGAGCAATTCATTTTTTCTGTTACAAATAAAAATTGGACAAGTATACTTATAGCGTTATTCATTAGGATTGAGAAATCGCTCTACTGGTTTGCTTTACCGGCTAATCCACCAAGTTTTATGGTCAATAATATTATTATTTACTATCAATGAGATACGTTTTGCAAAGAATGTATATACATTTAAAAGTAACTTTTTCAGTATTTTGTTTGCTTATAAGTCATAGAATTTCATAGAAAAACTCTATTCTCACAACTTTAAACGCTTAAAAATAAGTCGTCGAAAAAAATTATAACTTGGCGGCGTTTCAATGCTGCAGGATAGTTAATCGCACAATAATTCGTCTATAATTCATTTAATTGTTAATATTGTGTCTTCTTGTTGCAGAGGATATTTTTATTCC
This sequence comes from Rhorus exstirpatorius, assembly GCA_963564615.1. NCBI lineage: Eukaryota > Metazoa > Arthropoda > Insecta > Hymenoptera > Ichneumonidae > Rhorus > Rhorus exstirpatorius. Next base: position 50,019,962 of record OY751313.1, read on the forward strand.
AGTATTCCGCGTCAAGAGTTTACCTCGCCACTATCTCGAAGTTGAGCGATTTCACGAGCTACGGTTGCCACAACCATGGTGAGTAAAGTTAAGATTTTTAATTAAAGTGCAGTTTTTGCTACATACGAAAGAACACTATATACCTGAAACATTTGGTTTTATTTTGAAAAAATGCGTACCCCACGAGTTTTCAATTTGTCTGCTTGATCATTGAAGCATTTTTATGATCGCACGTTTGGATGTTTCGATGACATTTTTCATTAATAAGTACGAAAGAAGCTTTTGTAGCCTCCCAAATCTGCATAGCGATATTTAATAATTGAAGAAAGATGTGATCCTTGTTTTTTTTTTTCAGACAGTTTTGAATCGAGCAGTTTCGACAACGGGATAAGATCAATTCTAGGACTGCCTGCCATCGATTTGAGACAGAGCGGTTTTTTCATCTTTGGTATCGTTAGCTTTTGCATTCCTCCGGGCTCCATCATGTCGTAGGACGAAAGGTCCGAAGCGGCACGGAGCTTACGGTTGTAATTTTTTCTCCCCAGGGCGTTGCATAGTGCCCGCGAGTCGACTTCTAGCATCGAGACGCAAGTGCTCGATATTAAAAATCGACTCACGAGTGGCCCAAATTGATATATAGATTTTCGTGTTTAGCTGTAGGGAAAGTTCTTCTCGGTCTCGGTATATTTTCCTTTGAATTGAAAAAATAATTACATCAATGCGATTATAGAAGAAAATAAACAAAAAATACACTAGTTCCTCAAAGCCGGGAAGAACGATCGGGTGGTACGGCAGCCTTGTCCAAGTGACGTATTCGTTTCTGATTCGTCTTTTCTATTTAATATATAAAAAAAAGCAGAAACAGATTCTCACTTTGACTTGGTCACCAACGCCAAGGGTCTAGCTCTTCTAGCGAGCGACTCCACTCTGGAGAATCGCACAGGCACTTGGCAATTCGCGAAATATATATTCTGCTCATAAAGCGTGTTTAATATCGCTCGAATCCAAATTCGAGCGATATTTAAATCATCTATTTAAAAGAAATTTAAAATTTATTTAAAATTTATTTAAAAGATATTTAGATAATCTATTTAAAAGAAACGTAATTAAAGCTTTGTTCAACGTTATCGACAGAATTAGGGAAGTTCGAATCATCGTTTGGCCATGAAATATTAACTTTTTTTAGCATGATAAACGATTATTTTTTTAAATGCATGTTTCATTAAGATATTTGTCGAGTCAACAGTATGCTGCTCACATCCCTTCTCATTTTTGCTAATCTTTCGGGGCATAGCATTCGCGTCTTTATTATTCGAATTCTTGGCAAAGCTTCACTTCACCCAGAAGCTCCGAGGAGAGCCTCACTCTTCTCGGAGAAACAGTCTGCCTGATAAAATGAATGATATCGGCAGCGATGGATAAATATTCTCAAAAAAAATTGTAACACTCATTTCTTTACGAGCTGTGGATATTGCACGAGTCAGCATGCTCGCATTTATTTTTGTTAATGAGCACTCGCCAGTTGCTCGTCAAGTCATTGATAGCTAGCTCAGAGTTTCGAGTCTCTAGATCGCTTAGAAATTTGAACTAACCCGCTTGAGGCATTTCAGCATTTACCTTTAAGAACCACACGGCCTTCGAGAACTTCAGTAGTTGTTAAGTGGTCAACTCGTCTCGTCCTCTGTGGCAGTCGCAGGGTAGCTTCTGCGATTGTCACAGAACCACGAAGCGAATTGATGAAAAGTATGAGTGGGTGCCCTCCTTCAGCAAGAGGGCCCAATTGCCAAGTGTGTACAAGCTTCGGTGTCGGACACGTCCGGACGTGGCGCCGGTCAATGAAATAGTGACCGGCTTAAATGCCCTAGTGTTAGGATTTATTTTTGCGCCGAGCGGAATGATTGAGAACCGTGGAGTGTTTCGTAGATGAGGCCGGAGCCTTTCTGGGTGTAGGGATCGCGATGTCGCGTTTTTTTCCTTTGTTTTTACTTGCTCGGGGGATTTAGATGAAAATCAGGCAGGGCCATTCCGCGAATAGTCGTGTAAGTAACGTAACGTTCGATTCCGAGAGTGATTGCTAGTAAATAAGCAGGAAGGACAGGAGATGGCAAAAAATGTTCGATTTTTTTTCTTCAGAACTCGTTCATTCCTTTGCTCGTTTCCGCGTAAAATTTTAAGGCATGAACTAATGATTTCTCGATGGAAATATTTATTAAAGCTCCAGCTGAGTCTGTGTGGCACAAGATTCCACCCAGAGTTCAACTCGCAGCCGAAATGATTATAGTACATCTTTTATTATCAATCAATTTTTATCTCATCGAGAGACCGATTGATACACAAACGCAACCGTTGACCTTCCGTCCGGAGATGTGCGAATTGCTCATGTTGCTCAAAGATTTTTTTTGCCAAGTCTTGTCTCGATTGCGAAGATTTGCTCCGCGATCTCGCGGAGTCAACCGGAGCAATCGCGGCAAGCCAATTCCTGAATTTAATTTTGACTTACTTCTTTTAGATTTATGAAAATCTTTGAGTAACATATCTTTACAGAACACCGTGGGATATCATCGAGGGATCTGGCGTGGTTACATATACTCTCGAACGATCGCATGTATATCGCTTCGAGGGTACATGGCCACGAGAAGGTTAGTAATCGTCCCATCCACAGAAGTCACTATGCACATCCCAAAGTCACAATCGTGTGACGCCCTTTTTACTTTTGCTGAGATTCTTTAATATAATATTAATGATGGAGCTATCCCGGGATAACTCAATTCTTAATTTTTTCTCATTTGACAAATCAAACATCGAGTCATTGTTGAAAAAAAATCGTTAGAGCCATCCCCAAAAAATCGGGCTTAAAAAAAAAAGTGTTTGAATGTCGTGCCGCAAAACTTGCGGTGCCAATGTTTAGCTAAAATGAATCGCGTAAAATAGTAAACTCATACGGGAATTTGCCATCCACCCGTTTTATGTGGATCGGAATAGGGGTAGGATGTTCTGTTTCTTGTGCTTGCAGGTCTTCGAGGGATTTTTGTTTTATCATTCTCGCTTGTTTTTTTCTGTTTCAGTTTTTTTTTTCAACTAAGTAATGAGCCTTCGTTCAACTTCTTTTTTTTTTATTTCAGGGCCTTTTTCCTGGCTGTTTTAATGTTTGTTTTCTGTTTACAGAAGATTTCCAATTCCTTTCCTTCCAGTATATCGATTAATTTGTAATGCGTTACATTCTGAAAAAAAATTTCACGACGTGAAGCATATGGTCAAATTTTGAGAAGGGTCATAGGCCGAATTATGAGGACATGGTTGGGCTTATAAGAATAAGGGTCTGATCAGCGATATTTATTTTTCGCTGTCAACTTTATATTTCAGGGTAACGTGGTATTGAACTATTTCAAAAAAATTTTAGAATTTGAGATGACTGCCCGAATACAATCACAAATATTGTTATTCGTTTTTTAGGCCATTTATCTATCATTGTGGGTCACCGTCGAAGAAGGAAAAATGGAAAAAAGTCAATTCACCTCACGTGTTCCAAGAAAACTACGTATGCATTTTCGTTTTTTTTTCCTTTAACGACTTGGCTTGGAGATGCTCGTTGTGACATTTCATAACTCTTCGGCACTTAATAATCTTAATTACCATTGATTCACAGTCTGTAAGTTTGAAATGAATTTGCAACACTAGAACGAAGGACACTCAAGAGAAATGACATGGGGAGCATTTACAATTTGCAGCACTAATTTAGGTAAAAATATTACGCATGAACTCTTTATCATCGATGAAATGCTTAACCGTAGGATGACTTGATGGTTAAATGTAATTTAAAATTTTATTTCTTTGTTGCAGAGGATGTTTCAGTCTTTTGCAGTCATGAACTTGAGTGGAGTACAAGCTCGATAATAGCCCGAGTTGAGCAGCGTCAATCTTTTAACGTGCAGTTTCCATTAATGTGGGTAGAACATTTTTAAAATCCATAAAGTTGAAGTGTTCTTAATTATTTTGATTTGCCAAAAGAAACTTCGTATTAAAAACCCAACCGAGAAATTATTTGAAAAGCTTTGCCGCTTATTGAAAATTATTCAGATATGTATACATTGCAAATAGGAGAATAATTAAAAAATAGTCTTTTTATTTCGAAAAATGCACCTTCCTATATAATTTTTTAGATTCCGGAGGGATTATTTGTTTCTATGATCGTTGAAGTATTTTTATCAATCGTTCTCTCGGTATTTTCGTTCAGATTTTTATTCTTCGCCAATTTTCAAAAGAGCCCGGAGCTCCCCCTCAATCGATCGAACGATACTCCATGATTTAAAAAAACTCGCTATATATTTAATCCTAAATATCTATAATTTTTTTATTGTTATTTTTTGCAGATTCCACTCATAGTTCCGATACTAAGAGATTTTGCCAACGCGCGAAAGTCAAGTGGACAAGGGCAATGCCATAGGACTGCGACTCATCGATTTGGGACACCGGTTTCATTTTGGTATCGTTAGTTTTGGTATTCCTCCGGGCTCCATCATGTCGTAGGACGAAAGGTCCGAAGCGGCACGGAGCTTACGGTTGTAATTTTTTCTCCCCAGGGCGTTGCATAGTGCCCGTGAGTCGACCTTTATAGTATCGAGACGCAAAAGTGCTCGATATTAAAAATCGACTCACGAGTAGCCCAAATGAATATTTAAATTTTCATGTTTAGATGCAGGGAACGTTCTTCTCGGTACATTGCTTAATGGTAAAAATAATCACATTAATATGATTGGTGAGAATAATTTAAAATATTTTTGTTTTTTCAAAGCCGAGAAGAACTATCGCGTGCGGTACGGTAACCTTGTCAGAGCGTCTTGTTCGTTTCTTATTGATGCTAGTTTTTATTTAATATTAAAGAAAAAAGAAACCGATTTTCACTCTGACTTTGTCACCAAGGCCAAGGGTATTTTCAGCTCTTCTAGTGAGCAGCTCCACTTAGGAGAATTTCACAGGCATACTTGGCAATTCGCAAACATGTAAAGCATATTCAATATGACTCCACTTGGGAGATCATTCACTTTCGAAAAACGTCAATTAAAATATTTGTTCAACGTTATCGACATAATTAGGGAAATTCGAATCATCGTTTCTCAATGAAATATCTACTTTTTGTATATTATCATCAATTATTGTTTTATAAAATGCATGTAATTATTTTAATGTTTGTCGAGTCATCAGTATGCTGCTCACACTCCTTCTCACTTTTGCTCATCTTTCCGGAGCATGAAATTCGCGTTTTTTAGTTTTCAAATTCTTGGTAAAGCTTTACTTCGCCAAGAAGCTCCAAGGGGGGCCTCACTTCTCTCGGAGGAACAGTCTGCTTGATGAAATGAATTGTAGCAGCAGCTTTGGATAATTATTCATAAAAAAATTCAAATAATTCTTTCTTTTTGAGATGTGGGTATTGCACGAGGCAGCATGCTCGCGTTTATTTTTTTTAATGAGCACTCGCCAGTTGCTCGTCAAGTCATTGATAGCTAGCTCAGAGTTTCGAGTCTCTAGATCGCTTAGAAATTTGAACTAACCCGCTTGAGGCATTTTAGCATTTATCTTTAAGAACCACACGGCCTTCGAGAACTTCAGTAGTTGTTAAGTGGTCAACTCGTCTCGTCCTTTGTGGCAGTCGCAGGGTAGCTTCTGCGATTGTCACAGAACCACGAAGCGAATTGATGAAAAGTATGAGTGGGTGCCCTCCTTGAGCAAGAGGGCCCAATTACCAAGTGTGTACAAGCTTCGGTGTCGGACACGTCCGGACGTGGCGCCGGTCAATGAAATAGTGACCGGCTTAAATGCCCTAGTGTTAGGATTTATTTTTGCGCCGAGCGGAGTGATTGAGAACCGTGGAGTGTTTCGTAGATGAGGCCGGAGCCTCGCTGGGTGTAGGAATCGCGATGTCGCGGTTTTTTCTTTTGTTTTTACTTGTTCGGGGGATTTAAATGAAAATCAGGCAGGGCCCTTCCGCGTGTAGTCGTGTAGGTAACGTAACGTTCGATTCCGAGTGTGAATGCTAGTAAGTAAGCATCAGGGAGGACAGGAAACGGTAAAGAATGTTCGATTATTTTTAAAAATCCGTTCATTACTTTGCTCGTTTCCGCGTAAAATTTTAAGGCATGAACTAATAGTTTCTTGGTGGAAATACTTATTGAAGCTCCAGCTGAGTCTGTGTGGCTCAAGAAACCACCCAGAGTTCAACTCGCAGCCGAAATGATTATAGTACATCTTTTATTATCAATCAATTTTTATCTCATCAAGAGACCGATTGATAGACAAACGCAACCGTTGACCTTCCGTCCGGAGATGTGCGAATTGCTCATGTTGCTCAAAGATTTTTTTTTGCCAAGTCTTGTCTCGAGTACGAAGGTTTGCTCCGCGATCTCGGAGTTAACCGGAGTAATCGTGGTAAGCCGATTTTTTTATTTAATTTTGACTTACTTATTTTCAATTCATGAAAATCTTTGAGTAACATATCCTTACAGAACGTCGTGGGATCATCGAGGGACCAGTGTGGTTACATTTACTCTCGAACGATCGCATGTATATCGATTCGAGGGTGTATGGCCACGAGAAGGTTGGTAACTGTCCCATCCATGAAAGTCACTATGCACATCCCAAAGTCACAATCGCGTGACACCCTTTTTGCTTTTGCTGAGATTCTTTAATCTGATATTAATGATGCGGAGCTATCCCGGGATAACTCGAATCCTAATTTTTTCTCATTTGGCAAATCAAACATCGAGTCATTGTTGAAAGATAATCGTTAGAGCCGTCCCCAAAAAATCGGGCTTAAAATAAAACGTGTTTGAATGTCGTGCCGCAAATATTGCGGTGCCAATGTTTAGCTAAAATGAACCGCGTAAAATAGTAAACTCATTCGGGAATTTTGCCATCCACCCGTTTTATGTTGATCGAAATAGGGGTAGGATGTTCTCTTTCTTGTGTTTGCAGGTCTTCGAGGGATTTTTGTTTTATAATTGTCGCTTTTCCTTTTTCTGTTTCAGATTCTTTTCTTATAAATCAAATGAGATCTCGCTTAACTTTTTTTTTTGTTTCAGGGTTATTTTCGTGACAGTTTTAATGTTTGTTTTATGTTCGCAGAAGGTTTCCAACTACTCTTTCGTTTCAGTGTATTATTTGTAATGCCCCGTGCTGTGAAAAAAATTTCATGACATGGAGCATTTTAAAATTTCGAGAAGGGCCACGGGCCAGGCGATGAAACGTGGCTCGGTTTCTAAGAAGGTTCGACGATATTTGTTTTTCGCTATCAACTTCACATTCTAGGGTAACGCGCTATTGAACACTTTAAAAAGAATTTTAGAAATTTTGATGACCGCCCGAATACAATTTAAAATAATGTTTTTTGTTTCATAGGCCATTAATCGATCATTGCGGGTCACAATTGAGGAAGGATAAATGGGAAAAAGTCTTTTCACTTCACGTGTTCCACGAAACTATGTATGTATTTTAATTTGTTTCTTTAAAGACTTTTGGCTTGGAAATGCTCGTTCTGACATTTCATAACCCTTCAACAAATAATAATTTATCGTATCATTTATTTACAGCCCATACATTACACATCAAATTGCAACTGTGGAACGACGGAAACTCAAAAAAAAAAACGCGAGACTTTCACACTTTGCAGCATGCATTCAAGTAAAAAACAGTGTCCATTAAAACTTTGAAAATATATTTATAATCGATAAAGTGCGTGCTTTAAGGATTAATTGATGGTTACATTTAATTGTAAATGTTGTGTCTTTGTTGCAGAGGATGTTCCAGTCTTTCAGTCTTGAACTTGAGTGGAGTAAAACTCGGTACTAGCACCGAGGTAAGAAAAGTCAATCTATTAACGTGTAGTTAAAATTAAAAAAAAAAAATAACGAACTCAAAATATGCCTTATTTTTTAATTTGCCAAAAGACAATCGCGTTAAAAACGCCAACCAGCGGGTGTTTGAGTAGATTTGCTGTTCATTGAAAAATATTCACACATGTATACAATGTGAAAAGAGTACGAATTTGGGAATAGTCTTTATACATTAAAAAAAAATGAAGAAATTCCTTTCCTTCAATTTTTTACCTTCAGATATGAATAATTTCCCTATAATCGTTAAACCATTTCTAACGATCGTACTCTCCGGATTTTTAATCACATGTTTATGTTAGTTCCTTTTAAAAAGGAGTGTGGAGCTTCTCCTTCATCAATCTCAACGATACTGAATAATTTAACAAATCTATTATGGTTTTTTTTTTTTTTTTACAGAATCTAGGGATAGCTCCGATGCGAGGAGATATTGTCTCAAAAGGTGAACGGCAAGTCGACAAGGGGCAATGCTATAAGACTTCGACTCGTCGATTTCGGACAACCGTTTTCGTTTTGGTATCGTTAGTTTTCGTATCCCTCCGGGCTCCGATCATGTCGTAGGATGAAAGGTCCTAAGCGACACCAGAGCTTGCGGTTGTATTTTTTTGTCCCTCAGGGTCGTTGCGTAGTGACCGCGAGTCGACTTGTAGTATCGAGACGAAAGTGCTCGATATTAAAAATCGGCTCACGAGTGGCCCAAACGATATACTTACATGATCATGCTTAGAATCAGGGAACGTTCTCCTCGGTCAATTTTTTTTTAAATGTCATACGCCATGATGATTTGACGGATACATTTCTTTCGACTCGTAAATTTTTTACAACAATGAAAATGTTAGTTCGACAAAACCGGGGAGAACAGTCGCGTGGCACGGTGGCTTTGTCCAAGCGACATGACCATTTCTAAATCATCTTATTGATTTTTTCGATATAAAAAAAAAAATTGATAAAAAATCTCACTTTGACTTGGCCACCAACGCCGAGGGTCATTTTCAGCTCTTCTAGCAAGCGACTCCACTCTGGAGAATCGCACAGGCACTTGGCAATTAGCGAAATATATGATCTGCTCATACAGCCTGTTCAATATGATTCCACTTTGGTGACCATACTCTGCTTGAAAGAAACGTAGACTACATTTTTGTTCAATGTTATCGACAGAATTAGGGAAGTTCAAATCAACGTTTGACTCTGAAATAATAACTTCGTTTTTATTATTATGAACGATCCTTTCTTGCAATGCATGTTTTATAAATATATTTGGCGAGTCAACAGTATGCTGCTCACATCCCTTCTCATTTTTGCTCATCTTTCCGGGGCATAGCATTCGCGTCTTTATTATTCGAATTCTTGGCAAAGCTTCACTTCGCCAAGAAGCTCCGAGGGGAGCCTCACTCTTCTCGGAGAAACAGTCTGCCTGATAAAATGAATGATATTAGCAGCAATGAGTGAATATTCTAAAAAAAAAATGGAAACGCTTATTTCTATTCGAGATGTGGATATTGCAGGAGTCAGCATGCTCGCGTTTTGTTAATGAGCACTCGCTAGTTGCTCCTCGAGTCATTGATAGCTAGCTCAGAGTTTCGAGTCGCCAGATCGTTTAGAAATTTCAACTAACCCGCTTGAGGCATTTCAGCATTTATCTTTAAGAACCACACGGCCTTCGAGAACTTCAGTAGTTGTTAAGTGGTCAACTCGCCTCGTCTTCTGTGGCAGTCGCAGGGTAGCTTCTGCGAGTGTTACAGAACCACGAAGCGAGTTGATGATAAGTATGAGTGGGTGCCCTCCTTGAGCAAGAGGGCCCAATTACCAAGTGTGTACAAGCTTCGGTGTCGGACACGTCCGGACGTGGCGCCGGTCAATGAAATAGTGACCGGCTTAAATGCCCTAGTGTTAGGATTTATTTTTGCGCCGAGCGGAATGATTGAGAACCGTGGAGTGTTTCGTAGATGAGGCCGGAGCCTCTGGGTGTAGGGATCGCGAAATCGCGTTTTTTCCCTTTGTTTTTACTTTCTCGGGGGTTTAGATGAAAATCAGGCAGGGCCCTTCCGCGTATAGTCGTGCATGTAAGTAACGTAACGTTTCATTCCGAGTGTGAGTGCTAGTAAGTAAGCAGGGAGGACAGGAAGCGTCAAAGAATGTTCGATTATTTTTAAAAATCCGTTCATTACTTTGCTCGTTTCCGCGTAAAATTTTAAGGCATGAACTAATAGTTTCTTGGTGGAAATACTTATTGAAGCTCCAGCTGAGTGTCTGTGTGGCTCAAGATACCACCCAGAGTTCAACTTGCAGCCGAAATGATTATAGTACATCTTTTATTATCAATCAATTTTTATCTCATCAAGAGACCGATTGATACACAAACGCAACCGTTGACCTTCCGTCCGGAGATGTGCGAATTGCTCATGTTGCTCAAAGATTTTTTTTTGCCAAGTCTTGTCTCGAGTACAAAGGTTTGCTCCGCGATCTCGGAGTTAACCGGAGTAATCGTGGTAAGCCGATTTTTTAATTTAATTTTAACTTACTTATTTTCAATTCATGAAAATCTTTGAGTAACATATCCTTACAGAACGTCGTGGGATTATCGAGGGACCAGTGTGGTTACATTTACTCTCGAACGATCGCATGTATATCGATTCGAGGGTATATGGCCACGAGAAGGTTGGTAACTGTCCCATCCATGAAAGTCACTACGCACGACCCAAAGTCACAATCGCGTGACACCCTTTTTGCTTTTGCTGAGATTCTTTAATCTGATATTAATGATGCGGAGCTATCCCGGGATAACTCGAATCCTAATTTTTTCTCATTTGACAAATCAAACATCGAGTCATTGTTGAAAGATAATCGTTAGAGCCGTCCCCAAAAAATCGGGCTTAAAATGAAACGTGTTTTAATGTCGTGCCGCAAAACTTGCGGTGCCAATGTTTAGCTAAAATGAACCGCGTAAAATATAGTAAACTCATACGGGAATTTTGCCATCCACCCGTTTTATGTGGATCGAAATAGGGGTAGGATGCTCTGTTTCTTGTGCTTGCAGGTCTTCGAGGGATTTTTGTTTTAAAATTGTCGCTTGTCGTTTTTCTGTTTCAGATTTTTTTTTTTTAAGTAATGAGACTTTGTTCAACTTCTTTTTTGTTTCAGGGCTTTTTTCGTGGCCATTTTAATGTTTGTTGTCTGTTCACAGAAAATTTCAAATTCGTTTCCTTCCAGTCTACTGATTAATTTGTAATGCCTCACATTAAAAAAAAAATTTCATGACGCCAGGCATGGTCAAATTTTGAAAAGCGTCATAGGCCGGATGATAAGACGTGGTTGGGTCTATAAGAATTAAGGGTCCGATCAGCGATATTTATTTTTCGCTGTCAACTTCACATTTCAAGGTAACGTGGTATTTAACAATTCAGAAAATTTTAGAAATTTAAATTACTGCCCGAATACAATTGCAAATATTGTTTTTCGTTTTACAGGCCATTTATCTATGATTGCTGGTCACCGTTGAGGAAGGAAAAACCGGTTTCAATGCGATGAGCTCTAGTAAGTAACTTGAAATAAAATGGATATACTTTTATTCAGGCATTTATAGAATCTGATGTATCTATAATTTTTTATTATTTTATTTTATTTTACAGAATCTAGGGATGGCTCCAATGCGAAGAGACTTTGCCAAAGGGTGAAAGTCGAGTGGACGAGGGGTGATCCTATAAGACTTTGACTCGTCGTTCTCTGACAGTCGGTTTCTGTTTGGTATCGTTAGTTTTGATATCCCTCCGGGCTCTGATAATGTCGTAGGATGAAAGGTCCGAAGCGACACCGGAGCTTACGGTTGTATTTTATATTCTCTCAAGTCGTTGCGTAGTGACCGTGAGTCGACTTGTAGTATCGAGACGAATGTGCTGGATATTAAAAATCGACTCACGAGTGGCCCAAACGAAATACTTACACGTTTTTGAATAATCTCATTTGATTTTTCAACCTCAGAAAAAACTGCTAAAAATCTCACTTTGACTTGGTCACCACCGCTGAGGGCCATTTTCAGCCCTCCTAGCGAGCGACTCCACTCTGGAGAATCGCACAGGTACTTGGCAATTTGCGCAATATATATTCTGCTCATAAAGCCTGTTCAATATCACTCCACTTTCGTAATCATATTCTACTTTTGAAAGAAACGTAAATTAAATTTTTGTTCTTTGTTATCTAAAGAATTAGGGAAATTCAAATCATCGTTTGGCCATGAAACATTAACTTTTTTTTATCATTATTAATGATTATTTCTCAGATTGCATGGGTCTTTCTTTTTAAAAGTCTTTCTTATGAGTTTTTCTTTTTTCTTAAAATAGTCATCGACAAAAAAAAGTAAATGGAATAGCGTTCCAAGGAGTGGAAATGTAAAAAATGTGTATAAACATTACATCGTGTAATCGACGAAAAAAAAAGTAAATGAAAAGGCGTTCCAAGGAATGGAAATATAAAAAATGTAAATAAATATTACATAGTGTCAGTGTCGAAAGAAAAGTAAGCAAAAAAGCGTTCTAATGAGAACGTTTTCTTGTTTACTTTTTTGTGGAAGTATAAAAATTTAAATAAATATGTGATCGTGTAATCTACGAAAAAAAAGTAAATGAAAAAGCGTTCCAAGGAGTGGAAATATAAATAATGTGTATAAATATTACGTAGTGTCACCGACAAAAAAAAAAGTAAATAAAGTAACGTTCCAAGGAGTGGAAATGTAAAAAATGTGTATAAATATTACATCGTGTAATCGACGAAAAAAAAAGTAAATGAAAAAGTGTTCCAAGGAGTGGAAATATAAAAAATTTAAACAAATATTCCATCCTGTGATCGTCGAAAAAAAGTGGATAAACGAAAAATCGTTCGAAGGTGTCTAATTATTTAAAAAATGTAGGAATATTACATCCTATAATCGGAGCAGTAACTCCGGACAGACGACCCGGCGAACAAGAAGACGATATCAATAGGCACTCTTGTCCCAATATTACAGCCTCAAGAAAGAAATGAATATGATATTGGCAAGAGTCTTAGCGAGATATCAATGGCTACTTGGTTGCTTCTCGGATGACCAAACCGCGTCTGAACGCTTCACTTTTCTTACGAGGACCGCGATGTGTTAGTTGCTTTTTCTACTGTCTGCTTTTGATCCTTTCGTCGTTTTTTGCTTCCCATCACTGCCTTTTTCTACTTCGCGTCGAAGATTTGCCCGAATTTTTTATTATTATTATTTTTTTTTTTTTACGAAATCTAGGGATGGCTCTAATGCGAAGAGGATCTTTGCCAAAAAGGGTGAAAGTCAAGTGGACGAGGGATGATCCTATAAGACTTTGACTCGTCGTTCTCGGGCAGCTGGTTTCTTTTTGGTATCGTTAGTTTTAATATCCCTCCGGGCTCCGATCATGTTGTAGGATGAAAGGTCCGAAGCGACACCGGAGCTTGCGGTTGTATTTTTCATTCCCCCTAGGTCGTTGCGTAGTGACCGCGAATCGACTTGTAGTATCGAGACGAATATGCTGGATATTAAAAATCGACTCACGAGTGGCCCAAACGATATACTTACATGATCATGTTAAGAATCAGGGAATGTTCTTCTCGGTCAATTTTTTTTGTAAATTTAAAATGCCATGATGCTTTGATTGATGCTTTTTTCCGACTCGTGAGTTTTTTTTTTAAATGAAAATGTTAGCTCCACAAAACCGAGAAGAACTGTCGCGTGGCACGGTGGCTTTGTCCAAGCGACATGACCGTTTAGAAATCATCTTATTGATTTTCTTCAATGTAAAAAAACTGATAAAAAATCTCACTTTGACTTGGTCACCAAAGCCGAGGGTCATTTTCAGTTCTTCTAGCGAGCGACTCCACTCTGGAGAACCGCACAGGCACTTGGCAATTCGCGAAATATATATTCTGCTCATAAAGCCTATTCAATATGACTCCGTACTTTGATGATCATATTCTACTTGAAAGAAACGTAAATTAAATTTTTGTTCAATGTTATCGACAGAATTAGGGAAGTTCAAATCAACGTTTGACCCTGAAATAATAACTTTTTTTTTTTATCATTATTAACGATCATTTCTTAAAATGCATGTTTTATTAAAATATTTGTCGTGTCAACAGTATGCTGCTCACATCCCTTCTCATTTTTGCTCATCATTCCGGGGCATTCGCGTCTTTATTATTCAAATTCTTGGCAAAGCCTCACTTCGCCCAGAAGCTCCTCCGAGGAAAGCCTCACTCTTCTCGGAGAAACAGTCTGCCTGATAAAATGAATGATATCGGCAGCAATGGATAAATATTATCAAAAAAAATTGAAACACTCATTTCTTTTCGAGATGTGGATATTGCACGAGTCAGCATGCTCGCGTTTATTTTTGTTAATGAGCACTCGCTAGTTGCTCGTAAAGTCATTGATAGCTAGCTCAGAGTTTCGAGTCTCTAGATCGCTTAGAAATTTGAACTAACCCGCTTGAGGCATTTCAGCATTTATCTTTAAGAACCACACGGCCTTCGAGAACTTCAGTAGTGGTTAAGTGGTCAACTCGCCTCGTCTTCTGTGGCAGTCGCAGGGTAGCTTCTGCGAGTGTTACAGAACCACGAAGCGAGTTGATGATAAGTATGAGTGGGTGCCCTCCTTGAGCAAGAGGGCCCAATTACCAAGTGTGTACAAGCTTCGGTGTCGGACACGTCCGGACGTGGCGCCGGTCAATGAAATAGTGACCGGCTTAAATGCCCTAGTGTTAGGATTTATTTTTGCGCCGAGCGGAATGATTGAGAACCGTGGAGTGTTTCGTAGATGAGGCCGGAGCCTCTCTGGGTGTAGGGATCGCGATGTCACGTTTTTTCCTTTTTTTTTTTACTTTCTCGGGGGTTTAGATGAAAAAGAGGCAGGGCCTTTCCGCGTAGTCATGTAAGTAACGTAACGTTCGATTCCGAGTGTGATTGCTAGTAAGTATAAGCAGGCAGGACAGGAGACGGCAAAGAAAGTTCGATTCTTTTTCAGAACTCGTTCATTCCTTTACTCGTTTCCGCGTAAAATTTTAAGGCACGAACTAATAATTTCTCGATGGAAATACTTATTGAAGCTCCAGCTGAGTCTGTGTGGCTCAAGATACCATCCAGAGTTCAACTCGCAGCCGAAATGATTATAGTACATCTTTTATTATCAATCAATTTTTATCTCATCAAGAGACCGATTGATACATAAACGCAACCGTTGACCATCCGTCCGGACATGTGCGAATTGCTCATGTTGCTCAAAGATTTTTTTTTTACAAGTCTTGTCTTGAGTGCGAAGGTTTGCTTCGCGATTCCACGGAGTCAACCGGAGCAATCGCGGCAAGCCAATTCCTGAATTTAATTTTGACTTACTTCTTTTAGATTTATGAAAATCTTTGAGTAACATATCCTTACAGAACGTCGTGGGATCATCGAAGGATCAGTGTGGTTACATTTACTCTCGAACGATCGCATGAATATCGATTCGAGGGTATATATGACCACGAAAAGGTTAGTAAACGTTCCATCCACGGAAGTCACTACGCACGACCCAAAGTCACAATCGTGTGACACCCTTTTTGATTTTGCTGTTAATTTTAATATAATATATAGGATGGAGCTATCCAGCGATAACTCTATTATTTCTTAATTTTGACCTTTTAACGATAAATGTCGAGTCATTGATACGAGAATATAATAGAGCCACCCCCAAAAATCGGGTTGTAATTAAAACTGCACAAGAATGTCGTAGCGCAAAACTTGCGGTGCTAATGTTAAAAACTGAAAATCGTGTTTAAACAGTAAAATTACGGGCGGGACCATATCCATGCGTTTTATGTGGATTTTCTCTGGCATTGCATTTGTGTGTGCGAGTTTTTGTGTTTTTTTTCTTTTTCAGCTTTGCGTTTTTATTCCTTTTGTCTTTTTGTGTTACAGATCTACGTGGGATTTATCACATATAACATTTATTGCTTAACTTGTATTTTGTCTGTTTCAGTTTTGATTTTTTATCATTCCATTGCTTTGGTTTTTTTTCTGTTCATTTAAGACGTTAAAAAAACGGAGTATAAAGCGAGTATCGTTTTTCCGCGTGCATTAGTTTTTTCTTGCTTTAATTTTTTTTTGCTAATCTCCTCATTTGACCATTTTTTTTTTTTTTGATAACCTGATATCCTGGTTTTCATTAGTTTCCTGGCTTCTAGTTAACCTGATATCCTGGTGTTTTTTTAATTTTCTGCTTTAGTTAATTGATTGCTTGTTCAGTTGCTTACATAGATTAAATTATTCTGCTCAAAATTGCTTTGTATCAGCACAAGCTTTTATTTCATTAATTTTTTTTATGCACTTGCGGTATAGTGAAACACTTTTTGTTGTATTTAACAGAGTGCCACCGTGTATACTTGCTCTATACTCCGGGTCTCGATGAGCAGTGACCTCCACGTGGTGAGACCCGGAAAACTAGTTATATGAGAATAATAAGACAATACTTTTATTCTAATATTATGAGTTTACAGACAGCTGCTCAAGTAATTTAATTTTAAACGTGTCTCTTACTAGTAGATCATGTTTGTTCCAACTTTAATAGCTTTAATGTATAAATTCATATACAGCGCTCTGTATATTATTATACTTTTCATAATTCTTGAATTAAAAAATTTCAAGAATCGATTTCTCTGGCCCGTGAGCGATCCGACTCTTGTTCAATGCTTACCGCGCCTACCCCCACCACCGCCCACGAAAGGATCACTTTAAAGGTAACATAACCTTAAATCTTAAACGAAACGTAAAACGTAAACAAACACAGCCGGTATGAAGAGAGAGATGATTGAAGGATTGAAAAAAATGCCGGGAAAGTCAATAAAATGTACAGTAAAGAAAGATGAGAATGAAAAAGTGGAAAAGTGTGATTTCACTGTAAAATTTTCCGAGAATGCGATAGTTTTAAAAACATTCGTTCTCATCACTTGCATCAAGTGTCTTCTAGTCCCTACGTAGTGCGTGTTTTTCTTTTATTTTGTTTATCTTTCTCACCACATACCTATATCTCGTTGTACGAAAAAACCATATTTTCCATTCAAACTCGAAAATAAAAAAAAAATAACACGAATTTTTCAGTCATTCCACCGATTTCGAGGTTCATCGAAATTGGCTAGCTATAACGCACAGTTTACCCCTTGAAGAATGGTATGTCAGCGAAAAATCTCAATGGACCCTCGATTATCCTCCCTTATTCGCCTGGTTCGAATATTTACTCGGTCTCTTCGCCGTACACGTCGATCCGAGAATGCTCGATGTTGACAATTTGAATTATGCCTCGAACAATACCGTGTTCTTCCAAAGAGCAACCGTCATGGTCTCGGATGTGATATTGGCTTACGGCGTCAAGGAGTAAGCTCTCGTCGATTAATTTCTGGATTTGGGTAAGAATTTCGTTTGAAAACAAAAATCATTGAAATGATAATTTCTCGCCGTTTAGATTGGGTAAAGTATATTGCAAAAGTGGCGAGAGTTTCGTTATTTTTACCTTTCTCGCTCTGTGCAATGTGGGATTGCTAGTCGTCGATCATGTACACTTTCAGTACAACGGATTTTTACTGGGCGTACTGTTAATTTCGATGGCTCGAGTTTCGGAGAGCTCGTCACGAGTGAGTAAACCCAAAAAAATGAGTATGAATTTAGTATAATGATATTTGGGGTGGTGAAATATTGAAGCGATCTAGCAAAGAGAAGATTGGCTCGATCTAATCATATTTGCGGCTAAAATAAGTCTGCATAATTGAAATAATTTAAGATAAGATCCAAAATTTAACAGTTATATTATCTTTGAGTTCTAAGAAAAACGTGATGTTCTATCCTATTGATATCTTTTGCTGTGCCCGATATGATATGAACTCTATAATGATGAAGGAAGCTCTGTAGAGGTGAAAAGAAACCAAATTTCCAAGATTATTGGCCCCAAAGTAGTCTTAATAGTCAAAAAAGCTGAAAATTAATGTAATATCTGAATGTGCATGTGTAACTTTCAAGGTGGTACCTCCATGGGTTGCAGCTCGAAACTGCTCCAAATTTTTTTCTAGCATTTGTTATCATTAAAAAATAATATTCCATGTAATATTGGGGAAGGGGAAGACTTCCAACACCATAAAAAATTCAACCCGGTTGAATTCTTTGTAATGTAATTTCTACGCTGGATTTTTCAATGCAATCTAATTTCTCCCATCATTTCAGCTAAATTATTTGTAACTGTGGAGCAAAAAATGTATACACAATCAATTAGGTAAAAAAACCGTGCTCATTATTTTATTTTGTTCACAAAGCTTTCTCTCTATGAGGCAGTAAAAATTTAAAAACTCACTTGTTCATAGAGACAGGAAGATTACTGGACGAAATTAAATAATAAGGAAGCGACGTGCATGTTTCTAATATTTCTATACGAAGCCACGAGAGAAAAAACACCCAGTTAAACAATTCTGTACGAATTGTTGTAATTTCGGTTTAATACGTACCCAACATGATATAAAAAATTCAAATTTTTTTTTTTAGGGTCGTATATTGATAGGTGCGGTCTATTTCGCAGTGCTACTGAATCTCAAACATATTTACCTGTACGTTGTACCGGCATATGTCGTTTGGTTGTTAAAGTGGTACTGTCTGCGGGACAATCGCTTCTTCAGACGTTTCTTTGCGCTTGCTAGCACCACGTTATTCGTTATGGCAATCTCGTTCGGGCCATTCGTGGCTCAATTACCGCAGGTGAATAAAAAATAACTTAAAAAATTTTCATAATTTTTTAATCGATTAATTCTTCCATCGTCATTAGCGTACAAATAAATGCACAATCACATAAATCATTATTTGCACAACTTTTATTTACTTTGCGAATGAACCAGCGTAAATTCGAGTAAAATTTTGTAATTTACTTTATAAATTGAATTATGATGAATGCATATTATTGAAACTCTGATGCAAATCAATGAAGCGAATATATAATTGATCCCTGATTTTGCCCACAAAACACGATGATAATGATGGAAGAATATTTTTGCGAAGGTAATTTCGCGACTCTTCCCATTCAAAAGGGGCTTGGTACACGCATACTGGGCAGCAAACACGTGGGCATTGTACATAGGCGCTGACAAAATATTGTCGATAATATGGAAGCGTCTGGGTTGGCTGTCGAATCATAAAATTGGTTCGATGACCGGCGGCCTGGTGCAAGAAGATTCGTTCGCTATTTTGCCTACTCCAACTCCGCTCGCAACGTTTTTACTAACGTTCGCATCGATGCTGGTAAGATTATCATACTTCGCATTGAGTGGAAATCCCAACTAGATTATTTAAAAAAATTTATTACTCCCCAAAGAAAACTGAGGACTCAGGACCGATTCTCGTTAAAATGGTACAGAAATAATTTTATATTGTTTTCCGTGTCATAACCGCGATTGTAAATTTTTTTAACCGTTCTTTGGTACCTGAGTTAGGTTAATTTCTATCTAAATTTATTCTTGGGAGGTTTTGTTGGATCAGGACTTAATTAAAAGCTGAGATGAGCGTGAATCTGTATTTTATATTTAGCATTCGCTACGTACACATCAGGTACAAAAGCGGGAAAAATTGACCGTCAGCAATCGCGGTGGTGAAATTTGGTACTATACAAGACTATATGGAAGAGAGCAAAATAGAGATAGGCTGTCGCCTGCTAACAAACTCTGTTATTACAAAATATCTAAATCAGAGAGCATTACTGTCGTTAGCTCTATTTTTTTTAACACCTTCTATCATACGACTCGTAAAAATTATTTTTACAATATTCCTTCATCGTTTTATGAAAATTCAAACATCGCTGAATTTTTTATCCGTATTTTATGCAACCCCCTATAACACCTTGATGACCCCTTGAGCAATCTCTAAAAATTTCAAAAAAATTCAGCAAAGTAAATTCCATAATTCTGAACAACTTTTGTATTCATGAACTTGGCGTAGAATTCTTAGCTTGAAAAATAATTAATAACAAATGTGGGAATTTCTTCTTTCGCAAAAATTAATTTTAGCATGAGAATTGAATTTTTGTCTTTGGTGGGAGGACAAGTGTATTTTTTTTAAAGATATCAACATAATATGATACTGGCTGACAATTCTAATCGGGAGCAAAGAAAAATAGGCACAAAAGTAAAAATTTAGGATAACATAACATATTTTGTAATCTTTCAGAAATTTACGTTCAAATACTGTTTTCCAGCTCAGTCGCTTGTTGTTTCAATAAATTTATTATTCGATAATTAATCGACAAAAGATTGAGCGATCTTTTGAAAACAAAAAACAAAATGTTTTTAGCCAGCCCTCTGGACCTTATTCCGAAAAGATCTCTCTACGCTTAAGCCTCGTGATTTCGTTCGATGCGTTATAATCTGCGGTCTGAGCTCATTCATGTTTGGCTGGCACGTTCATGAAAAAGCTATACTCACTGCGATAATTCCATTATGGTGAGTAACGTGGGGGGGAAAAAAAAAATCAACTCACGAATTCTCTCAATTTATCATGCAAAAAATTATATCCTCGTAAATGCATGAATATTAAAAAATATAAATATTCAATCATTTCAGCGCTCTCGCAGCCAAGGACTCTGATGATGCCAGAGTATTTTTAATATTGAGTTCAGCCGGTCATACAGCGATATCACCCTTGTTGTATCCGAGTAATCTGACTCCGCTGAAAATCTTGCTGAATCTTACTTACGCGTCATCCGCCGGTCTGGCACTGACTCAACACCACAAAAAATCATTATTGACCACTCTCGAATGGTTCTACGTAGGAAGCTTGTCACTTCTCACTATATACGAGACGGTCTTGCATAAATTCATTTTCGATGATAAAATGCCATTTTTACCACTCGCTCTGACCTCCGTATACTGCGCTCTTGGAGTCACTTATTCGTGGCTCATTTATTATCGAAAGTTTCTCGAGAAAAATAATCCAACATTGAATGAATACGACGAGGCAAAGTAGGTATGAAATTAAATTCGAAAAGAACTGTGAATAGTTTCTTCATTGGATTGATTTTTTTTTTTTTTTTTTTTTCTATAAAATGCGGAAAAATTTTAATCTTGTGAAATTGTGATGAGTTTAGAATAATTAAAAAAAAAAAAGAATATCTACGATAAGTCTTCAAGTATGAGAAAAATATTTCTCGCGAGCTGATTTTAAAATAAAGTAGAAAAAAAAAATTACATTCGAAGATCCATATTGCTGATGACGTTTCGAGAATCGTTACAAACGATTCTCGTTTCACGAGTGTCTTCTATATCGGCGGATTTCATCGAATTTTCGCGACTTTCGTACAACGACGAGGCATCGGATATCGTTGTCTCGTCCATCCCGGCGCTCATCCCGGAAGTTTCAATGCCATCGAGGCTCTCATGAAGTTTGATCGAACATACGGATCTCGTCAAGCTACAGCGAGATCGCGAATTTATCGTCGTCTCGTCTCTCATCTCGTTGCTCTCGCCAACGGCAACGTCCACGTATTTACGTTGCGACAAACGATTTTTATCGCATAAAAGGGATTCCTCGAGACACGAGGATCTTCCGTTTCTTCCAAGCTGCCAAGAATATTCCAAAAGCTCGAAAAACGAGAACTGAGGGACCTGGGAATTTCGGTATGTCGGGCTCGATGAAATTGGAAATTCGTAAAAATTCGAGCGATACGAGGAATGACGATAGTTGAGCATTCGAAATGGATGAGGCTGTTGTTCGTGTGCCTCGGGATTACGCGGTAATCTACGGCAATGCAAAGAAAAGAAAAAAAAACGAAATTACACCTTTTTGGAAAAATAAATAATCACGATAATCTGAGAATTGACTCAACCGATTGACTTTTCAGCTTGTTGGGGGAAAATAAAAAAGAAATTCTATCGAAAAGTAGTAGAAAAAAGAATACGTGGGAAAAAAAAATTCAAACAACTAATATTCAATTGATTTAGTTTGCTTAATTGAATTAATTAATTAATTGAGGATGCTCCGCGTATAAATTCCCAGCGAAAAGTGAAAATTTTTTAAGCACTTCGCAGTGGAATAAAATTCTGAAAAAAATCGATGGTTTAGGGGATCTTAAAAACTTTGATTTTGAATAATAATAATTCGGAAAAGTAATCAACGAATTGGTCAAGAAAAAAAGTTGTTAAACAAATCATTGGACAGTACGCATTACTGAAATTCTGATTGGATCAAACTTTTTTGTTTTTAAATATATGCGCGGAAGCATCGTTAATTATCATGGTTAATTAAGTGTGTCATTACCTAATTCTTTCGTGACAAATCGGATGACAGAGTCTCTGTAATTCGTAGCCATTCGCGTTGATACCAGCTGCAAAGAACGGCATACAAAATACACACAAAGAAACGACGATTAATCATAACGCATTCATAATAAATAAATGGATAAATTAAATTAAAAAAATAAAATAAAAAACAATAATAATAACAAAAATAATGAGGAAAAGACTGTTTTAATCATCGATTGCATAATTTTTTTTGACAGCCGTAACGATGATAGAGTGCAAGACCAAAGGCCCCGGTGAGGCCAACGAGAATTAGCAGAACGAATGACACGAGAGCTTGAGGACCGGGCACGAGAATCATTCGACCGATGTTGCCAAGATGAGCAATGATTTTACAAAAATTCGAGCTCACATCGGTGTCAGTATTGCACGAGCAAATTGCGAATGAAGATGTCGATGTCAGCGATGAAGTCGAGACGATCGAGCAGGAGGATGAACGAGCAGGCTCATCGTGACCTACTGTAGGCACCACACACCGTCACAAACCTTCGGTAACACACAGGACAAGCAAGCAATCAAGTGTGATATACCAGAATCAAAAAAACAATAACAAAAATCTATCATTCCATTATTTTCTTTTTTCTGTTTTAACTCTTTGTCTTTTCTCTCTCTCTCTCTCTCTCTCTCTCTCTCTCTCTCTCTCTCTCTCTCTCTCTCTCTCTCTCTCTCTCTCTCTCTCTCTCTCTCTTTCTTTCATTTGTAGTATTTAACGAGAGCTTTGGCCCGGATCAAAGAACGTAGTAGCTTGCATGGGGACCTTGGGCTCTCTGCCACTGCGGATAAAACCGTGTTTTTCGGGAATTGCGAATTGCAACCCGTGACTTTTGTATCCAGCGATTTTACGAATGACGACTCGTCGGAATATGGAAATTTCAAGCACAGCGCTGACATCGAATTTTCATTGGGACGATCGATCGATGGATTCTCTGAGGAATGTCCTTCGCTGCTTTTGCCGAACGACGATGATTCGTTTGAAATTTTTTTTTCATTCTTTTCATTCAACGTTATTTTAAAGGATCTCGACCATTCACGAGGATCAAGCCTCTTCTGCCAAGATTTATCATCGAAGATATTGGATTCATTGGCTCCACCGGCTGTTAGACGATCGTGTTCCTTTCTTTTCAATGGCGTCTCCCCGTCGTTGTTAATCGTGTCGCAATTCAACGAGCAACAATAATCGCAATTCTCGTGGCAACCTTTATCGCCATTTTTCGTTGCGTCCCCGCAATCGCACTGTTTATCATTGTCCATCGTATCGCCAGACGTTATATCGTCGTCGCAATTGAGCGAGCGACGATGGTCGCTCAACTCGTCGCATCCCCGAGAATCCGAGGCTCCGCAGTGGCACTTTGCCTCTCGGTAACCCGTATCTGCATCAACGTTGTCATCACCGCAGCCTTCGTCTGCGCTCGCCCGAAAAAAAAAACTCCATTATCGTTGTCGTTGATTTTTTTTTTTGTTTTTTTTTTTTTGTTCGTTTTCCTGATTATATTGGCCATTTTCGCCCTTTGTTAGAAAGAAGAGAGAAAGAAATGAAGAAATTTCCACCAGGGCAGAGACTAGGGTCACTGGAGGGTACATACATTGAAGCAATATATACGGAATTGATTGTTATGAGCTCTCGAAGAAAGAAAAAAATATATTTTATAACTAAAATATATTTTTTTTAATGTTTAAAAAAAATTTACACATTACTACAGGAACACGAGCATACGGAGAAAAAACAAAAAAACAACAAAGAATAGCTAAACATGATTAATTTTTGTCTTTATGTTTCTTGATCAAGGATATACGACTGTTGGGATCAACTTTGAGGCTTGAATTTTTTTTTTCTAAGTTATAGGTTTTACACGAACACCTTGTACGACTATTTGCAAAGTATAAGGAGCCTCAATTGGTCTGGGTTTTTTTTCATACAAAAATCGAGAAGTTGGCCACATTAATGCAGATACAGCACACTTCTTTATGAACGTTTGTCGGTATGGGGATTGCTGTACTGCTACTGTTACTGACATGTTACTGAACTAAAATATTAATGTACTGTTACTGTCATGTTACTGAACTATACTATTCTATACTATATTGAACTATACTAAACAGTTACTGAACTATTGCTGTGCTGCGACTATAATTTTACTGTATTGTTACTATACTGTTATTGTACTGCTGTTACTGAACTGTTGCTGTACTGCTACTGTACTAGTGCTGCACTATTACTAAACTGTTGCTGTACTGCTACTGCACTAGTACTGCACTGTTACTCAACTGTTATTGTACCTTTACTGTATTGTTACTATACTGTTATAGTATTGATGCTGTACTGCTACTGTACAGTTACTTGTCCATTGTTATTGTCATGTTACTGAACTGTTGTTGTACCGCTACTGTACCATTACTATACTTTTATTGCGTATAATGTTACTGTACTGTTACTATACTGTTACTGGACTATTACTGTACAATTTATGTACTGTTACTGCATTGCTACTGCACTGTTACTGTACTGTTACTGAATTGTTGCTGTACTGTTACCGTACTGTTACAGCACCGTAATTTCTATACTGTTATTGAACTGTTGCTGTACTGCTACTGTAGTGTTACTGGACTGTTACTCGCCCATTCTTACTATCATGTTACTGAACTGTTGTTGTACCGCTACTGTACCATTACTGTACTTTTATTGCGTATAATGTTACTATACTGTTACTGGTCTATTACTGTACTATTTATGTACTGTTACTGCATTGCGACTGTATCGCTACTGCACTGTTACTGTACTGTTACTGAATTGTTGCTGTACTGTTACCGTACTGTTACAGCACCGTAATTTCTATACTGTTATTGAACTGTTGCTGTACTGCTACTGTAGTGTTACTGGACTGTTACTCGCCCATTCTTACTATCATGTTACTGAACTGTTGTTGTACCGCTTCTGTACCATTACTGTACTTTTATTGCCTATAATGTTACTGTACTGTAACTGAACTATAACTGTACTATTTATGTACTGTTACTGCATTGCGACTGTACTGCTATTGCACTGTTACTGTACTATTACTGTACTGTTACTGAATTGTTGCTGTACTGTTACCGTTTATTTCTATACTGTTATTGAACTGTTGCTGTACTGCTACTGTAGTGTTACTGCACTGTTACTCGTCCATTCTTACTATCATGTTACTGAACTGTTGTTGTACCGCTACTGTACCATTACTGTACTTCTATTGCGTAATGCTACCGTACTGTTACTGAACTATTACTGTACTATTTATGTACTGTTACTGCATTGTGACTGTACTGCTACTGCACTGTTACTGAATTGTTGCTGTACTATATTACCGTACTGTTACAGCACCGTTATTTCTATACTGTTGAACTGGTGCTGTAATGCTACTGACCTGTAACTCATCCATTGTTACTGAACTGTCATGTTACTGAACTACTTATGTACTGTTACTGCATTGCGACTGTACTGTAACGGCACTCTTACTATGCTAATGTTGCACTGTTGTGTATATACAATCGATATCCGTATGTTCGTACGTTATTGAACTATGTGAAAAATGTTCATATTATGAGCCTTTGCATATTTTTAGGAACTAGTTGGCATCGGGATCAATTTTTGGAGGACAAATTCTCGAGGGATCAATTGTCCGGTACTAGTTGACATGGAACCCCTTAATGGCTGTAACTCGGTTGATGTCGAATTTTCAAGGAAGCCAAACCGGTTGTTTTCTAATTTAAAATTATACTCGTGCTTCGGTCAGTACGTTATAAAACGAAAATAAAACGTATTCTTAATATAATATCATTCATTTGAATATACTACTTCAAGATCGAAATACTGGAGAGGGGAGGGGAGGGGGTGGGGAAATATACTAATACAGCTCGTCGATAGTAATATTATACCTGATTATTCGTTGTTTGTACCTTTCCAATCTGTGACCTGGTGGCAAAACAAAAAGTTTAACCAGACGAAAATGGCTAATCGAGTAAATACCCGTGTGCGACTGACCTGGCGATCTGCGAGCAGTAGCCGAGTTAACGGCGGGGCAACGAGAATCCGGTGATCGTGATCGTTGACGTATCTGTCGGAAACACTGCTGCAAGTCTGCCATCTGTGACGTTGGACGACAGGGCGGTGATATCGTTTGATAATCGTTGCACGGTGGCGCTGGACGACAGGGCGGTGATATCGTTTGATAATCGTTGCACGGTGGCGCTGGACGACAGGGCGGTGATGTCGTTTGATAATCGTTGCACGGTGGCGTTGGACGACACGGCGGTGATATCTTTTGACAATCGTTGCACGGTGGCGTTGGACGACAGGGCGGTGATATCTTTTGACAATCGTTGCACGGTGGCGTTGGACGACAGGGCGGTGATATCTTTTGACAATCGTTGCACGGCGGCGTTGGACGACACGATGATAATTTCGGTGATTCCGGTTGACACGGTGATCTCTCGTCGCACACAGTATCACCGCGGCACGGTTTCACCACTGGTGTAATAGTTCGACATTTGCTCGAGGTGCATGGATCGCACGGCGGTGGCAGGCATGGCTGACACTTTGTGCAATGACACTTGGGTCCGGGTCGTGGCCTCGGTGTTGGACAGCACATACGCGCGTTTGGACATTTGACCGTGGTCCTAGCGAATTTACGCTCGCTCGGTGGACAAGCGCACTCGGGCGATGACGGACACTCGCAGTTGCAGTCTTTGTCGGCGCGAGCGTCAACCTGAACGGGCGGCGGACAGTTGCAATTGCGCGGCATTGGCTGGCACATGCAGTGTCCCGGTATGCATTGGCAGCAGCTGCGCTTCTTCAGTATCGGCCTCGGTGATGGCGAGCACGGCTGACAGCTGCTCGGTGATCGGCATTGTGAGAAATTTTGCAATGAGCATTCGCTCGGAATCTCGATTGGCAATGTGCAGGGATCGTGGCACGGCGGTGAGCAACAATCCACGGGAATCGTACGCTCGCAGCTCGATGGTGGTGAGTAACAATCGGACGAGTGCATCGCCGACGTGGGTCTACCGCGAGACGATGATTTGCCGCAAGCACCACCGGACAAACGCTCGCTGCAACACTCCTGATTATCATTGTTATTATTAGTATTACTGTTCCTTGTTATTGCTGTTGTTGTTGTTGTTGTTATGTTTTCGTTTTTGTCGTCGTTGCATGAAGTAGCAGTAGAGGTAGCTGTCGTTTTTCTTGTAGTAGATGTAGTTATTATTGTTGTTGCGTTTGTAGTATTTGTTGTCGTTGCAGTTATTGTGTTTTAATTAGTTTTTGTAGTTTATGTGTTTTCTCAATTGTTGTTTTGTTATCGTTGTTTTTGTTTTTGTAATAAGTGTGGTTGCTATCTCGTTTGTTGTGTTTTCGTTTTGCTGTTGTTGTAGTAGGTGCGGTTGTTACCGTTGTTGTTTTTTCGTTTTTATAGTTTATAAAAGTTATAGTTTAGTTAGTTATAGTTTTTGTGTTTTCTTTGTTGTTGTTGTTTTGTTAGTGTTGTTGTTGTTCGTGTAGTGAGTGTGGTTGTTATCGTTGTTGTGTTTTCGTTTTGTTGTTGTTGTTCCTGTAGTATTTTTGTAGTTGCAGTAGTTGTGTTTTATTCGTTATTATAGTTATAATTTTTGTGTTATCTTTGTTGTTGTTGTTGTTTTTGTAGTAGGTGTGGTTGTTGCCGTTGTTGTGTTTTCATTTTACTGTTGTTGTTTCTGTAGTATTTTTGTAGTCGTAGTAGTTGTGTTTTCGTTGTTGTAATTGTAGTTTTTGTGTTTTCATAGTTGTTGTTGTTTTTTATCGTTGTTGTTGTTTTTGTAGTAAGTGTGGTTGTTATCGTTGCTGTGTTTTCGTTTTGTTGTTGATGTTGTTGTTTATGTAGTATTTTTGTACTTTTAGTAGTTACGTTTTCGTTGCTGTAGTTGTAGTTTTTGTGTTTTCTTTGTTGCTGTTGTTTTGTAATGGCTGTTGTTGTGTTTGTAGTAGGTGCGGTTGTTACCGTTGTTGTGCTTTCGTTCTTGTTGTTGTTTATGTAGTATTTTTGTAATTGTAGTTTTTGTTGTTGTAGTTGTTGTTTTTGTGCTTTCGTTGTTTTTGTTGTTGTTGCTGCAGTATTTGTTGTAGTTTTAGAAGTTTTTTTTCGTTGCTTTCGTTTTGATGTTGCTGTGTTATCGTTGTTGTTTTTCCGTCGTAGTAGTGGTTGTTGTCGTTGTAGTAGTTGTTGTTGCTATTGTTATCATGCTAAAGAATGACTAGAACTAGCTGACATTCGGCATACAATGACTCGAAGCAATGACCACTTTATTGACTATTTTCAATGAAACGGATAAAAACTGAAATTTTGACGAATTTTGAATTTGTTCAAAACAAAACATTGCGAGAGTACAAAAACAACGATATTCAATGATACATTTAGTGAATATACATATTTTTTTTGTCAATGTGTGTCTACCGTTTAGTGTCTATCCCGTCGAGAACGAGAGCAATAAAAGGCAAATTTAAATTTTGAAACAATTCTGTCATTTTTTTTTTTTTTTTTTTTTTTTTTTCGAAAAAATTTATATTTTTCCTCGGCAACTAAAATTGAGCGAGACACGTTCTCGTACAGGAAGCCTCGGTTAATCCTGAAGATTGTGAAAATTTGTATTTTTATAAAAAAAAAAAAAGATATAATACAAAATCAGAAATATTTTTAAAAAATTTTTCTTTTTGGCGAGAAAATCTGTTGATAATTTTACCTGACAATCGTCGTCAGGTGACAAGATGACGTCGGAGCATCTAGTAACGGGAGGAAGACACGGCTTGCATGGTGCTGCTATTCTACTGCGAACATTTTGAAGATTTTTATCCCGAAAAAAGTGTGATGTGAGAAAAAAAAAAAAATTAAAAAGAAATATATTTTTTTACGATCCGTCCGATATTCACAGGATACTCACCATGGCTTGCAGTTGCAGCATCTACAACTGTTCTGACGACCGTGATCACTCCATTGTCTTCTCAGCTCGCTGAAATTTGTCAACCATTCGCAATTCGGTTTCGGCGGTACATTACGATTCCAGGCGTCCTCCTCGGCGCACTGACACGGTCCCGGACAAGCCCCGGTAGCTGCTGTACCGCGAGGACGAAAACCACCGCAATCGGCTCGATCGAGACATCCAACGTTCTCCTGACAGAAGCACGAACGTATTCGCGGCTCGGACGCCAAACATCCGGTTTTACCAGCCGCGCAACTTGTTCCTAACACGAATCTTCCATTATTCCGAATTTAATTCATGCAAAATCTTCGAACATTGCAGATAGACTAAAAAAAAATCGACCTTTCTTCACATCGGAAATTGTTTTATTTTTGTCATT
Source organism: Rhorus exstirpatorius (assembly GCA_963564615.1). Taxonomy (NCBI): domain Eukaryota; kingdom Metazoa; phylum Arthropoda; class Insecta; order Hymenoptera; family Ichneumonidae; genus Rhorus; species Rhorus exstirpatorius. Next base: position 50,049,550 of record OY751313.1, read on the forward strand.
TTTTTTTTAATATTTATATTTATTAAAAATTTAAAGGATAATAAATGAATAATATAATAAACATCTACACCAATTTTCACCGGGCAATGCAGCATGAAAAAAAAAACTAATGCTGTGGAAAATTTCAACCGCCTTGAACTCTATTGGATTGAAAAAATCCTAAAACGTATGCTAATTTTTGTTATGGATCATCGTTTATCTTTTAGCATAATTTTTTTTTTCATTTTCAGTATTTTTTTTTTCTCGAAAAGTTCAGCCAAATCGACGTAAAAATGTTCCATTGTTAATAACGGCTTGGACAAACGATTTTTGCGTTATAAATCTGGCAAGTGTATGACTTTTGCGAAATATATTTTTAAAAATATCAAAAATAGCAGAGCTCAAAAAAAAACTGGTCGTATAGCTGAAATTGCTTGAGAAAATTTTTTAACGCCAATTTGACTGAAATTTGCGAAAAAAAATATTACATAAAAAAATGAATCTTAAAAATTCACTTATTAAGTCAATTATCGTCCCGTTCTCTGTAAAAATGAATTTCTATTTTTTTTTTTGATCCACAAACTTCCGGGAAAAAGATCAAAATCGATTTTCAGCCTGGGGAACTTTGAAAAGCTGGAATAAAAAAAAAAAAAAAAATACATCCGATGTTTAGGGGCAAAAACCACTTCCACGAGGTATGTGCCACTTTTTGTTTCGATACAATTGGACTTCTTTACTTTAAATTTTGCTATAGTTGGGAGAATAATCTTTTTTTTTTTTCCTCGAAAACCAACAGAGAGAAAGCCCTGAAATTATGCACAGTATGACCTCTCATTGTGTACGATAATATGTGCTATAAAATTTCATTTTTTTATGGTGGATTGCACTTGTGAGAATTGGTAGAATGAGCCGCATGTATACGGAATTTTTTAATCAGACGATTCGTCGTGTGATTTTGAAAGACAAATTTTTGGTTATAATTGTTTTTATACTAATTAAACGATAAGCTTTGAAATTTTTTGAAAAATGGTATAGGAACATTTTCTGCATATACATGCATACGCGTATATGAAATTTGTTTTCTTTTTTTTTTACGAAATTTAAATAAATTACCACAACAGCCTGTGCCAGGATATCTTTCGAGACCACCGGAATTACCCTGACAACAGGACATACCGTCGATCTTTCCGGGCGCTTGTGGATTTATTTGTTAAGTGGTGGATACATCGAGACCTTGTGGTCCGATCGACATACTCTACATTTTTTCGAATAATATCATACTTTGATTTAGTTTATATGAAAAGTGTATGAAAACGTCACTGGAATTTATGACATGTTTTTTTTTGCAGCCAATGTCAGACTCATCGTGAAGGAAAACATTCGATCGCAAGTATCTGTCATATAAGTTGCCAAAATTTAGAGGGTATACGAATAATGAATTTCGCATGCTCGAGAGAATGGAAGGATATTTTTTTTCATTAATTCTTTTCGTAAAAAAATAATAAGAAAATATCGGGGTTAATTTTTTGCAGCTTTGTGCATCATAGTAAACATGACGAATTATCGTGCGGTAATTAAATGTTTGACTGACTTCACGGTTCGTTTCTTTTTCAAATTATTATAAATTAATTAAACCATTCGTTGGTATTAGACCAGCAAACGATTGGTAAAAGAAAAAATAATTAAAGTTAAAGTTGCATGGCTAACTTCATAGCGTGTTGTGTGGGTGAAGCGCCCGCGGTGTTACGTCGTATGAATATTTTTATATAATTATTTTTTTTAAGGTATAGAAGCTTTGGCAAACGGTTTAAAAAGTTAACATCATTCGACCAAATTCACGCTCAATTTGTGACCGATCATTTTTTGGTCCTGTGATCGTCATTTGACCGTTGGAAAAATGACCATACGGTCACAAAAGCGCTACGCGCCGACGCGCTATGTATTTTTTTTTAAGCAAATAATATTTGAAAGAGCGACTGATAAGAAAGATACTGCTATAAAACGTGGACGAAAGTGCTATAAACAGAGAGAACGGTTTCTCTCTGCCATGAATACTAAATATGTAAGTGTACAAATTACTGTTACTATAATGCGCAAAGAATAAAATATCATTACTACGAAACGTGTTTTAAAATCATGATTATTACTGCAATACATGTGTACAAGTTGATTATTTGTATTGAAAATCTGAATTATTTCAACCTAACCCAATTAAAATCGAAATGACGAAAAACGTGACCGTTATTTTTCAACTAAATGCTGTGCGCTGTGCGACGAGCCGAAAAACACGGTTATATTTTACATGTTTCGATCTACTCATCTCTGTTTTCGATTTAAAATAAATTTAACTACCGTCACGTGACGGTCATATTTGTGTCATTTGACCTTAATAGAAAATGACGGTCATTTCGCAATCTCTAGCGGTATCACAGCACACGTACTTTCCGACAAATGTCACAAGCTGTTTTTTTTTTTAATCGTGTTTCGGGTGTGCTAAGTGCGGTGACTACCTCTGTGTCCCACACGAGCGAGAGAGATTTCTGATATCTTTCACCTCTTTTTTTTTCCTTTTTTTCCCCCCCATTATCGCTAAACTCCTCGGTAGGCGGATCTCGCGAGCGCTTCATGCTTATAATATTAATATATAATTTTAAAAAAGTGGGCAGTGAATAGTGTTGTTGGTATAACAATGGCAGACACTACTGTGGATGCAACGCGGCGTCTGAACGTCAAAAAACAGACTCTCGACGACGCTTACGCGGCCCCAGCAAACTTTCTCGAGATCGACGTTATCAATCCGGAGACCCACGGTGTCGGCAAGAAACGTTACACCGATTACGAGGTTCGCATGAGGGTAAGCGCATCAACGATCCAATTTATTTAATCACTTTGTCAATCGTCGAAAAAAAAAAAATAATTAAAAAAAGGGGGTGTCTTCGTGTTCGTGTCACTGTAGAGATTGAAAATTGAAACGTGACTTTTATTCTATTTTTTTCTTTTCTTCCGATGAAACGTAATTAATATGAATGTATAGTTGACTTCGAAAGTATTTTGCGCGATATCGAACGTATGACGCATAAAGCTATTGCTTTCTATCCGCGTCAGAAAAGTTATCGTATTATCGTCACACGGGATCATTCATCTCACACTACGAAATATTTGGCTATCCTATTCAATTTATTTTACATAAAAATAAAAAAAACAAGGTTTGTTGCAAAATATTTCGAAAATCATTACTATATATGTCTAATATCCCCCCTCCCCCCTTCGTTAACGAGATTTCAAGATTTTTTCGTAATTACAACGAATCCACGTTACGTAAATAAATCGTTATCTCATGCGAATGTTCTTTGTAACGAGAATCAATGCAGTTCATGGATCATTTGCCATTTTACTCTAAACATATTTAGATATGAGCAAAGAATGTTGGCAAAAATCTTGCGTGGCTTCCTTCAATCCCACCGCAATGAGTTTCTCAGTCTTCCCTATATCTTCTGTTTACCGTACACATAATATATGAGCCGTTCGCTCAAAGAATGACCCAAGTCAATTTAGGTCGTTTTTCGGATTTAGTTACCAGTGCGTAAGGTATTAGTCCAAAAAGTATGTTTATTAAGTTTTGTAATATTTCCGTCATTATTGACCTTTTTGTGATTGATTGAAACTACGTGCCTACATTGCTTGCAATACAATGCCGAATCTTTGAATTGCTTTTTCTCAAAACGACCAAATTTGACTTAGGTCATTCTTTGAGCGAACGGTTCGTATACACGACTGTTGAATCGCTCGACGCAAGAGAGAGAGAGAGAGTAAAGAGATTCTCATTAGACGATAATTTTCCACAGACCAATTTGCCTGTATTCAAAGTTAAGGAATCCAGCGTGAGAAGAAGATACAGCGACTTTGAGTGGCTGAGAAACGAGCTAGAGAGAGATAGCAAGGTCTGTTAACGCGATCCAAGAATTATGAATTTATCGCTCGAACCAGCGAACCGTCGGGGGGCTGAATTTTTATGAGATACGCGATCGATGTTTTCAGATCGTCGTGCCTCCGCTACCCGGCAAGGCGTGGAAGCGTCAGATGCCTTTCAGAGGAGACGACGGAATTTTCGAGGACGACTTTATAGAGGATCGCAGAAAGGGCTTAGAAATATTTGTCAACAAGTACGTAGCTTATTCACAATCAAGATTAGTTATTTCTCAGATATTTTTCATACTTTGCCAATTCGTAATGCAGCTTTAGAAAAATATTGCATAAATTATTTCCAATTTTTTGAGCCAAACGTTTGGAAAATACATTATATTTCAAATTTAAGTGTATCGAATTCGATATCATTCATTTTATTGCGTTTATCGCAATAAAATTGAAAATAATTTATAAAATTTTTTCACCTCATTTTCACGATGTGAGATGCCCCCTGCAGTTATAAGTGGATATAATTTTTTTTTCCGTGTTAAAAAAAATGCAACTACATGATTGAATTTAAATGCACATGTTCGATGTGAATTATTGAAATGTTCCCAAAATTTAAATAATTCCATGAAAAGTAAAGAAAAATTATTGGCCAAAGAGTTTCGTCAATAATTAATTCGTCAAAGATCGTACGTTGCCAGCTTGAGTTTCGGTGAGATTTTTGGGAACTTGGCAATGAGATAAAAATCTGAAAAAAAAAAAAAACAAATCAACCACATTAAAGATCCCTGATAACATTGATTTTTAATAATAATAATTGTGCCAAAAAGTTATCGATGAATTGCTCAAAAAAATTATTAACATTCACAGAATAGCCGGTCATCCGCTGGCGCAGAATGAACGGTGTCTCCATATGTTCTTGCAGGATCCTGGGATAGATAAGAATTATGTGCCGGGAAAGATACGAAACACGTAGACGTGATTCGGTGCGACTGCAAATATATGAATTTTGTTTTGTCACTTTAATACCGCCTGTAGATGCCTTAATTCTCCATTCTTATGAAAATTACTCGTCAAAAGTGAAGATCAATTTCCCCCCCCCCCCCCCCCCCCAAATCGAGAATCGCCTCTCATCCGCACTATCAAGTACGATTTACTTCGTGAATCGTGAATATATCAATTTTCCTCAACCGACAAACGATTCGAACTGAAATTCCAATTATTTAATCGATTTATCTGTGCGCCATTCGAATCGGGGGAGTTGAGGATCTGTCCAAGGTGGTAACGCATATATTTGCATGCCGATGAGGCCAACGGTCGTTGGCCGGTAATGTGTAAAATTGTCGATTTAAGGTATGCTACAATGCAAAGAAAGAAAACCAAGTGGGGGAAAAAAAAAGAAAGAAAAAAAATCAGATATAATTATTGTAAAACTGGAAAAAAAAATCCGTTGATACTATTTTTCGAACGTGCGTTCGAATATTAGAAGATAAAGTAAAGAAAAAAAAAAAAAAAATCAAGCGCATGAGAGGACGAGACTAAGAAAATAAATTCGTCCCTCGATCCGAATGAAATTTGATTCAATATTTGTTGCAATAAATATCGATATATATATACACATATATATTCATATTTCGATTTAATTGTGTAAATTAAATAACGAAGGCAACCATGACAGACGAAGTGTAATTTCTGATTTGCCAAGTATACCGTTAGAACGTAGCTGAATCTTGTGTATTTTATAACTAAAAAAAAAATCTGTATACGTTTAATAATATTTTTCGTTTTTCCGGTCTGTCTTTAATCGTATTCAATCGTGGTTTTATTTTGGCAAGAGATTCAGCCAATCGACACTTTTTCCATTGGCAAAAGTGGCGCGATAAATAATAATAATAGGAAAAAAGAAAAATAAAAACAGAAAAAAAAAAACACCGATAACGTTTGTATTCACGACTTTTTGTACGCGAACGTGAAAACGTAAATGTCGAGAAAAATTTATCGATTGCTCCATAAACGTTAAGTACACACGATTATATTCTTGTTGGAAAATAATTTTTAAGATGATTAAGGTGTAATTGAAGACGAAGAAGAAAAAAGAGCTTGCGCAGGATGTGATAGGCAACACGGTCTTGAAAAGTTTCTCATGATCGTCGACGAATGATTTGCCATTACATGTCAATCCCAGGTAGGTTTTTACAATGCGTGTTATAACCGGAGTCGTGTAACAAAAAAAAAAAAAAAAACCGTCAAATCGTTTATCATTCTCGTGGGAACGAAACGTGTATTCAAGTGGTAAATTTTCGAAAGAATTTTCCATCCTTCGGGGTATCAATGAGTTGGATGAGTTCCCACTTGTTTCACGTATGTAACGGCGAATCATTCGAATTTTTTTTTCCCCAAAAGTTGGAGGGGAAAAAAAAATTAAAAAATGAAAAACAATCGTCCTATTGTGATTGGAATAATAATGTACGTATTTACTTTATAATTTGATGGAATATTTTAGGTTTAATCGTGTAATTTGTACATTGAGAAGTAGAGATCTGTCAGCACCTCATTGAAATTACACAAATATATGAAATTTTGAATATGTGCATACGTATTGTTGCGTCGATGCGATTTTTCGGATTATTACATGAATAAATATATATGATTAATTTTCAAAGACAGAACATTTGAAAATTTTCTCATTCTTTTTTTTTATGCCAGGAGAGCTCATACGGCGTTGGATGAAGCGCTAGAGCGAGAGATAGCTGCAATTTTGTTTTCGTATTTTCTCCGAAATTTAAAAGAAAAATTCGAAAAACTAAGTTTTGATCACTTTTTGCCACTATTCTGCATTGACTAAGCGAAATTACGTCTTGATCGATTGTGCCGATTCGGAGAAAGTACAAATCGCATTTTCGAGGCGATCGTCCGGAACGCGTGATGCATAACCTTCAAATTTTTGTTGACTCAAAACGGCCATGACACCGCGTAGACGACAGCGCCACCATCGACAAATCAAGATTTTTTTTTTCCCAATCGACGTTTTCTCTGTCAGCTCATCATAAGCCCGAGAAAAAAAAGGCTAATGTGAGTTTATTCTATAATATACCGTTTCAATTCCTATATTTGCAGTTATATGTACACATACGTACATGAAAAATTTTCACGCCTTATTGTATATAATAAGAAGCGATACTGTGACGAAGAGACCTTTGATTACATTGGTTTTTAGTTTTTTGGAAAAAAAAATTAATTATTTCCATGTACATTAAAATATATACATTGCCACGTTATTTTTCGGTTCTATCGGGGTCTTTGAAAAAAAAGCTAAGTATGCTTTCACGCGTAATAAATTTCAAGTTTTTCGGGAAAAAAAAGTATCGTGGTATATAATATGAACAAAAAGTATTCACAGTATCGTTTTCTTATTACAATGAGACGTAAAAATGCCGGATAAAATAAAAATTAGTGTCCGAGAGCTCCGTGAGAATTTTTGGGATAATCGATTATGAGGTAAATTGCTTTACAGGATATTTCATTATTCATATATAGATTGAGTCGGAACTCTTCATGATTCAATAAATTTATAATACATTTGCGACAATGATAATAGTATACATAATTATTACAGATTACAGCAGACGCTACTGTAAGCATTCCTCACGATAATTCTTGCGATTAATAATTGTGTGAGTTTATCACATTTCATTCCATTACCCCTCCCTCCCTGAGAGCAACCTTCCAAAAAGAAAAATCATAATTTCACGCCATCGCAGTGTGTTTATTTTATTTTTTTTCTTCCTTGCTTCTTTCGTAACGAGATTATAATACCTAAAATACGAATACAGAAAATCAACGAACGCGTTCATCCCATAAATTATATAGATTTGCCATTCCGTGGAATGTGCAATAATAAAGAATAAAGGAAAATAAAAAAAAAAAAAATTAAATAAAAAGGGACTGCGAGTTTTGTATACAACGCAGCGTTTTCAAAGTTTCTCGACGAGCAGTACATCCAATGCGAAAAGGGAGAATATATAATATTTACAAAATAAAGAAAACAGACTCACTTAGTAACTGGATGAACTACCGTATGCCTTTGGTAAAAATACTTGAATGTGTATCTATAAAAAAAAAAAAACAATAAAATGAGAAGAAAATTATCGCTTTTTCATGGTGACTTTGCTGAAATCGTGAAGTTACGAAAAACGTTGGAAAAAAAATTTCCAAAATAAAAGAGCGAAAGTCGATATCCATTATTTTTTAGAATTCTCGTCTGGAATTTTTTTTTCCCCTTTTGCATTAATGCAGTAACGATAAAATTTTTTTTTTTTTTTTGTATTAAAGTCATATTGAAGACAACGACACGCTTCTAATGCAGCTGAGCGGAGCGTTAATTATGCTTTCATCTCCGAGCGATGTTATCACAAAAACAAATATTTTAAAGAATAGAATTATCGAGGAAGATATATCTATGATACTAGCATAAAAAGAAACCGCATTTTATTCAATTATTTACACATTCAACCGAATTTTGATTCGGCAGAATTTCCGAATCTTTCGACCGGATATTGGGAGATAAAAATTATTATATATTGCCGCAACATTTCGATTATGAAATCGAAAAAAAAAATGAAGTGATAGTTTGATTGTAACCGTAATTCGTATCAATTACGGTTTATCAGTATTATTATTTTTTTTTAAAGGTCCTTGACGATCAGTTAATAATCGAATTGCTCTGCTTGCTCGAAATATATATATATATATATATATATATATATATATATATATATATATATATATATATATATATATATATAATATAATATATACGAGGGTTGTCCACTTTTTTATCTGACCGAGCATCCACCGAAAATGTTGAAAAAAAAAAATCTACGTGAAACATTTCGAAGAGAATACATCAGAAATTATTTCAATGGTAATTATTTTCGAGCTTAAAATTTGTCCAATTTAATTATATCGAAAAACCGATGCCAGTTAATTTTCGGAATATTCAATACGACCCTCGACAAATCATATTGAAAACTTCAGGTCTTATACTTTTCAGAATCGACTGTTGGAATTTATGCCCTTTTTTTTCAAAATCGATTTTTTTTTGTTTTTCATTGTCGAAACTTTTGATTTTGGAGATGCAAATTTTTATTAAATAAAATTTTGCCAACAAATACTCGTATCGTCAAAAATCAGTGACAACGAATGCTTTGTAGATATAATTTTGAAAAATTTTAAGCTCCATTTCAGATCGCTGATTGTGGCAAGCTCCAAAAATTTTCGGAGCTTTGTTTTACGAGATTTTTTTTTTTCTTTTCATTCGTTACGATTTTTTTTTTTGGCAACTTCCGCTTGCAATTGAAATGAATGAACGAAAAATTGAAAAGAGGATCAACCTGATGTATGTATATGCGTTGGTATTTTCGCGATTCCGAAGTTTTATCGTAGTAGAACGTTGTGTATTGTGCGAACGTATTTTTTTCACTGATAAATAACGACGGAGATGAATTATCGTCAAATCACTTTAGGATTAACGTAATTTTTTTTTCTCGTAAAATTATATACGCACTCGGCTACTATCGCATTGATATTTTTCGCTTGAGGCTTGAAACTTGGTATATATATATATATATATATATATATATATATATATATATACGTATATTATATACGAACGAAACTTATTTACTATATTAAGCCACGTATCCTCGTGGTCTCTGTACAATCGCGTATACAACGTAAAATCGAATAATTTTCTCCAGGGAAACAAATAATCTACATTGGACAATGGGAAATCCCATGGAGAGATGTGTATCACCTCGATTTTCGAATTTACGATATTAGAATTTTTTTTTTTTCTGAAAAATAGACGAAAGAGTAATTCTGGTTCTCCCTTCGCCATTGACGATAATCTAACATCGGTGCTGATATAATTTAATTTCACTTGAGGATCGTAGAGGGTCACAGCATAACATGACGTCGTCCCTTGATGCGATTTACCAGATTGCAAATCTTTAGGGCTGGTCCGAGCTTCAATCCCATGTACTTCATCATCATGTCCGAATTAAGAAGAAGCAGCGCCTTTCCATCGATCTCCTGCGGTATCATTACAGCCTGAGAGTTATCTCGCGATTCGAGAAGTTGGAGATTCGAAAGTATTTTTTTTTTTTTTTGTTTGTTTTTTTCCCAACAAATTTTCAGTTATTTTCAAATATTATTCACAAATTTGAATTATTTGATGCTTGCACATAGAGCAATCATTGTTATTGTGTAATGTATATCGCGTTGATGTTTGAAAAACTCGGAGGATATTTTTATAAATTTTATGCGTTGCTAATGAATTCCAATTACTATCGAATAGCGTTGAAACGAAACTTCACGGTTTTAATTTTGAGCTCGAAAATATAAATTGACTGGCCCAAGATGAATGAGAATTCAACGTTGGCAACACTCGAGCTCTGTCTATGCATAAGCATAAGGACCTCCCTCGGACGACTGCACCTCTTCAAACATGTTAACTTTTTTGTTTCCCCCCAAGTTCTCACCAAAAAGATGAGTGAACAGTGGAAAAAAAGCTTAAATATGAATTTTTATAAAAATAAAAAAATTACGTCACAAACTCACGTGTTTACGGAAGAGATCAGCGTGCAATCCGAGTGCAGGATCCGTTATCGCTATGTAATGAATTACATCTTCGATCGTCCATTCGGCAGGTTCGGTGGATGATATACGAGTCGCTGGACTCTCCGACTGTGTCGTCGAGGTTGCCGCTTCCAATTCTAATTTTCATCAAATACAAAATTCACAATTACTGCTCGTATCCATTACTTGCACATTGGAAAAAAAAAACCTGACGATAATGATTATAATAATAAGAATTCAGATTGAAAAGATTTAAAATACAATGGAACAAACCCTGTCGATTGATAACTTTCAATAATTTGTTCATAATGTAATGTTAATTTGCTTTTTTAATTGTGCTTATCGATATGATAATATATTTTCGAAATATGAAAATGCAATTTCTTTTTTTTTCCCCCGCCTAGGACTGTCAATTTTGATTTGGGCGGTTAATCAACATTTCGAAGAAAAAAAGAGCCGACGACCGGTCATTCTTTCATTCTATATTTGCAATATAAATAAATTATGAAAAATTCATCGTGAAAATCGACGAATTTTTTGTCTTCCCCAAGATTCCTTTGTCAGTTGGCAAGTGAGTTCATTCAATGTTTAGAAAATTTCTATTCACTTGCAAGAACTTTTCATTCCATTCAAATGGTCTATTCACTGCGTGTGTGTGAGTGTTTTACGCAATTTTGTATTTTGCCTTCCAAATCTTGATCATAAAAGTTATCACCAATGATATTTAATTCCCGGCACTTCGAATCCAATTTATGAACCCGAACGAAGGTAATTAACCCGTCAGAACTTTAATTTTACTAGAGACAACGGGATACAAGCGTCCATGAACCCTGAGATGGTTCATTCACGGGCTGTAACTCAATAAATACGAATCCTATAGAAATAAGTTTTTTAAAACAAAACGTCAGGAGATTTTGTGCTTTACTAAAATGATTATAGCCATTTTTGTCGCAGAACACCGTTCCGAAGATATTCCGAAAAAAACTGTTTTCCAAAATGGCGACTGGAGCATAGATTTTTGAAAAATCTTCCCCAGCGAATGGACTATCGGGTTCAGTCTAGCTATGCCGAGATCTAATCGGGCATGAACGCGCCAAAACTTCAAATTTTCTCGAAACAACCGAGTTACGATGGCTGTAAGCGTCCACGAACTTTCGAATGGTTCATTCACGGGCTGTAAAGCTCAATAAATACGAATAGAATGGAAAAAAAAAAGTTTCCAACAAAAATGGTAGGTAATTGTGGTATCTAAAAAAAAAAGAATCACAATCATTTTTGTCGTAGGATTGAAACCGTTCCCCCGAGATATTTCGAAAAAAAAAACTGTTCTTCAAAAATGGCGACCGAAGGATAAATTTTTGAAAAACTCACTGGCGACTTGACTCACCCTAATTATACTCAGTTCTTACCAGGCACGGATCTCAGCGGTTGTTTCGCCGCGGTGGGTGACGACGGGGTCGAGTTTATCGTTGTCGATGGCGCATAAGATTGCGTCTTTTGTTGCTGAACCGTGCTCGTCGTCGATGCATTCGGCTGATTATCCGAGGACCATTTTCTCTTCTCGCCCTTGACGATTACGATCGAATCTTCGCGATTCGTCGATTGCGGCTGCTGCACGATCGTACACTTTGTGCAAATTTCCTTTCTCTTGAACAGCATACTCTCGCAGGCGCAGAGATCCTCGAGCTGTCGTCTTATGTAGACGTAAAAATCTTCCTCCTCGAGGAACACCGGCAGTCTCACGGTGGTCGGTTGACTCTCGAGATTAAGGATTATCGGCTCGCCCTCGCCGCGTTTCACGAGGCTCAACATCTGTCGGGGGCTCATTGCGGCCATTAAAAATGTCTGAAAGATATCGCGCGCCACGTTCAATATCGTGCCGCTGCCAAATTGTGCCGGCATCGCTTTGACCTTGCGAGGATCGAAGTAGGGCCCGCATGCGCAATTGTGATTCACGTAGATCGTAACTGAAAAAATAAAACTCATTTCAATTCAATCTTCTTTGACTCCTTCCTCGCAGAGAGGAAGAAGCCTCTTTGTGATTTTTTGTTTTTTGTATGTGCTCTGTACGGAAAAAAGTCCGAAGCGAACTCAGTATCGTTCGAAGTTCGTTATTTTTAGCGGGCGATTTATCGTTTACGCGAAGAGAATTTTTACAAAACTTAGACACGCCCTAACTCGTTAAGTATCTATCCTACAAAAAAAAAGTTTTGAATAAAAAAGATGGGGAATTCGGTGCTCTATAAAAATGTTTTTCACAATTATCGTCGTAATTATCGTCGTTTCTGGGATATTTCGAAAAGACTGTTCTCCAAAATGGCGGCCGAAGCATAAACACGTCGCGCCAAATTGCCATTCGCACTCGGGTGACAAGATCCGGAATATTTTTTAAGATGCAAAATCGCGTGAGTAGGATTTTTGGATTTTTTGGAACTATTCGTAAAATTAATTACCATTTTCGAGAATTCGCGGTTTGTTATTCGCTGTGCTGGTGTCCGGCTCGGTTGCCGGTTGAGGCGGTGCGCTCGATCCGGCTGGGCTGACCAGAGCAACTGCCGGTTCATTGCCGCTACCGTTGCCGGAAACGGCCATAACCGGCAGTACATTGCTCGTCCTCGACTTGAATCTGTTCGGTCCCGTAGCTGTGAAGTGAGAAAATTATTTTTTTTTTTTTTTTTTTTTCAATTAAATTCCCACTGGCCATCACCCTTGAGCATGCTTTGCGTATGTAATCCCAGCCAAAAGTGAGATTTGGTGATTATTTTAAGCATCTGACGAGCAATAAAAATTAAAAAAAAAATTAATCATTATTATTAAAAAGATTGATTTTAAATAAATAACAATGTCGAAAAGTTTTGAATAACAAAAAATGCTGAATTTTTTAATAAAAATTGATTAAAAGAAGATTTGTTAAACAAATCATCAGACTTTTTTCTCTCTCTCTCTCTTTGGATCAAACGAATTCGTTGATTTTTTTTTTTAATACGTGTGAATTTTTTTTTTTTAGAATTTTTCCGTTTTTTTTTCTCTAAATTCCGGTTTTCAAAATTTTCCAAGGCTGTAAATATGAAACTATTCATTCAATGACCCGGAAACTTTTTCACTCCAATACGTAACCTTTCTACGCAAACATATCCGAAGTTTAAGATTCTTCATCCTTTTCTTAAAATTTGAAAAAAAAAAAACAATTTTTTTTTTTAAAGAAAATGCGAAAAAAATTTACAAGTAATAAATAGAAAATTAAAAAAAAAAAAATTTTATATGAGAATAAATAAATTTTACTGATTTTTTTTTTTTAATTTTTGATTGGGAATGTATACGAGAGGCGTTCTTAATCGATTAATTAAATACTGACATTTTTGTCCGGGGGGTTGCAGCGGATGTCCGCTCTTGAAGCACCATCCGGCTGGAAATATATCGCGCGAATCGTAGCTACACCAATAATCGAAGGCGCCTTTCCAACCGTCGAAAGTAATGTGTATCATGTCCTCCTTGACAGCGCCAACCGTAGCCGTGCATATCAATTGTGGATTTTTCTTGTCTATCGCCTCGAGCTTGTGGCCAATCTCGAACATATTCGTTCGTGGCTTTTTTGGCTCGCGCTTGAATACCTTGGCAGGTGCCATTTCCGCGCCGTTCAGCGTCTTGAGCAGAAACATCGGCCAGCTCGAGGCATTCATGCGAAAACCCAGAGGTGGCTGTAGCATACCCCCTGATTTCTCGCAATGTCCAATCGGATGTATCTCGTTGCTGTCGACGAGACGCCAAAAATCATTTTTATTGTCCGAACCGTCGAGCCTGAGTCTCAAACGTGGACCGAGAACACCGACGACCGTTGCGATACACGTCGACGTTAAATTTCGTGGATCGAGAGCCTCGAGTTTCATTCCCATTTTGAAATCATTAGTTGGCGGTACTTCGTGCTGGATTTTCAAGAGAGAGAGAAAAACGAGAGTACAGCAATGTATTTCCGGGGGAAAAAAAAACAATGAAACTTTCGGTGATACTTTGGTCGGAGTGATTTTTTTTTTTTTTTAATTTCAACGACTGCTTCATTGATAAATTTTTTTGCAAATTTCATTTGCAAAACATGTAACAGCTTTTTCCTGACACTCGATTGCCGGTATCATCGAAAGTTTTTCTCATTTTGGTTCTTCTACTTTGCGTCCAATACCTGTTTGAAACAATCTGAGGGCACAGCGAAGCTGCTGGTCTTTTTGAGATATAATTCCCAGTCGAAGGTTTGATACGTCTCATACTGAAAAGGTCCGCTGGACGTTGACGGTGGATGGGAATTCACGGATTGATTGTTCGACGATGGGGTTGCGGAGACGGGAGGAGTGGACACGGCGGAGTTGGAGGAGTAAGATTGCGACATGGAAGAATTGCCATTGTTGCTGGGAATTCCGGAAGGAGCAGGGGATGCTGCGGGTGACGGCTGCTCGCCTGAGCCTGCGCCCGAACAAAAATAAATCGTGAGTAACGAGTAATATGTACTGGAAATAATTTACATTTGGAAGGGAATCTGCTAGCGAATGAGAATAAATCTTCAGATCGTATAATTTACTCGAAAAATTCATCTCAAAGATATAATTGATCTATGAACAATAATTTGCCTAAAAATCGATAAATCTACGCCGAATATCTTCTTGATAAGTCTGCTACAATAATGTATTGTACAAATGCACTCAAAAAAATATACAATAATATCACTAAACTTATAAAAAATACGCGAAAAATCTACTTAATAAATCGACTCAACACCAATTTGTATATACTCCGAAATCTTCCTAAAAAATTTATTCCGAATATCGAAAGAAAATATACAAAAAATCTAGTCTTAAAATTTATTATGTGCTCAAAATCTACCTAACAATTTTTTTTCGAAATTATTTTTTAAAAAATCTACACACATCCACTCTAAAAATCTCAGCCAAAAATTTACCTAAATTTTTTTTCCTCCGAATTAATTTACTTGAAAAATCTGCTAAAAAATTACCAAAAAAATATACAAAAAAAATTGAGCCTAAAAACTTATTTTAAAAAATTCTAAAAATTCTACTCTGAAGATCTTCGTGAAGAATCTACTCAATTTTTTGTTATCTTTCGAATTAACTTAATTGAAAAATTTACTTAAAAATTCGAAAAAAACTTTCTAAAAAACAAAAAATCTAGTCTAAAAATTTATTTTTAAAAATTCTACAAAATCTACTCTGAAAATCCATGCGAAGAATCGACTCATTTTTTGTTTTCCTCCGAATTAACTTACTTAAAAAATTTACTTTAAAATTCTAAAAAAAAACTTGCTAAAAAAATTCAAAAAAATCTAGTCTAAAAATTTATTTTTAAAAATTCTACAAATTCTACTCTGAAAATCTATGCAAGGAATCTATTCAATTTTTTGTTTTATTCCGAATTAACTTACCTGAAAAATTTACTTAAAAATTCTAAAAAAACAAAAAATAATGTAGTCTAAAAATTTATTTTAAAAAATTCTACAAATTCTACTCTGAAAATCTATGTAAAGAATTTTCTCATTTTTTTTTGTTTTCCTCTCGAATTAACTTATTTGAAAAATTTACTTAGAAATTCTAAAAAACTTGCTAAAAAAACAAAAAATCGCGTAAAAAAATTTATTTTAAAAAATTCTACAAATTATACTCCGAAAATCTGTGCAAAGAATCTAATGAATTTTTTGTTTTCCTCCTGATCGACTTACTTTTCTTCGTTTCGGTCTGAAGTACATCTTTCTTCTGATGTTTGTTGAGACAAAAGGAAGAACAAAAGTCTTTGGTGGGGCCGTCTCTTTGTTCCAATCTAACCGGCGTACCTCTTATAACATTGTCGCACTGAACGCAAGCACCTCTAACGTACGCCTTTCTGAATTCCGAGAGGCACGTTTCGGAGCAAAATTCTTTTTTTCCATGCTGCGTCGGCAATACGTATTTCAAGAGTTGCTTCGTCTCGCCGCACCATGTACAGGAGTGCCTGGGCTTGGGCGGACGGCCCGGGCCTTGAATACGATATAATAATTATCATATAATATAAATAAATAATCAACTAATATTAATAATGACAATAATAAATCAATTTAGCAAAGATTTTTTTTCGTGGCTCAAATGTCACGGAAAAAGTTTGCCCGAAGTTCATTTTTCGTGGACAGCTGATTTGACTCACCTCGCATTTTACTCTGCATCGATGACATTATTGTCGTCAATCTCGATCACTCTATATAAAACCTTTATATTCGTAAGAGCGAAAAAAAAAAAAAAAAAACACGAAACAAGTCGATCGATATTTCTCATTACTTGCCGGTCATTTCGATGCTAAAAATTTTCTCCGTTACGATAAAAAAAATTTACTTTCGCCTATTGCGAAGTAACCACCATTCAACACGATTATCCCGGCGAAGCACACGCGTTATGTTATAGCGAAATATACACCGGTTTTATATATTTTATTTTTATTTTTTCACGTATTACGTTATCGAAAACGGTCAATCGTTGAAAACAAACGACAACAAAAACGTTCTTTGCCGCGAAAAATTTGCAACGAAAATTCCGTACGATCGATAATTGTCAATTTCGTACGATATACACTCGAGTCGGATGAGGATAATGAGAGAATTGTCACGCCGCCATGTTGAACTTGGCTTCGCGCACGATGCGCGTATACCGCGCGGTTTAGATATATGTATGAGCATACATGCATATATATATTATATATGCATATATAATGTATGTGTGTGTGTGTTGTGTGTACGCCGTAGAGCGCGCGCGCCTTTCTTCGCAAGTGCGTTTACTTTTAATTTTCTAACGATTGGTATACAATCGATTTGTGATTAGACGATGAACCCTTTTTCGGTCCATAATTAGCCTCGTGTTCTTAATAATTCGTCGATGCCTCGCCTTTATGCGACGATTATTATTCTCGAATACACTATGCAACCCAACAAAAATACGTACAGAATCAATCGTAATGCGTCGTAGGACACGACACACGACATACGATATACGATCACTTTTAGGGCCGGTTGTTCCACCTCGCAGTAAAACTTATCTCACAGATAACCCGATATCTTTACATTGTTTACCCATTAGATAAATTTTACCCGGAGGTGAAACAACCGGTCTTTACACATTTGTATTCTAGTTAATATATCCCTAGACGGTAAACAAAAAAAAACTTAATTAAAAAAAAACACTATGAATGACACGTCTTCGGGTAAATTCGGTTCTGTTCGCATAGATCGTGTACGACGGTTGGGTCCCAAGACTTTTCTAATCGCCCACAAAACAACCTTTAACCCCTCGTATAACCTATAAGAAAACGGGGAAAAAGAAATTATGTTCTTGTCCGACGATTGGGGGGATGGGAAAAAGGATGATTAGCCTTGCGCTAACAGAAGCGCGTTTGTTTCTTTATTGAGAGCTCTAAGTTATCTCCGCGTAACCGTATAATATATCTCGCCAGTCGACAGTCGACGTGGAGACGAACTGTATCGATGTACCTAACGGCTCCGAGCGCACGTTAAAATTCTCCGTACACCTACGCGAGAAAACAAAACAAAACAAAAAAAAAACATCGCGATAGGAAACACAAAAATCTCGTTATAATCACGTCCGGTCTCGCGTCCGTGTTTGCGTGTGTGATTTATTTTTTCGTCCTACTCTCGTTAAATCGTATTTTTGCGCGCGAAACTGACGTTACCGTGTGTTCTATTTTATTTATTTTTTTTCGCAATCAACAATGACATATCGATCAGTGTAATCAGTAATACCGTTAACATCGTAAAGTGTTCATCGACGAGTTGAAAATAGAAGTATAAAAAGAAACGTGCTGTTGGTCGGCAGAAATGGCGGGTAGTTACACGAAAAAGGAATTCGGTGTCGGTCCCGAGGAGCAGACCCTTCTCAAGGATTCAAATGGAGCGGCACGCATCGTGACGAAGGGTGAGTTGACTTTTATATTTTTTATTCGCTTCTTCTCTTTTCATCGTTTCTCAGCCCTCTTTTTGCTGGCTTAAAATTTTTTTTATTTTGCTCTTCTCTCGTTCGCCAAACCTCGTGCGGCTTCGCGAGAAGACCGGCGGTCCGGCGAAGCCGCAGGTTTGTTTTTTTTTGTTTTTTCCTTCCAATTTCTTTTTCTCTTCTTCCCCCTTCGAGCCAGTGCCAAAATTCTTTGACGAACATCTCAGTAGGGCGGGGTGGGAGATATCGCGAGACTCGATAACGTTAAATAATTCGTCAAATTGATCTCGTATCTTTTGGTGAGTAGTTTAAGTCATTGGCTTATCTAATCTCTCGGAATTTGATAATTTTACATTACGTTATCTTCGGGTTTCTCATTTCGAGGGGGCCTCGAAATCTCGTGTATAAATAGCCAACCTCATGGCATGGCTCGATGCACTGTGCCAATGAAACTGTTCTGCGCTATCGCAGAGCAATAAAGCCGATTTACCCTTAATAAAGTTCATTTTCCTTTAATAAAGCCTTTAATAAAACCTTTTGAAATTTATCTTAGTTCGGCAGATTTGTCTAAATTTTTTTTCCCATGATCCTAAAGCAAAAACATACTGTTCTTATCTTTCATTCAGCTCTGTCACTATATATTTTTCTTTACCTCAAAACATCATCAATGATGATCCATGATTTATTTGCTTTCGTAGGGATGTGAAATAGCATAGCTAATGCACTTTTTTTTTGTGCAAATTTTCCTCACTTCGATCGCTAAAAGTTTATGGCTCAAGCTTAAAGCTCTGTATGCGCGCTTTAGCCTTTATTTAATTAAATTTTTTTTATCGAGCTCCGCTGTGTTTTTTTCCTTCATGAAATATTGTCAGATATGGGAGACTTGATTGTTCACGTTGGACAAACATTCGACTTGCTGAGCTCGGCGATAATGTACATATTCTCATAATTTACCCCGTTCAGTGGGATATCTCGGTTTCTTTGTATCTCCATATTCGAGTTTCAGCCGTTATCTTTCATTCGACTTTTATGGATTTTCTTTTTCATAATATATTATAGATATGAGGCTTGAGTGCTTGCGTTGGACAATTAATAAAGTATTTTTATGGCATGTAAATCTATTATTTTTTTACCTCCGTGTACAAGCTTCAGGCGTTATCTCTCATTTTCTGGTGTCCTATTCTTGTTTAAAGATGATTGATAGCCCAGGCTTGATTATTTCATGCGATAGCAAGCAACGTAACAGTCGCATTGGATGAGAAAACTCGATCTTTTGTATCCCTTTATATAAAAGCTTATCTGTCATTCATCTCTACTATATTTTTCTTATGTAAACGTGTCCAAGCTTGATTCATTTATGCAGTTTATTTCTTCAATTTTTCTTCCTCCTACGACTGAGAGGCTCCCATTTTTTTTTTTTTTTTTTTCGTCTATTTTCCCATGTCGAAGTTTTCACCTTTACCTTTCATTGATCTTTGGTCCACGACATTTCTTCAGGAAAAATCATCATCAATACAAGGGGTTTCATCACTTTATTGGTTTATACGAGGCATTCCATAGCAAATGGATTACATTAATTTTGCGTCGTCTCGAAAACGGTTGATAAGATTTCTTAAAGCTGCTCAGATTCTCAATGAACATCTACTTACGAATAATTTTAGATTTTCAAATCCCACGTTTTAGCCAAAATTAAATGGTGATTCTTTGATTTTTTTTCTTGTATTCGCTTTATACTGGAAATGATAGATTATATTTTAAAAAAATGTTCCATTATAAAATGTAACATCTTGAATGTACTTTTCAATAAAATTATTAATTTCTATTAAAAAAAAAAAAAAGAGAACGGTATTTAATTCTGGCCAAAGTACGAGAATTAAAAATCTGAAATAAAAATAATAATGATGATCGTAATAATAATAATACTGATTTGTTGATGTTCATGGGACTCTGAATTTTTTTTTTTCAATTTATCCACTCTTTTTCAGACCAAGGGAAACTGAAGTGCTCCCCTTGGTATGGAATGACCCGTATAATATTACACATTATCTTTTATTTTGTATTATGATCTATCCCGGATGCTGACTTGAAGAATGAGAGTATCCTGGGTGTACATGTGATTGGATCAGTCTTGTATTACACCATGTTGATAAGGATAATTTGTCTCGTGTATCATTCCTAATGGTACTAGACGCAAAACTTACAACAGAGGCGAAAATTAAAGAAAAAAAAAGCGAAAGCCATGCATCGAAAAATTATGAAATTTATTATAGCCAGATTTTAGCTAGATGACCAGTGCGAATGGTAAAAATTGTATGCATACGGATTAAATTTAATTCTCTTGAAAACTAATTTTTGGTTCGAGAAACCTTGATCAAGGCGAATTTTTGGTTGATCCAAAAATACTGTAACCACGACTGAATTGTTTTTCAGGATCATTCGAGAGCTCGATTAAAAGCTATAGAACATTTCTGTTGCAAGATTCTTCTGGTAATTGTATTATATATGTATATAGATATACATACATACATTATATACTTATAGTATCAGTAATTCAGAGAAGTTACACGACAAATTAATCAGATTCATCGCAATAATACATGCATCGCTGTATTTTGCCATTTCAACGGGTCGTCAAGAAAAGCAAATCTCACAATGGGAATTGGATTCATCGCAATTATATATCATTCTTTGCACTGAATATTTAAATTGATACGAATTGGGCTTGATCTTGGTCATAACTGTCCTGTCCATCTAAATTACAGAATTGTCATCTCCTCCAGCACCTATATATACAAATATACATATACTTACAGCCGGGGATCAAAAATATTGAATGCATGTTTGCATGAATTTAATTGATATATTTTACTCTCATCGCATCGTCGATACGTTGTCCCTGGTTCGGATTCGCTAATTATCATCGATGTCTTTTTTTTTTTTTTTTTTCAACAGGTAGCGAACCAGTTCGTTTATCACCTGGCTGGGAAGGCACCGGAAGACCCGAAGACGAATTGAACTTCAAGGGCGTAACCATGGATCAAGCCGATCTGGAATTGAATCCTCCGAAGGACAGGTGGGAATCGAATTTGCTTTACATTGAGCCATTTTACTAACATTTGCACTAATTTAATTTAATTTTTATATCCTTTTCTTTTTTTTTTTTTTTTGAACTCTACCAGCAAATCACTTCCGCAATTTGATAATATGAAATTCCGTTCACGTTACACGATAAATTCGAAATTTAAAGAAACTTTTTGAAATAACTCGAATATGATGTAATTATTATTTTCCATTGAAATGGAAAGTTTTAATGGGAACCGTTGATTTTCGCCAAATTCCATTGATTCTTGTCTCTCGGACTATTTTTGCAAAAAATTTTAACTCGATAGATTTACGAATATTGGAGTGAACACGTGGTAATTTTTTTTTTTTTCTTTTAACCAGAAAATTAAAAAAAATCGCATCGTTCATGAAGAATAATTCAGATGCGATGAACGTACAATTGGCATGAATTTTTTTTTTTTTTATACAGATTGAACGTGGTATTTTTCATCATGATCCTACATGGAATCGGCACTTTGATGCCTTGGAATGTATTTATAACGGCCAACGATGTAAGTGACTCACACGAGTATTTCTCATCACTGTACGTCACACGCATTTGTATAGCTAAATGACCCTAATAATAATCAATCATCGCAGCTGAAAAGGCGAGATCAAACGTTGATACAACGCTTGAAATTACTTTTCTAATTAAAAGGTTTGGGGGGAGGGGGGGGGGGGGGGGGGAGCTGCCAACGAAATATCTAGCTGCTCGTCAATTTTCATTTTGTGCATTGAATTAACATTCGAATAAAATTCCGTATTGACGTAGGCAAAAAAAAAATATAAAAAACATGCTGAATTTTGGTTATTTTACAAAATTAAGAACATCAAAAAATCTGCCACGATTGATTTTTTTTTTCTGTAGAATGATTCAAAAGCAGAATAATTACAAAACAAAAAATCGATCTTAAATGAATTTTCACCTTTATCGCACTTTTTTTTCCCACATCATCTGATATTCGAACAAATTATTTTTTCCATTGGGATAACTATAATTGAAATTTAAGGATGTATGAGCACTAGCTTCACGATCATATAAAAATCTGAATTTTTTATATGGTGTAGCAGAAGTGTATATAATAAAACCTGCAAAATTTCAAAGTGGGTCAACGACTCTTTACGCGAGTAATTAATTCGTGCAATCAAGATATTTATCCCACGCCATATACGAATTCTGGGCTGACGCAAACTTTGAAACAGAAATTCGTATCTTTCACGATCAGATACGATCAATATTAAAACTGTTAAATGTTCAGAAAACTATCACGATTACATACGTTCCATAAAAAATGGGGGTTAACGAACCTTTTGACATACAATTATCGATTTTAAGGAAATTTTTCGCGTGTGTCGCATAATGAGCGGTCCGACTCTCTCTTGTTTCATGCGTGCCCCTCGCTCACCGCGCTCACCCGCGCCCACGTTTCCGCTCATTTCCCGCCACCTTGTGCTCATACATCCTTAAAAAAAAAAGAGCGCATTTCTCGTAAAATTATAGAGCAATGAAAATCGTCGTTCCAACGGACGAGCTGGGATTAATTTTTTTTTAATCTCATTAAATTAATTTTTTTCTTCTTCGTTTATTCAATCCTCAGTACTTCACGAAATTTAAATTGTCGAAAGAATACACGGGCAGCGAGATCGACACGACGAATTTTCTCGCAGACATCGGTTTCGCCTCTCAAATACCAAATTTATTTTTCAACTGGGTCAACGTGTTCATCCAACTGGGGTAAGAGATATTTTAATTCCTAGGAAAAACAGAAAATCTCGATGGACGAGACAAAGAAAAAAAAAAAAAAAATAGAAAAGAAAGAGCCTCGTATAATATTTCAGTGGTAACTTGACAACGCGTATAGTCTGGGGACTCTTCGTTCAAGGTGTCGTAATCGTCTTCACTGTTGTACTAGCAATGTCCGACAGTTCCAACTGGCCTCAAATATTCTACTGGCTCACCATAATCTCCATTATCGTATTAAACAGTGAGCACGCACAGTTCGATTGGTCGAATTAAAAAAAAAAAAAAAATGTTCAAGTTCCTCAAAACTAGTAAGGAGGGAAAAAAAAAAATTGAAAAAAATTCAAATTACTTTCAGCTGCCAATGGCATCTATCAGAATTCAGTATACGGGATGGCTGCTAAATTACCGGGAAAATATACCGGAGCCATTGTCCTTGGATCGGTGAGTAACGAAATTTTTTTGCTCGATAATATATTTTTCATTTATTTATTTATTTTTCAAATTGGTATTTCCATCCTATACGTTTTTTTTCAACTTTTTGGGGTCCCTTCGCCTTTATTCCCATTTTTTTCACTACTTGAGACCCCCCCCCCCCCCGAATTCTCGTCCGCAGTAATATTTTCCCTACTGTATCGTATTTGCACGTGGGCACAGGGAAAGTGCGGAAAACTCGCAGTTTTCCTGTGCCCACTGTATTATCATCGGAAATTCCGAAAAACTGACATCTCCTATGGGTAGTCGTGATTAGTTTTATTTGCATAACTTTGTCAAGTTTTTTTTACAAAATAATATAAATGTAAAACAGCATATATATTTCTTTACTTATTTTCTAACAATATCCTTAAAATACACATCGTGCTATCCATTTATCTCTTAATCTTCATTTATTCCTCTACTTTATCTCTTTTCCTCCTTACTCATTTTTTTTTACAAACTTCCTCTATTTCCCTATAGTAATCACACATACCTTTTTGTATTTTCCCACACAGCATATTTATTATTTTTCCCTTTATTGCCCATTCATCCATTTTTTTCCATCCACTCCTCTGCATTCTTTCTTGCTTTTCTCTTTTACTAACTCTCTACCGTTTTTTACATATTAACAAATGCCCCATCGTCTCATCTCTTGTTCTTTACATATTCTGTACTTTCAATTATTCTCTCCTTTTTTTCCCGCCTTTCCTATGTTGCCACATCTTAACCTTGTCTACATTTCTTTTGTCTCTTTCTGTCGTATTCTTTTGTCTATTATTTCCACATCTGTGGTCGTGATTATTTATTTTGTAAGGTAAACGGCCCAGATAGTGAACGATAGTTTACATATATTTTATCGGATCGTTGATTCAATACCCGCAAATCAAAGTTCAGTTTTCAACTTTCCGGCTAGAAAAAGATCAGAGTAGTTACTATTTTCGATATATTATGAATTTAGCTTTACAAATCGGCACTTCCATCTATTCCGTCATTGGCTGGGACAACGAATTTAGGACGTGTCCGAGTTGTTGATTGGTGTTCCATAACTTGAACAGTTTTCAGTTTTCTCCAATCCCCTTAGAAAATCTGGGCAATGTATTGATTTTTTTTTTTTCATTTATTCATCAAATAAATGTAAATGGAACTAAGTCAATGTGAAATAAAAGTTTAACAATTTTTTCGGATTGACTCCCGACTGTTCATTAACTGGGAATCTGTCGAGTCATTATCTGGGCCAACAAATCGGCGGGTTTTCAGTAACTCGAACATCAAGCAAGCATTTTAAATTTGCTTATTTATCCTGATTTTTCAACGTTTTTTTTACAAAAAAATCAATATTATTACATGCAGCATGAAACGAAATTGTTGACACGAAACCAAAGTTTTTGGATATCGTACTCGGATATGATTGAAAAATGTAAAAAAAAAAAATGTGGATCCTCCGTTAAATGTTCACTAACTGGGACATTCGCCTTTTTTTCTACAATTCCGCAATGATTTTTTTTTTTTTTTCTACATTTCAGAACATCAGTGGAACGTTCACGGCCGTGATAAGCTTTCTTGCGAAAATAATGTCACCCAATGCTCGTACCGCCGCTATTTATTACTTCATAACGGCTCTGTTTATACTTCTCGCTTGCTTCGACACGTACTTTGCACTCCCCATAAACGTGAGTAAACTTACCTACGTGATATTTACGGTAAACTTTCATACTTGCGAACAATGGCTCTCCATTGCCTATTATTTTTTTTTCACTTTTTTAAAAATCTCAAGTACCGAGGCATGAATATATCGAAAAAAAAAATATATTCAGGAAAACAAAGCTTCCTCCATGAGGAAGGAAACAAATTGGGAAAGCCCACAAAGCTGACGGGAGGGATTGACGGAATGAGCATAAATTATGAAAAAAAGGAATTCGCAAGTTGTAATTTAATTTTGCTTTCTCATAGGGGAAGCTTTGTTTTCATAAAAAAAAATTTCTCGATTTTTATTCCAAAGTTCTTAAAATGTGTCAAAAATATTTGAAAATTACATTTATAAAAAAAATGTCTTGACGTGTGTGCAGAATTCAAACCTCTATAACTTCCAGCTACACTGCTGCCTTTTCGTACAATCCCTTCTTTTACTGCAATTTTAGTCAAAATTCTTCAAAAGTTATAAGTTTAATGTCATATTGAAATTTAAAAAAAAAAAAATATTCGTGGTCGCTCCAACTTTCGCAAATTTTGGGATATCGGGCTACGTTTTTTTTTAAATACAAATAGGCCGGGGAATAAGGATGTTTGGTATTGAATTTGGTGAAAATCCGTTGAGGGGTGTATTTGAATTATTTTTTTTAATTTTCGAAAAATGCCTTTAACTTTTCGTAAATTTGAAGATATTGAGCTAAATTTTTTTTTTTTTGACAAAAATAAGCCAGAGGATAATGATGTTTGTTTGTTGGCATTAAATTTGGCAAGAGTCGCTTTCCAGATTTCATGAAATTCTTATTTTCGAAAAATGTCTCATTATCGCTCTAACTTTCGTAAACTTGAGGCTATCCGAGCCAGATTTTTTGCGCAAATATGTTGTGGGATAAGAATGTTTGATACAAATTTTGGCATGATTAGAATATCATGAAAGGATGGTTGGTATTGGATTCGCCGTAGTAAATCCGTCGAGTCGAATCGGATATTAAAATTTTTAATATTGAATTTAGCGACAATCGTCAGTGTTAGAAAATTTTTCAATTTTAAGATTAAAAGCTCGTTATTATGTATGCTTCAAACAATAACGAAACTTTGTAGCCCGTGGTATGTTTGCATTATTGAAATAGCATTCCGAAAAAAAGCCGTACAAATCCAGAAATTTGCACATTGCTTACTCATCATTTTATCTCGCTCGCGAAGCTTCCTCTAGGAGGAAGAAACCAAAATTATAAAAGTCACTTGATTGTAGAGGGAGCTTTGTGAACGAGATAAAAAAATGAGGAAGAAATGTGCAAATTTTATAATTTGTACGCTTTTTTGTTTTTGTTTTTCTTTTTTTGAAATGCCTGTTCGTCGATTTCGTGAAATTGAAACCCAAACTCTCGTTCCTTTATCAGCGATTCTATCGTTATCACGAGCTCGTGTACGAGAAGGAGAAGAACAAGAGACAATTGGAAAATTGTCATGGCGGTAGTGGAAGATTACCGTACTGGAAAATCTTTAAACAATGCTCGTCCCAGTGCTTCAACGTATTCTTCATATTCTTCGTGACCCTGTCGATATTTCCAGCTGTACAAGTCGGTATACAACAATCCGATCCAAATTTCATCGTACGGAGGGATTATTACTCGGACGTAATGTGCTTTCTCACATTCAATACAATGGCAATGTTGGGCAGTTTACTCGCATCCTGCTTTCAGTGGGTAAGAATATAATTTCATTTGAAGTTGTCTCATCGTTGTAATCGCAATATTTACATTTTTTTTTAAATTAATATTTATTTTTTATCATTATTATTCATTGTTCTTATCATTTTTCGAATGATTCATTATTATTTCATTATTATGTATTTGTTTTTCTTATTTTTTTTTTGTTAATATTTTTTTTTCTTCATAATCGTCGTTTAATTTTCAGCCCAGCAAAAAATACGTCGTTATACCGATTCTCCTGAGAGTACTGTACATACCGTTGTTCCTGTTGTGCAATTATGCACCCGAGCAAATGGTCAGAACACTGCCCGTGTACATAAAAAACGACTGGATATATTTCGTCATAGCAGCGACGATGGCTCTGACCAGCGGCTACTATTCCTCGCTTGCAATGATGTATTGTCCCACGTGAGTATCGCAAACTTTGTTACTCCAACCAGCAAAAATATCATTCGCATATATGAGAGAAATTTTAACAGAAAGAAAAAAAAAAATAATGTCTATGCCTCATTTTTCTCAGCATAATGTGTTTTTTTTTTCTTTTTTAAATCTATCCCGTCGATATTCGTATCATCTAGTAAGTTAAGCAAATATTTTCTCGAAAGATCATGGGGAATCAGGCCTTTTCCCAATTATGACGGGCTTTGAATTTTTTTTTTTTTAATTAAAACAAAAATATAATAATTTTTCGTGCAAAATCAATTTTTAGCTCAAAGATGTTCCTCTGTTTGTTTGTGGGACGAGTCGTCCGAGAGAGGTCCCTATGCTTATACACAGGCAGGGCTCAGTATTGCCAACGTCAAATTCTCACTCATCTCGGCCAGTCAATTTATATTCTCGAAATCATAATTGGAACTGTGAGGTTTCGTTTCAATACTATTCGATAGTAAATGGCATTGATAACAAAGTATAAAAATTATAGCAATAAACTCCTGTAAGTTGTTGAAATATTAACCTTTATCTTGCAAAAAAAAAAAAAAATTCAAAATTCACGTTTTCTGAGCTTCAACTCGAAACACTGTCCGAACTATTCAAGGTAGAGAAAATCGCACAAAAACAATTTTGTAGATAATTAAATTTTCTATAAAAAAAAAAGTCCGCGACAGCATTTATGAAAAGTCAATAGCGGATGTGTCCGAAATGGCGTGACGAGAAAGTGTGATTTTTGCGAAATCGCAGAATAGTAGACCCATTGGTTGTTGAATTACGTATCACCGCGTTAGCGTTGAATTAAAAATGCATAAAAATTCATACGCCAACTAGACACAACGAGAAAGCCATTACCGCCTAAAAAACTTTGCTTATAACTAAATTCAAATAAAGCCACCTACTTGAAATTTTTTTTTTTAATTATTTTTACAACTTTGAACGCCCCACACGCCTAAATTATTAACTTTAGATATATGCCGTCGCGGACTTTTTTTGTAGAGAATTTAGCTACCTAGAAAATGATTTATGAGCAATTTTACTCTATAACATATAGTTTGAGCAGCGTTTCGAGTTGAAGCACAAAAAGTGTCAAATTTTCATTGTTTCTATTTTTCCTTTGCCAAAATGTAGAGAGGGATAATAATGCGCATTTTATAAGTTATTATTTATGCCATTTACTATGAAAAGACACTAAAAAAAAACTCCTGGATTTTATTCTGAAAAAGAAGCCTAATTCGACAAGTTGAGTTCGGCAACATTTTCCGTCGCGTCTGAAATCGACAGCGTACGCCTCTTTTTTTCAGCATTTTTCAATATGTTACATTCAATTACTGAACGAAAATTCTCCTAATTAAGGTGAGCTTTCGCAAATAGTTTTTTTAAACATTTAATATCTCGACAATGAGACTTTCAATCTCATTGAATCTTTGAACACACGTTTTGGTAATAAACACTGATAGGCTGTAAAAATTTCAAGTAGATGACACTCT
This sequence comes from Rhorus exstirpatorius, assembly GCA_963564615.1. NCBI lineage: Eukaryota > Metazoa > Arthropoda > Insecta > Hymenoptera > Ichneumonidae > Rhorus > Rhorus exstirpatorius. The sequence goes on from OY751313.1 coordinate 50,078,687, forward strand.
ATCGATGGAACAGAGGAACATCCTTAAAACAGTCTTAACTCTATAAAATGCCGTGAGAACCTTCAACAACTATTTAATTATTTTCGTTATTGTTATAGATAATTTAAAAAAAACTCATGCCTACAAAAAATAGCAATAACCACAACGATAATATTAATCATTATTATTGCTATTATATAACAATATCGTAATAATAATGACATTATTACTGTTATTATTATTTAAAATTAACATATTTGTTTGTTTTTTTCGCAATAACTCGTTGATTGCGTCAACTCGTTACGAATGAATATTTAATTGCAGAATGGTGGAGCCTCGTTACGCATCGACGGCCGGAATGTTCGGAGCGTCATTCCTGATCACGGGTATATTCATGGGGCTAATGTTTGCCAGGGTAATGCCGATAATCGTGTCAACCGTTAGTCTCGGTTGATATTAAAACGACGTAAAATTAAACGTTAAAAAAAGCAACAACAACACTAACGTCCGTAAACGCGTAACGGTGACGTCGTGAACTCAAAAAGAAAAAAGAAAAACAAGAGGTAAGAATAATAAGCGCGAAATCCGTTCTAGTGAGGATAAATAAGGAGTGGCAAAAATTGTCTTCTCGAAGTTCACGAGAATGCTTAGAATATTCAGGATGGATAAGGAATATGTGGAAAAACTCGTTATTTATTTATTTTTTTTCTTTTCCCCCTTTTCTCGCACAACTTTGAATAATTCATCGAGTTTTATGTAAATCTCTGACATAAATTTATATCGACTCGCGCAACCCATCAACAGTTACAGCTTTGATGAACGGACGAGAGATCTCGAGTCCCACGTGAGCTTTGGGGGGGGGGGGGGGGTAATCTCAGAAAAAGCTCAATAAACAATGAAAAAGATGACTTAAAAAATTTCCAAGAGCTTTAAGTCACGAAAAAGTACGAAATAATAGAGAGGCATACAAATTAATTTTTTTCGACATAAAGAGAGAGAGAGAGAGAGAGAGAGAGAGAGAGTGAATAACGATAAGCATGTGCCGAATTATTTACAAAGCCCACCAAATGTTTGTGCAGTTATTATTCGAATTGTCTGAATCATAAAAAATATTGGGATTAACTATAGCACCTGGTGAGGCTGTATAACCGAAATGCCTTTGTATACCGCGTGTTCCATGTCAAACGAAAAAAAAAAATAATAATAATTCCGGGCTGTACAAAGCCCATATATTTTTTTTTTTTTTCGTTGCTCTCGAGTCATGGAATTCGTCATATTGTTCCAGCTGCAAAGACCCAGATCGGACCAAACCGCCTTAACGTTAAATTGAAGAATATGGATTTTTTTTTTTTTTTTTTCCAAAACACTCTCTTTTGAGTGGTAGAATTGCGGAGCCGCTTTGTTAAGCACATAACTAATGAACAAACAAACAAACAAATAAACCTATATATATATTATCTAGACATTAAGCGTTACTTACAGTTAGTCCGAGTTCAAAGTATAGGACGTTGGTGCGATTGTTCCGCCGATAAGAGAGAGAGAGAGAAAGAGAGCGAGAGAGAAAGAGAGAGAGAGAGAGAGAGACCATGTTGATAGAATCGGTGGATGCAGGGCATTTTGTTAGTGTTAAACAATTTACCAGCGATACATTTATATTGCTACCCTGAACTTCACTGCTCAGTAACACCTCTACCAGAATTTAGGCTCTTCGACCAAGCTTGCTAAATTACAAGCCTACCGCGAAACAAGTCTACCAGAAATGAGCGGAGCATAATCATCGCTATCCAAAATCATCTCTACCAGAATGACGCTTTTGCTAATATCTCTAAAAAAAAAAAAATCGCAACCCGAGAACAACTCTCAGGCGTGGCTAATGGTAAGTTTACTTTTGGATGCGGCTTGCTGTTTCATCCAAAAGCAGACTTGCCATTAGCTACAGCGGAGAATTGTTCTCTGCTAGTGATGTTATTTGGTAGAGATGTTAGCGAAAGTCTCATTCTGGTAGAGATGTTTTTGGGCAGCTGCTCATTTAAGGGTAAGTCTTGTTTCACGGTAGGCTTGTTCGGAGAGCCTGAATTCTCTGATAGCGATTATGTTATTGGGCAGTGAAGTTCAGGGTAGAGATGTAAATGTGCCGTACCAGCATGGTTTTTACAAGGTTGTACAATTTTTATACGCGTAATGGTTTTTTTAAAAAAATCTTTCTACTCTGATTCTTATTCGCATTTTTTTATTTTCCTTTTTTTTTAATTGGACGCAGTTAAAAAAAACTGCATTTTTATCATATTCTCACGAAAATAAGCGATAGCAGCTTTCGTCTCTCGTTGAAACGTTCATTCGCCCGCATGTAATTGTGTAAATTGTTTTTTCTTACACGTCAGCACTTTATCTATGCGCATCTAGGCTTTTAGAATTTTCTTTTCTATTTTTACCACTTTTTAAACTCTCATTATCTTTCTTGCATTGTGCGAGTTTTTACACATCTCGTGTCGATGACACTAACTCATATTTTATCGTTGTCGATGAGCTCACTTGAGTTGACTTCCCTTTTGTATTTTTATAATACATATTTGGGGCAAACTACTACCCCCCCCCCCCCCCCCCCCAGACCAGACCCACTTCACTCTTTTCAATTTTAGGAAAAAATACATATTGACTTCCGGTACGGTGTTGAGGAAGCCTCTTCTGTTTTTTTTCTTTTTTTTTTTTTGAGCCTACGAGATTCCTAATTTTGCTGAGTTTCTGGTGGTAATAAAAGGGAAAATGCGGTTCAGCTGTCTGTATCGGCTAGGTTTTTCGAACTTTCCCTGTGCCCACGTACAAATTCGACAGAACAGTGCGTTAGAAGAGGCTGACAGTGGACGATCTCACAAAAGAGTACGAGGGTTTTTTTTTCTCGCGTCTTGAATTCACCTTTCTGACAAAAAAAAAGTCTAATCCTCTTAAAGCCCTCTATGAGCAAGAGAGTTTCAGAATTTTGGCTTTCTCATAAAGAAAGCTCTGAGCGACAAAAAAAAAGAAAAAAAAATAAGGAAGCGTTGTGCAAACTTATAGTTTGCGCTGATTTTATTCAATTTTTTTATAATTAAAAAAAAAATTAATACTTCATAAAATCTGAGGAGCCCTTTGCTACTTTTTTTCGGAAAATAAAAAAAAAAAAAAAGAAACATTCTCATTAAAACAAATCTACCTCTATGAGTAAGCACGTTGTTGAGAATTAAAAATTAGACATTTAATTCGAAATTTAATTTTGAATCACGATTTTTCTTTTTCAATATTATTTCAAATATTTTGTCCCCAATGGTAAATAAGAGAAAAATAAATCCTCGTATCAACTTTTTGATAAGATTAAACGCTGCTGATGTATTTATGATTGTAAGTATGTCAAAAATAGCGGAAATTCGAGAATACGAATCTCGACGAGTGCTCAAAAAAAAAAAAATTCAAAGAAAAACAACAAAATTTAGTGGCTTACACCCGTACCGAAGTTTGAAGTCAGTTTTTCTGATATAAATTGCATTGCAAAAGCTTCTCGATGAAGACATTGATAATATTGATAACCATTCGTTAATATTGCAATTCAATTTTATGAAAAAGAAAAAAAAACACTATCGCATAAAACAAAAAATCAATCATCGATACTTCCATTTATTAATATACACAGATAATTCCTACTATTACATACTCTGATAGACTTTATGTAGCATCAAATGACAATTTTATGGATCACGTCGATTTCAATGTCACAACCAATGGTCCAGTAAAATTAGCTCATATTAACGAACTTATATTACGACCAGTGGTGCCCAAATAACAGACTGTTGAGTCTGGGACGCTGGAGCGCAAAGTTTATTTTTTTTTATTTTTATTAATAACAATTTTCCTCAAGCCCTAAAGAGGGGCGAATTTCTGAGGCTCTTGTTTTACATCTTGCAGAGTTGGCAAGCCAGCGAAAAATTCGTGTACCAATTTCCGGATATTTCGAGTGCTAATTTTACTGGACTGCGTCAACTCGCATCGTTTTTTTTTTTTAATTTTTATTATTCTTTTCTATCGTCATCACTCGATCTGCAGTGTTCAATGCGAGGTAGCTTTGAGTAGTTTAACAAAAAAAAAAAAATTTCCTTCTCGCTCATAGAAATCTCTGCGCTTGGTTAATTTTTTTTTCTTCTTTGACTATTTTTTTTCTCTCGAACACCGAGACACAATTCAAATATTGACAATCCTCGTATCAAGCAATATCGACAATAATCGGAAATTCGATCGATCCAGAAATTGAAAGAAATAATAATTTAAAAAAAATAAAAAAAAACAAAAGAAAATCGTTGAACGTGGAACTGATATAGGCATAGAGAGGGAATATTTTTGTATTATCGATTCAGAACATTGACCGTGTTCGGTTGACAATTGTTTTCGTGGATTATCTTTAAAAAAAAAAAAGTAATAATAATAATGTATTAAAAAAAAAAAAACAAATAAACCCTCATTCGATTGAGGACTCTGCGAGAGAATGAAAATGGAAAAAAAAAAAAAAAAAAAAAAAACAGGAAGAAACGATGATAATTTGTGAATATCAGCTGCGGCTTAACGACGAAGCGAGCGAGAGATCAATTTTTGTTGTTTTTTTTTTCCTCCTCTCAGCATCCGAGAGGATTTTTATGAGGAAACATCGCTTCGTCGATACGCCCATCAATGATCGAGCAAGCTTATGTGATTCGCGAGGAACGAATGAGAATAAATTTTTAAGATAAATGATAAGCGAGTGGTCGAGGAAGAAAAAAAAAAATTTCATTTTAGATTTTAATTACCATAATGTTATTCCATTGCTACGATGCTAAAATGTTTAATAAATCGATTATTAATGATCCCCACCGATAATCAACGAGGCAAAAAAAAATTCTCCCGTAACCCGTTCACGCAAATCCGCCCACAAACGTACAAATTTTTCTTCAAAATATATATATATATTTATTATTATATTCAATTGAGATTTTACACGTGTTAGTGACGCATTACCGAAATCGTAATTACGCGAAGAGATTATTATTATTATACACACACACACACATGTATATATATATATATATATATATATATGGTTTTAAGATTAATCAATACGCATTTTAACGTTATTATTATTATTATTGTTTAATCACGAAAAAAATATCTTACATAACATAAACTTTCTCGATCTTCCTGAATGGGAATGCTTCTTTGGTCTTCGGGCAGATAACATGGCCATTGTACTCGAGCGCCATTTTCTCCAAAGCCTGAAAGCGAAGAAGCAAAGAAAAAAATTTTTATATTTGAACGAGGAGTCGGTCCAATGACGAGCGGGAAAAAAAACGTCCAAATGGCCACTTTCACATTTGGGCTCGCTACTCGAATTGTATTTTTTTTTTTTTTTTTACAATATTCGAATTCATCGATTGAAGCGATTATAATTTTTTTTTTCAATAATTACAATTAGTCAAAGTGATTTCATTTTTTTTTCGTTTCAATTGCTCGGAATAATTGTGAGAGAATTAAATTTAATTACAATTCCTCGGGTATAATTGTAATTAATTTTAATCCCATTGCAATTATTTTCGGTAATTTTTAATAAAAATTTGCCGAACTTTAGGCCATGCGTGGACCAATTTTTCATTGGCAAAGTTCAACTGTTTCAGATGTGACAATAATATTTGCCAGGAAGGTCATCAACGAATATGCAGAAGAAAAATCCTCAACAAATCAGAAAACAATGTTTTATCTTTGGGTTTTTTTTTTTTTTTTTTTTTTTTTTTTTTAATTCATGAAGCTTCCGCTGCGAGAAAAAAATTTACCTGTTCGCCGTACACATATCCATTGGGCATCATCATCGGCTGATTGTACTCGTTCAATGGTTTTCCGCTGATGCTGCAGACCAATCGTGATTGCGAGCAATGAGCGAATGGCAATGGAGCTGCCAATTCGTTGAGCGCCTCGTTGCATACGGGACAGCTGGGATTTTTGCCTTCCTTGCTCGCGCTGTAACACTGCGGTGTCTTGAGGGCCGACAAGCCAGCCTGCAGGGCAACCGTAAAAACACTCTGGCTGGCCAATTGAAAAAGTTTGTAATTTTCATGACGAAATTGTTCTATCAGCCTGTCCCATCTGTATTTACAGAAAAACAAAAATACAAGTATATTGCGAATATTCGGGGGAGGGATTGAATAAAATTGAAAAATGACCTTTTCTCGTCGAGGAGGTCTTTGTACGGACTGAGATAGGTGTTGGCTGGAAAGGCAAGCTGTCCCATGCAGCTCTGTATCTCGTGAAGCTGATAATCGTCGTAATTCGAGAAACACTTTCGCGCGTGCTTCACCGCGTCCAAGCGACGATCCGATCTCACGAGCTCGATGAACTCCTGCACTCGCAAATTGAATTCCATCGTACTGCCCAATTTACGAAGCTTCGAGCGATTATCGTGACACCATCCCAAGCATCTCGCTGTCTCGTGATTAGCCAATGATTTTTCCACCTCTCGCGACACCATAAAGACATCTGAAGTTTCATAATCAATCATGGACTCGTAGCTTTTTGCATGTGAATTTTAAAAGTTTGACCAATTATTCGTAAATTTATGAAATTTCTTTAATTTCTTAATTTTCTTTTTTTTTTTTTTAAGGTTGAGGTAAAAAAAACGCTGCTATTCGATAGGCAAAAAAATTTTTTTTTTATTTCTTGGCGAAGTGTATGGTGAGTGACGATTTTCAATGTTTCTGGCTAAAATGTTTGACTAATTGTTTGTAAATCTATGGAATTTGTTTGATATTTTTTTTTTTTCAATGTTCAGGTAAAAAAAAACGCTGCTTTTCGATGATAGGCAAAAGAAATGCAAAAATTCCTTGGCGTAGAGGACAGCAAGTAACGATTTCCAATGTTTCTGACATTCTGACTAAAATGTTTCACTAATTATTTGTAAATTTATCGAATTTCTGTGATATTTTTTTTTTTTCAATGTTGAGGTAAAAAAAAAAGCTGCTATTTGATGATAGGCAAAAAAACGCAAAAATTCCTTGGCAAAGAGTACGAGTGACGATTTTCAATGTTTCCGGCTAAAATGTTTGACCAATTATTTGTAAATTTATGGAAGTTGTTTGAAAATTTTTTTTTTTAATGTTTAGGTAAAAAAAATGCTGAAATTCCTTGGCGAAGAGTACAGCGAGTGACGATTTTCGATGTTTCTGGCTAAAATGTTTGTAAATTTATAGAATTTCTTTAAAATTTCTTTCTAATGGTCAGGTAAAAAAACGCTGCTATTGAATGATAGGCAAAATAAATGCAAAAATTCCTTGGCGTAGACAGCAAACGATTTTCAATCTTTCTGACATTCTGACTAAAATGTTTCACTAATTATTTGTAAATTTATCGAATTTCTGTGATGTTTTTTTTTTTTTTTAATGATGTAAAAAAAAAATCCTTGGCGAAGAGTACGAGTGACGATTTTCAATGTTTCCGGCTAAAATGTTTGACCGATTATTTGTAAATTTATGGAATTTGTTTGATATATATTTTTTTTTTTCAATGTTCAGGTAAAAAAAAATGCTGAAATTCCTTGGCGAAGGGTACGGCGAGTGACGATTTTCAATGTTTCTGGCTGAAATTTCGTTCTTGGGGCATGCCGTTACGAAAAATCGAGGGAATGGCATTTTTGATATTCTTGAACGTTGTTCGTTGTTGATGGACAAAGGTGAAAAAATTTTTTACAACGCAGCGCGAATATTTTACCGATATTTGTGAGATCTCTGAGCTCCACGCTGTCCGCCAATTTCGTTGCCGTCTTGTAATATCCTTTGCGCAAAAAATATTCCACCAGCATTCTGTCGAGTCTCTGTCTTCTCCATTGATTGACGGCGCTCGGCGCTGTATTCCCATGATCCTTGAGATGATCGAGGCGTCTCTTGCAGACCATACCGGCCTGTAGCTCCTCCGCGATGGATTCTTCAGCCTTGCGTTTCAATACTTGGAGTCTGGCTACTACGCCGCCCAAGAGCCTCGTTATTTCGCCGGTCGGCACGGAATTGCCCGATGTTTTGAGTCCTTTTTCCAGCTCGCTTGCTGCAGCCTGAACATGCGACACTTCTCTGTCCAGCGCTTTTTGGGCGGATCGAAATTTTTTGTTCAGAAGCTCGTACGGTACCTGAAACAAAATTTTTTGCGTTTCTGGAGAAAATTTTTCGAATTTGCAAAATATAATATAACAATGCAATGAATTTATTAATAATTAATTTTACTATTATTACGTAATTTTTGTCAAAAAATTCATTATTATTAATTATTAATTTTTCATTAATATTTCAGATAATCCATAAAATATGAGAAAAAATGAACGGCATCGAATATCTATTTCGAATATAATATTTTGCTTGAGATCTGAACGTTTATTTTTTTTTTTTTTATTATTCCAAATTACCTTTCTCCATAAAGAAGAAAAATATTCTACAATTGCAAAAAACATTTTCCTGTATCAAATAAAGGGACGAAATTTGTTTTTTTCTCATGCTCTTCATCGACAATTCATGAGCAGACGATTTAAAAAAAAAATCACAATTATAGTTTTTTTTTTCGTAAATAGATAAATAAACATTGAAATTTTTTTTTTTTTTAACGACACATGCAGGTTTATTGCGCGATCGAAAAGACAAAATTTTTTCTCCAATTTTGAAAAAGGGTCTCTGGGTAAATAAATAAATGGTCCCTGTTGCAACGATTTTCGAACGTATCTGGTAATTTTTTGCCTAAATAACGAACTGTCCGTTGGACGAGTACGATATATTCGAAGGAATGTTTAATGGCGCATGTATAGCAAGGTAGTAACGAGTAAAATCGAAACATCTATAAGACGTATTTACTCAGACAAAACGTTGATAACATTTTTTTTCAATCTCTTTATTACAATCATAAAAATAACTGTCAAAATTGCATGGTTCTCCGATCAATGAGGAATCGTAAGGAAAGTTTCAATTAAAAAAAAAAAAAAAAGTGCGATTGCGAGGAAAATCGTTTCTTCGTCAAATGCGCATTAAAACACTTTTCTTTTATGTTTCTTTGTGTTCACCTTCAACGTAGGATGCTCCAAGCTCTTGACGTCCGACATTTTTAATGTTTCTTCGATGAAAACGAGAATTAATTTTCTCAACGAGTTAATTTGCACGTCAGTGTCGTAAATTATGAACAATACAAATTTATAATCACGCCCATAACGCACGAACGAAAATCGAGTCCATTACTCGCCAGCTGATACTGTCTCGTCGTCGTAAACAGGGAGAAAGAGAGAGATAGAAGGCTCCTGGTGGTCCTGTGAGAGAAGACAATGAACAAGACTCACGCGAAACACCACGGCCATAAACTGACAGGGTTCTTTAAATTTTTTTTTTTTTGCTCACATAACACGGCGAGCGAGCATAAGGAAATCTTTTGGAACGATAGATTATTTAGTACGAGAGAATTGTGATAGAATGCGCTTTTGGTGCGCGAAATATTGTTGCTCCGAAACGAGAAATTAATTATTCAATGACACGATAACGGAGGATTGAATCACAATTAATATTCAGGCAAAATAAAACTAATTAATTACAAAATTATACATTTGCAGAGGTAAAACTGTAAATTATGTTGGAAAATTTACAAAGTGCGCAACGGATGCGCGAAAAATAAATTTGAATTTTCGCGCTCTCGCATTTAGGACTATACGCGAGCCAATGAGCGGGCAGAACGAGGAAGTAACTATGAAATAATCGACCAATCGATGCGCTCGAATGTGTGGTAAACATAATAATCGTACAATTACGAGAGCCAATAAAAACATTGGAATATCACATTGCATTTCGATATCTCAAGGTCCGTTTTCAATTTTCAACCAATTTTGCAAAATTATTCATAAATCGTGTTAACCAAAAGTTAGCTCCGAGTCAGTGCGCACTGAATTAAATAGTTTCATTGTAACGGATCATAAATTAATATTAGCATCGTAGCGTTGGGAAATTGTAATAATATTTATCAGCATCCCAAAAGTTAATTCTTCTTCGACAAGCTGGAAAAAACTTTTGGTCAGGACTGTTCGTGCTACGCATCGCTAGAAGGCACAAGTCGACGCGTATATACACGTGATGCATATGCGCATGCGTTAACACGCGACCGACACAATCGGTCTCTCTTCCGCTCATAAAATATTTCGGGCTTTCGGCGTGTACGATAAATAATTATAAAATTTTCAAAGTTTCGTAATATTTTGTTACAGGCGAATCTTCTCATATACCATCCGTAATAAGTTCTTTTCTTCATTCAAATTATTTCAAGTTTTTCGTGGTAAATTTCACATCCGTTAAAGCATTATATCCTCATCGATTCTTGGTCGAAGTTTTTTTTTTTAAATTCCTCATGCCCGGTCTACGCGCTATGATTGTCATCCATATAATTATATGATATAATGTAATATGTAATATATAATACATATTATATAGTATATAATATACAATATATAATATATATTATCATCCACATAATATTAATATCGACATAATCATGCCATGATAATCATAGCTCCGATCGTAAAGTTTCGTCGTTTCTCGTTGCATCTCGTCGAGTTACGGAAAAGATCGGTCGCGCTGGGCAAGAGAGGGTGGGGGGAGAGAGAAGCGCGCGCTAGTACAGTACATATCCACGGTTCCCGACACCGGCGGGGTCTCGCGAGTCGAGGGACGGGAGGGGGTCGCCATTTTCCCTCCAGTGAGGGTCGAGTGTCGCGAGCGGTACATACTTGCGATTTTATAATCGTTAGAGTTTCTTTTGTGTTTCACGGGGGATCGGGGGAGATAAAATTTTGTTGAGCGTGCGTGTGGGGCGTCGGGCGGACGCGCGGGACCCCAGGGTCCCATATCACGAAAATATTGCGAAAATTTTTTAGTCGAGGAGGGCGGGTGTGCTGAGGAAAGCAACGATATTACAGATTCGTGTACTTGACGTTTCATCACAGTCGGGAAGGTGCATTTACCTCGTTAGATTGCGAAGCGCGGCTTTTTATACGAAAAGAGGGAGCGAGAGAGAGAGTCAGGGAGAGTCCCGCGAAATTGAGAGAGAGAGAGAGAGAGACAAAGAAGAGCGACGGATCAGGCCATACACCGGTAGGGGAAAACCGACGTGTTTAAGAACAGTGAGATTGTGAATTTTTCAGTGTCGCCGGGTCAGTGTGTTACTATATGCAAGCTCATGAGCCCGTTGTTTGGTGAAGAAACCCAGGAATAAAAAAAAAGGAAACAAGGAAAGGACGAAAACGCCAGAGAGGAAAAAAAAACTCGTCACCGACAGGTCAGTGAGTTTTATTCATCCGTTACGGGGGGCGCCACGGCGTAAAGGGCCGTGGAAGTAAAGGGTTGATTTACAAATTGCGTATATCGAGATTCGAGATATTGATAGAGCGAATGGATAATATGAGAGAAAAAAAGAAAAAAAAAAAAACAGGCCTCGGCATAAGAAGCGAAGAAGCGTGTGCGTCGGTTAGAGAGCGCGCTTGGACGGTGCATGCGCTCTGCGCTCGAGATAGAGAGAGAGAAAAAATGTGTGTGTGTGTGTGTGTGGCGTACAGTCGATGAAAATTCCGCGCGTCTCTTCTCGGCGTTCTCTCGCAGCGTGTACGCCGAGCCAGCACGTGCAGTGATGGAAAATATCTTTTTTTTTCTCTTTCTTCATTCAAAAAATTCAGTTTGACTCTTCGAAATTTTTTTTTAGAATTACAATTTCTTTCGTTCGGATGTTTGTGTTCGAATCGAATATTTTTTTTTTTTTAATGAGTGATGTTCTGATAATTTTTTTTTTTTTTTAAATTCACATCAGAGTGAAACAGTGTTTGCGGCTGCGTTACCTCGTTTTAATGCGATTATGATTGCGTGTCTCGCTGCGAGAGAGAGTAGAACGACGTGGGAGAAAGGAGCGAACGATGTGGGGAAACGATATGGCGGGAGACGCGTAGCCATATCGAACAAGCCATGAAAGAACACGCGACGATTTTTCTTAGCGTTGCTTGTTTCTTTTTTTTCGTTAATTATTCATTTTTGTTAAATTTCGGCCATCTTTTATCGAATTCGTTTACGTTCAATTTTAGCCATTATTCGGGACGACGGATTTGGTAATTTTTTTTTTTTTTACAATTTTTGTTTCTTCGCTGACATGAAATTCGTTGGGATTGATCTTTTTTTTTCTGTTTGCATCATGCTTTAAGAAATTTCAGCGCTTCAATTTTATTGGTTCTTGAGGAAGACATTTTTCATTATTTCCAGGCATAGCAAAATATACTTGGCCGTATCATTTTTTTTTTTCGATTCTATCGGTTATTTTAAAAATATCCATTGTAAAAAATTTCAAATTTTTCGAAATAAATGGTACTCAAGTCCCGAGGTTGGTTCTGCATCCCTTGAAACAGCATTTAAGAAAAAAAAAAAAACAGCTATTCGACGTTCATCGGATTGAAAAACGATTATTATTCGCGTTCAAAGTCCGTATATTTTCAAAAAAAAAAAATTCAAAGTTTATGGATTTTTTTTTAAATACAAATTCATTTCTGCAGAGTGTAACTCGAATGGGATGATAATAAGATTAAGTGAATTTGATCGATTTCTTTATTTTTAAATATAATATTTCTTTTCGTTAATGTCAGCTAAATTTACGTCAATTATAGAGCCCACGGCCAGTCATTTTCGAGTATTGATTTTTGTTTTATTTTCATTTTTTAAATTATACCCCGTATTTAACACAACTCCTGATTGTTATAAAGGTCAGGTCTGTTATCAGTGTAGGATCTTTTTTTTTTTTTACGTCAATGTCGATCTGGCTAAAGTTTCCGAAAAAAAAAGAATAATATAATTTTAAAAAAATCACAATTTCAAATAATCATTGTTATAGATTATTGTGTATCGAAACTTGAGTTAAATCGACGTAAAAAAAAAGTTCTGTGGTAATAATAAACAGCTGAGATGATCGTAGTCGTAATGGGGTCTCATTAAAGCGATGCAGACGAATCATGAAGGAATTATTCGTAACTATACGATTCGCGTAGGACAATTATGTATGCAGATACAGTCGGGCTTATTATAACTTTTAAAATTATATTTCGATTATACATGATATTTTTTTTTATGGTGGTTTGGTTTTTTGTTTTTTTTTCTTAACGGTTTGAAAATTACAACAATTTGTTTCAGTACATTCGTTAAAAACTTTAATTTCATTCAATTTTTTTTTCTTAATTCAATTTTCTCCATTCGCCTAATGACGGACTCTTATGTGCGCATCAACACGATACATTATATTCTGATTCTTGACGAGTTATCGTGTAAGATGGCAGCACATCGTTCGCACGACTTTTGCGAGATTCAGAGAGAGAAAGAGAGAAAGAGAGAGAATATGAAGGCATATGGAGTTGTTACCCGGGTGACAAGAGATTCCCCTCCGTCTCTTTTCCTCGCCCCGGGATCGCGTTAATTGCTTCTGGAAATTACGTGAAAAGAGAACAGCGGCTTTAGCGGTTCTTCGTTCCGGTCGAAAACTTCGTATGTTATAGCATACTCGTGACAGCCTATCGTTATTTTTCATACACACACTTGTTTTTTTTTTCATTCGTTTGATGTTAATTATTATTGTACTAAATTGATTTGAATTTTTTTTTTTTCTTATCGAAATTGTAATAAAATCACAGCTGGGAATAATCTGCAATGAAAAATCATCAATTGCCAAGTTACTTCGAGTAATTGCAATTAATTTTAGAATCATTCGAAGTTATCTATTTTTTTTTCTCGTAATTTTTCATTATTTTTTGAGCAATGCATATTTTTTATTTTTTTCTTTCATTTCGTTCTAATGTGAAACTTGAAACTCTTGTAACTGTAATATGGAACCTCTCTAGGGAAGCGTATAAAAAAAATTTACACACTTAATTAATTTTCATTAAATCTAACTTCTTTGGCTATACAGGCGAAATACATCGAATAAAACGACGATGGGATATATAAATAGCGCGTGCCATAACACGAGATAACGAAATATGACCCCATTTCTCGTCTACGGTACTTTTACTTGAAAAAAAAAAATAGCTCATAAAAGAGACAATTTTGAAGCCTCGTCACGCGATAAAATCGCGTGCCCACTATCGATTTCTCCCATGAAATTTTCTTATCATCTCTGTTCCGAGTCCATCTTACATTGTGTGTCAGGGGCTTGGGAAACATTTGTCAGTTAATTCACGCGCACACTTGGCTGTCGTGCGTACAGTACGAAATCCGCGGGAGGTTGAGTTACGCGACACCGAGAGGTTCGCGCTAGGGTTTGTTAACCCTGAACGAAGATGACGCAGTGGTTTTACGAGGCATGATACGGTTTAAAAATTTTTTTTTTTCAAATATACCAACGACTAAAAATTTTATGGGTAAATTCAATTTTTGTTTTTCACAATTTAGGAAATTTTTTAAATACTCATGTAAATTATCATTTATAATTTTTATCGTCCTCATTGATCTGTTTATTGAAACGTTTAAATCACTGTTACAAGAACTATAGACGTGCCGCTCGAGCCTATAAGTTAGATGTAAGTTCATCGAATCGTCGGTGTTACGTTTGAGGCTTTACAATAATTGAGTCAGTTTCATTCAACAAAGCTCAAATTGTACGGAAAATCAGATGAAATTATTAGTGTATGAGGGAAAAAAGTATGAACTCTCACGCAAATTGGTTTGTGAAAATCCAACGGTACATTCGCTTTCCACGAAGTACAGGGGAGATCCAAGCGTCGCGTTACGCCCCTGACGTTTCCGGGCAGGCGTAGTTCCTTTAACCGGACGCTAGGTGGCGAATCTGTGAGAGTTTTCTCGTGAGCGAATCCGAGCAAGAGTACGTACAATATATAAGCGAGCAACCAAACGGCAACTTTATCAATAGAATGACACGACGAAAAATAAACTGATAAATTAAATTAAGAGTGAATATCGATTTTTAATCCTAGGCTACCACACTGTGGGTTCCCGTGGACCCCAGGCAGATTTTTCCCCATAACTCCAGCTTGAATTAAAATGTTTAAGTGGTTTTTTTTTTTTCAATCAATGGAGAATCAATCAAGGAACAGGCCCATGACAAAAAAAAATTAATAGAACAAAAAAGTTTTGAGTTATACGGGTTTAAAGAACGAAGAATGTCCAAAAACACGAAAGAAATATCGATTTTGCAATTAGCCTGAAGTCCCTGGGACCCCAGAGTGATAGACTAGAGCTAATTTGTAGAATATTCGATTAAACTTTCAATAAAATAAATTTTATTTGATATGATAAATCGAACGGTACTCATCGAGGGAATGCATGGAAATTTGTTCGACTAATTAACAGTTGACCATGGATCTATTTCCCCTTACTCAAAACAGTAATTTTCAAGCTAATTATTAACTAGGAACAAAGATTAATTGACAATGGAGTCTGAAAAACACGATTTTTAATTTAAAAAATTTTCCTTTTTCGGTGTTATAATATGATGTTGAAATTTGCATCGTTGAAATGCAACAAAAATAGGCTTTTTTTTTTAATTAAAAAAAAATCATTTCCAGTATTTCTGACGCTTTTCTGGCACATTTAGGCCCCAGATCGCAAAAAAAAAACCCCGAAAAATAGGTTTAGACTATTTTTGACTTCGAGACAATACTGGAAATGATTTAAAAAAAAACCTTTTTTCGTTGCATTTCAACCATGAAAATTTCAAAATCATGTTATAATTCACAGAGATATTGAATTTTATTGTTTTATCGGTTAAATGGTTTAATGTAACGTGGAACGTATTGTCGAGTAGGATAGAATGGTCGACCGCCATTTGTACCAACGCTTCTTAGAAAACCATTCATTCGTGTGTTTCTCGTTCTTTCTCGGTGTGTTTTTCCCTTTTCTCATCTCTCCCATATATATATACGTATATCCTTCCCTTGACCCGCTCTCATCGGCATCCCTTGTCAACTCTCTCTACTATCGCGTCTCTCGCAACTGCGAAGCCAAAGTCTCCTGGTTTTTTTTTATCTTCTTTCTCTCTCTTTCTCTCTCTTACTTTCGAGGTTTGCTTGTTTGCCGAGAGTTTGCAGTCAGGCCAGCAGGCACATTGAACGAGCAAGTCGTTTCCCTTTCACGGGCGTCCACTCTCTCATGTATATACCATATACTATATATATGCACACACGGGGCATTCAATGTCAATTCAGCGGCTTAGAAATGATTGTCTGAAAAATAATAAAAAATATATTATTATTTCGTTATTTAGGGCAGGATGAGCTTGAAAATTGGCAGAATTGTTGCACTCAAGTAGCTTGATTTTCAGAATTTTTTTGGTACGATAATAATAATAACAGCTATTATTATTATTATTATTATTATTATTATTATTATTATTATTATTATTATTATTATTATTTCAAGCTGATAAAGCCACTAAATAATAATAATAACTATTATTATTATTTTTTTTTTCAGTGGTTTTATCGGCGTGGAATGCCTCATAGACTAAAACCAATATTCATACACGCATATTAAAGTATGTACAAAAGTATTGGTAGTACAACTATCGCAGTTCTGACGAGACATTCTTGACGGGAGTATAATCTGAACTGTACGGAGTGTCTCGGCAGTTTCTTAATACGTGGGTCGTTTATAAGAGGTCACCAATCGCACTCTCTTTCTGTGCATACCCAAATAATCGAATGTCCAATATTAGTCACGAACCGTCACAGCGCGCGATGTTATTATCGTTTGGAAATAAGATTAATGGACAAAATCATACGCTGAATTGATTCATATTTTTGTATTTATCGAGCCCTGAGCCGGGTCCACGTCTCATTGGCGATTATGGGGCCACCCCGAAGAAGCACTTAGTCTTTAGATTCGATCGAAATTCGATTTTTTTTTTTAAAGCAAACAATTTTGGTATTTAATTTGTATTTTTACTTTTTAATATTTGTTCTATGACGAAGTCTAATCGGTTTTTTTTTCTTCCGTAATTTTTCAAAGATTGCTTATGATGCCCCGTGAGGCTGCTCATATTATGTTATAATATGCAATTTAAGCGTCTCAACCGTCTCTCGAACGATCTTAAAAAATTATGAAAAAATTCCGCAAGATTGATAATTGCAATGCCAAACAACGTTTGTATATTTATAATTTTCCATACGCGAACAAGAGCTTTTGAAGTAATTAAAGATTAAGCTACGTGTTTTCTCATCCACGGGAATTTTCGTCTCGGTCGTTGAGCAAAAGTTTCACGCGATGGCATGTGTGAAAAAAAAAAACTAAAGTTTTTTTTTTCGAAACAGCCTAATACAGATGATATATTGCTCCGTTAAAAAAAAAAGTATACATCGATGTAGCTCGTTATTCGAAAAATATTAGCATAAACAATTTGTAAGCGCATATATATATACGGACATTCCTTGAACGATTGTCACTTTTGGGCAAAAATTCAAAAAAGCATTTTATATTGTTTCAAATGAATATTGGAGTCTTCGGAGGCCCAAGCAGTGTTATCAATTTTGAAAAAGAAATGATCAAAACTAGGGTTGAGCCTTTTTTTTCTTCTTGTTACAATGTTTATCTTAAACCTTTCATGAGTAACCTTTCATAATAAGTATTTCGCGTTATCGACTAAACCAAGATTTTCTTTCGTCATTTTTTTTCGCGCACGAGAACGTTTTTATATTGTGTCTCAAAGCGAAATATATAGTGAAACTCCTTTCTCTCATCAGACAACTCTGCGCTCTTACTCAATCCCCCATTTCCGTTATTCTTTTCCATCTCTCACGCTCTTTCTCTCTCTCTCTCTCTCACACACACGCGCGCGCACACTTAGGAAATATATCTCTGTTCTATTCGCTGATCGCTCACGAGACGTCTCTCGATCACAAGTAAGTTGGCAAAGTACTACGATGTACTATTAATCATCACGACGTGGCTCGTTGAACGCACTCGCGTCTGTCCCGATATATATGCCAGCAATTATATCACTGTACAGTTTGCCTTTCGTATGTCTATTTGTGGTGGGAGAGCAACGACCAAAAGCTACAGTTAAGTCCAGAAGGTATTAAATACAATACACGCCTACGCGAGTATACATATATCGTTTATGCGGACATCAAGTTGTGCATAATTTTGTAGCCTCTGAGGACAAAAACTCGCTTCTGCTCTCACGATTATACGAGGGGCACACTATGCATGCTACTATTGCATGTAAATGTGTGTGATTCTACGTGTATGTAGAGTTGGGGTGCTAGGAAATCCCAGTGAATCGTGACTGAATTGACTTGACTTGAACACGACGATTGCCTCCATGAACAAAGTTCGACACTTGAGCAAGCGTTATATACAATTGTTGGACCGTTTCTGTATTAACTTGCGTCGGATAGAAAGTGATACTCTATTGCTTTATTATAGTTGCACGGAGAACCAACGCGCTTTTATTCGCCAACCCCGTATTTAACGTTGTTAAGGCAGTGGAAGTGGGCTCGGAATGTATACAAGAGCTTCGACAGGCTCATCGCAACAGAGCACACTCCATTTAGTTTAGTTAGAGAGAGGGAGAGAGAGCATGATTCAGTCAGAGGGAGGTTATATCAAGCTCTGATTACCATAGAAGCTGCAGAGAAACAGAAGGACAGAGGTAGCGAAGAGCAGGTCTTCGAAATCACGCGCACACTGCGTGGACCATCGGGCTTCGACTGGATCACCACACGAACTAATATGCTTGGTGTATTCTCCTGTGTATGCGTCTCGGGGGGGTTTGGCTTCCACGTATACCTACTCTCGCGGTCACTTTAACCCAATTACGTGCGTGTACGACTATAACCACGGTGCACATATAATATATTGTCGTCGTCATCGTGTTTAAACACAGCTCGACGCTTTCAAGTTTCCTCTGTGGCAGGACACGACCGTTATGTCGAAAGATCACGAAACACGTTTTCATAAATATTTAATATACATGGTTACATCATAGCTTGTACGGATTTATCAAAGACCGGCCCCCCGATCGATATGCCAAATTTGAGATTCATCAATTTTTTTTTCCAATCATTCTCGAATCCACGATGAGTCTGGGCTGCTTTCGCATGGATGTGAAGTTATATACACTCCGGGATAATTGAAACGTATCTTCGTCAGAGATTTTGTGATTTGAGATTGTGATTTGATTTTGTGATTTCCATGCTGTTGGTCAGCCTCTGAGATTCCAAAAGATCAATTATGATGCTTTCTCCCTGGGGCACATAACTACAGAGATGTTTGTTAATATTTTCGGATTCTCAGCGAGCTGTTGGAAATGAATAACGCAGGAGGATAAATGGTATAGACGCTTTTGGGAATCGATACTATAGGCTGAAATGATCAATGCCAAGAATTTGTATTTAGCGAGAGAAAGTCGATGTAAATATAAAGTTACTCGTTGAAAATGCATCAAATCTGCCCCGCAACGTGATCAGAAAAATATTACGCCATTTGGCGCAGGTCCATCGTAACTTTAAGTGGATTCAACGAATTGGAACACTAGCACAGAGTGCCTCGAGTGTGTACGTGTAATATCACCACAATCACCGGCAGTTCCGTAGATATATATATATATATAGCATTGAAGTGCATTTGTATCTATGGCGTCCGATGGACAATTTGCACGCGAGAATTTCTCGTCCGCGCTCGTGGAGAGGAAGAATAGGACAAAGGTCAAAGGTTGCACGGAGTAGCTAAACACAATCTGCAATAAAAATAACGAGGGAGAGACTGATATATCTCTTCTTCTCTTGCATCCGTTGTGGATACTTTCCTTCTCGCACGTCTCTCGCTCATGAATACCCGCATCACCGTTCCTTATGGATCGCGAGGGGACTTTTAATGGTGTGTGCATGTGTGTAACATATATACAGTCGATTCACTCTTAATATAATCAGTTGAAAGCGCGAGGCTGCCCTTCAATTTCGCCTTCAATCCCCACTTCAAATCTCCAGCTGCCTGAATCACTCTTCAGTTGAACGTCAAATGCAAAAAATAAACATAACTTCCCGTTCAGGTAGTTGAAAATTATTCATTGCGTTAACAACCGTACGCGTTAAGGTCGAACGTCTAAGGCTGATGATATAACACGTATTCAGGATTTGCTTGCTGGTGCGTTGAGAAACTCTCTATACAGCACAATAATACATATGTTTGGTCCGGTGAGCAGAGTTTCCGCGTGTACAGTTGTGTTGAACCATGTTGCCTTGTGCTATCCAAGCCGGCGTTAAAGCTGCACCGCATAGAATTAGGAATGGGCAGACTTTCTCTGTCCAAAGTTGCCCAGTGTACATTTGTGTTGCGCTACGTAGAACTGGAACGTGCAAAGTTGCACCACAACGGAACCCGTTCAGTTGGACAATGTCCAGAGCTGCTTCGTGCACACTTCTCTTGGAACTTCAAGAGTTTCTCCTTGAACATGCAGGCTTGTATTGAGTTGCACGGTGTAGATTTGAGGATGGGGGTAGGCTTCCTCTGCATGGAGTCGCCCCATATGGATTTGTATTGTTCTGTGTCGAGCTGGAACGTGCAAAGTTGCGCAGTGTTAGACTTTGCGATGGGTTTTGAGTTTTGCTGCCCAGGTCTGCTCCGTGTACCCTGGTCTTGGAACATTTAGAGTTGCTCCGTGCACAGTTGTGTTGGATCGCGTGGTAGTTGAACACATAGAGTTGTGCCATGCAGGATTGTGTTCAATGTCCACGAATTTCATGCGCAGTTCACTCGCATCATATTCAATGTCGCGCTATCGTTTAAAGTGGATGCGCATCAGCTACGAAGTATACAGTAAGGCGCTTAAGGAGGGAACCGTTAATACCAAAGAGGAATTGAGTTAGAAGAGACTGTAGATTCATGGGGGAAATTCCCCACAAAAGGCATACAACTATATTCTCACGAATACTCTGTAGGACCTCCTTCCGAGTTCAATCCATTAATATAGCGTATTTAATGACGCGAAAGAGTGAATCGCATAAGAGAAACCACGAAAGGACAGAGAGGAGAACACGCGAACGGCGGAAGGGAGGAAGAGGGCCCTGGGTTTTGTTGTCCGTAGACGGAAATACTATAACGTCGAGGAGTGGGAAATGAGAGACGATTCTTTTGATGGGTCAAGAGGCAGTGATCCGCGCTTGCACGAGAGTTTATACTTCGGTCGAAGAGGGGATATATGAAGATCACTTCAAGACCGCAATCTCTCTCTCTCTCTCTCTCTCTCTCTCTCTCTCTCTCTCTCTCTCTCTCTCTCTCTCTCTCTCTCTCTCTCTCTCTCTCTCTCTCTCTCTCTCTCTCTCTCTCTCTCTCTCTCTCTCTCTCTCTCTCTCTCTCTCTCTCTCTCTCTCTCTCTCTCTCTCTCTCTCTCTCTCTCTCTCTCTCTCTCTCTCTCTCTCTCTCTCTCTCTCTCCTCTCTTTCTCTCTCTCTCTCTCTTGGCTTTTTCAGCATACAAACGTCCAATTTACGATTTACTTGTCGCCAGCACGCCGTTCATATCCCAATATTATTTGCGGCTATCTATATACGCTGCTCATGACCCGTTTTCCTCGCCAACTTTACGATCTCATTGGAATACTTTTTTTTTTTTTTTCGCAAAATGCACACCGGACACTTTTTTTTCTTTCTGCTAGATTTATACAATTGAAACTTGACTAATGGATTTCGGTTTAATTACAAATTACAATTGTAACGGATAATTGATTTCGCTTTAATTACAAATTACAATAGTAATGGGTAATTGATTTCGGTTTAATTGCACATTTGAATTGTAACGGATAATTGATTTCGGTTCAATTGTAAATTACAATTGTAATGAGTAATGGTTTTCGGTTTAATTAAAAATTACATACAATTAATGTAATGGGTCATTGATTTCGGTTTAATTACAAATGACTATTTTAATAAGTAATGGATTTCGCGTCAATTACAAATTATTGAAGTAGTTTGTAATTGATTTTTTTTAAATTACATCGTGTAATTTGATGCTGCTCAACACTGTGTATAGATACTTTCGAAAAGTTTTGAACAAAATCGATTACCCAATTTTCCGTCCAAATGAATATTCATCACATCCACTTCGTGCATCCATTCGATCTTTTTTTTTTCCATTTCTTTCACTCTTTGTACAAATCGTCCTGACTCCGTAATTGATAACTGGAGATTCGGAGAATATCGAGAATTCGAAATTCGTGGCATCGTACACCTCTGATGCCGTACGAATTTTCATCGATACTGCTAATTGTCTATATTTGAATAAATTGAAAATTTTTTTTTAGATAAAAAATTATAATAATTCGAAGAATTTTTGATCTCCAATGATTCACGAAAAATGTGTCATTGGAATGATTTGAAGAATTAATCGCATTAATTTTATCAATGCTGCCCGAGCCCGATGATTCATTGAACAAAATCTCAGTCTCGTCGAACTGATTCCATCGCCTATATATATATACCATGAATACGGATTTATACCTGTATGTATTACGTTCATACGTATGTGTATATAATACATATATATATATATATATATATATATATATATCGCTATATTTACTCGAGAGACCCGTTGCAGCACACTCTCGATGTAGTACAAGCTCGAGAGTTCGCTATCCGCCAAACTTTCGCCAAATTTAACGCAAATACGTCGAGAGGAGTCGGTCGTAAGCCATACGAGAGAACAGTTAGGAAGGAGCAAAAAGGGAGTGGGGGAGATAGAGAGAGAGAAGAGAGAAAGAGGGACGATGAAGACACCGTTGTTTTCCTTCGAGTCCACTCCATCTCTGTTCCTCACTCCTCGTTTTATTCCCCCCCCCCCCCCCCCTTCATACATTCGGGCTTATACATATCGATGGTTAAATTCCATAGGGGCGTATAAGCTATGCTTATACATGGCCGATACGCCCATTTGGCATTAGTCCATCGATATATACCATACATGTATATGGGACATTCCATTTTGAATCGAAAGCGTCAATGATGAGTTGAAATTTCTTGTTTTTCCACATATTTGATATTATATTTCACCTTCTGATTGTTTTCCTCCTTCCGTTCGATGTTTTTATTTAATAAAAACTCTATATGCTTCTTCGTAAATTTGTTCCGTTACAGAGTTATATTTAATGATGCCCTCTCCTCCCCCACTCCTCTGATGATTTGGCATGAAAAACCCTATGTATGTACGAACATGTAGGTGTTTGTATGTACGGACACACACGTTCCATCTTTCCAGCCCAACGACGATCTCTTCCTCTTCTCTCCTCTCCCCGTATCAACCCTTACAGTTTTTACTTTCTCCCTATATATATATATATATATCTTTGTTTTTACTCGATCTCGTTTTATACGTAAGCACACGAATGCCAAACATTGCACATATACACACGGTGAGAATGTGACTGTGGGATAGTGCCCGCGCAGCAAAACGCTCAAATGTGTTTAGCTCAGCACATATTACTCGTATACAGTCGAGGGAGGCGCTCGCCGATATAGTACAAACTGATGAACGAGAGAGTAAGCTGTGACATCTGTATATACATATGTACACGCGTATTTATATGTATATACATAATGATACAGTAGAATCTCCGTTAAGCTATTGCGATACTGCCCGAAATCGTTGCAAAACAGGATTAACGGTCGCACAGTGAAGGGTCGGTGTAAAGGGTCGTTATACCGTTAGCGCGCAAGAGTAGGAACTGTTGTGACTCGCAAAGTCCTCTCGAGGATGCCATGTTCAAAACCTCCCGTTTGTGTCGTAAAACTTCAAACCTTTGCAAAATCGAATTTCAAAGACTATTCTCGCTATGGTTGTAAAAAAGTTTCAATGTCCATCGACTTGTCAAGAACCTTGCCACATCAAAAAATGAAGTATCGCGTATCGATCCTCTCGAGACATGAAAGTATTGGTCCTCTCGAGACATGAAAAGCCCGAGTTTAACTCTGAATCCGAGACGTTCAATACGTAAAATTGGTCTTCTATCGAACATTCTCCAATGCCGTTTATTGTCCCCGGAGATTCAGGAGTCAATAAACAGCGAGAAATAAAGGATGATGCTGTCGAATAAATTTGAGACGGGTAAAATGATTAATGTTCGTCTAGCTGAGACACTGGACTCGTTTTTTTTTTTTTTATTCAGAACAAAATTTTAATGTTCACTCGAGATGAGAGAAATCTTGATAGTCGTAGCAATCGAAAGAATATGAAAATTCAGTATACAGGCAAATGTTTATTTATAGTAAAATATCAATAATTTTATTGCTACCGGAACTAAGTAAATCGGTTGTAGTGACCTGTTTGATGTAAAAAATATTGAACGCTTCAATGTTACCAGAACTATATGGATTCTGATTTAGTTAGTTGCGGGAGCGTCCGCTATGTTGCGCATCCGCTCGAGATCGTTCTCGCAAGCGAAGCCGGTCCCCCCCAG
Organism: Rhorus exstirpatorius; assembly: GCA_963564615.1. Classification (NCBI taxonomy): domain Eukaryota; kingdom Metazoa; phylum Arthropoda; class Insecta; order Hymenoptera; family Ichneumonidae; genus Rhorus; species Rhorus exstirpatorius. The sequence continues at coordinate 50,103,148 of OY751313.1, forward strand.
GTAGTATAGAAGCGAGCCGAGTTTGCATTACTCCAGCTTCGGTAAAAATCGAAAGTTTGCCTTAACCACAAAAGACATTGACGGCTATTTTTAAAAGTATTTCTTGCTTCTCTACGAGACAGCTGCTTCTGATCCAATACCGAGCAGTACAAAGCTCGCCTTTAAAAGGGAAAAACGTGAAAGTAACGAAAATTAGCTCCGAAAAAATTACAGAAAAAAAGTATCTTTAGAACAAACACACCACACGCAAATCAGAGGTCTCAATTGTCCCTTTGAAAATTTCAACTAAAAATCTTTTGTAGTCATCACTACGGTAAAACGACGTTACTCAATGTAATATCGTTAAGGGGATCACAATCGCGTAGTTATTTCAACAAAAAACTCGATTTTATAGATTAATATTTTTTTTTGAACGTTGACTTGACTAAAAATGTATCTTTCCTATATGACACTATGCGAGTTCTGAACGCTGACTGATTGGTCAGCGTCGAGACTGAATAGTTGCACGAACAAATAATAAAATTGCTGTAATCGATGGACCCAAAGATCGTATCGGTTATGCATAAGCATAGCTTATACGCCCCTACGGAATTTAATCATCGATATTATTGAGTTGCCCTAAAAAATAAAATGAATATAAGATATTTTTTAATCAAAAATTTTAGAGTCTCTCCTATCATTTTTTTTTCTCCCATTGTCTCATGTGGAAAATAAATCGACGAAAAATAAAAACGATTTTTGAGGGTTTCACCTTATCGAAAGTTCGATTGTTCCGCTTGGCTCAAATTAATGGAAGTTTGACTGTATCCGTCGTACACAGCAAACTCGCCTAACACAGTATTTAAATGAGCTCTCGTTCCTATGGCCTTACGTAATTCTAGCTCGACCCCCCCCCCCCCCCCCGCGTCTTTCCACATATTCCATACACAGGCTACTATACTTTATATACCGTATATTCGAACACATACGAATATTTTACATGTTCAATGTGCATGTATATCTGGGTGATAGTAATATGGAGAGAATATGTGTATCACGAATGAGCAGCGATCGTTCGGCTTGTTCAGCGTTTTGTTGGCGTTGACCCATATTTTTTTCGTACTCTCTGTATCCACTTTGATCCTCTTTCGATCGCGTGTATTACTTTTTTTTTTTCCGAACCAACGATCGATAACAGCGAAACACACTTTGGCGGTTTACAATGATTGTCGCGTGAGAGTCGGGCTTAGATTGAGATCTTATTTGACGACGATCCGACACCGATATGGACGCTCTAAATTCACGAGATTGGAAAGTAAAGAACATGTAATATCAGTCGCTCGGATCGGTCTACATAAAAAAAATTGGTCATACTCGCAGACGAACGCGTAAAGAAAGAGGTCGAGAGAGGGAGATAGAGAGAGAGAGAGAGAGAGAGAGAGAGAGAGAGAGAGAGAGAGAGAGAGAGAGAGAGTTAGTTAGAGAGAGCAGCCGAGGGATTACCTCGTCATCGCGTTATCATTGGCGAATCGCAATCTCCCACGTTTCACCAATAAGAGCAATCTCCCGTGGAAATATATAGCAAAAAGCATACGTATACGAAACATTTATTGATTGTGTAGATATATCGTAACTATATATACGTCCTGAAGGAACCGGTTGCCACTCGTCGCTTCGTGTCGGTCTGTATTATAAATTTCATCGTAACGGGCACGACGGTGTTTGCTTCACCAAGAGCCCAAGCGAGAATTTGTACTATACATCGAGAAGCGTACGTGTCTCTGAGTATGTGTGTTGTATGTGTTTTTCATGCGACGATATTATAAGGGAACGAGAATGGTTTCCCGGGGCACCTCTTTCTCGGACTTGGAAGTTGTAACAGGTGCCCCCCCTCCCCCCCTCACTCATATCGTTACGACTTAACGACCAAGGCTTCACTCAACTCTATCTCTTTATATGTCTCTCTCTCTCTCTCTCTCTCCCTCTTTCTTTCTTTCTTTCTTTCTTTCTTTCTTTCTCTCTGGTTGATTATGCTTTTTTGCCCGCTTCTCTGGACTGGAGTACCTTACCTGCGACTCTTAGCCGGTTCGGGCCCAACCGACGAGAATCAGCCGATAATGAGCGAGTCAAATTAGCAAACTATGGAATCCCCTTGTGTGTTTCTAGAGTTGCGAGGAACTTGTGGCAACTCTAGAACTTGTGAAACTCACAACCGCGCATTCCCAAAACAAAACAAAACCCCAGGCCCGGTTGGGTGCCAATATATGCTGTACCGGCTGATTCAGAATTTGGATATATTTGTATAATAGGGTAATTACGAAAAATCAGCAACTTCGTTCTTTCGTGAATGCTTGTTGAATCAGTTTTTTTTTTTGAGAAAAGATTGATTCGTTTGGAGCCTCGTGGAATGTGTGTGTGTATGTGTTGAGGAGTAACCACGATCAGAGGACAGCCGAAGGTATCCCTTGTCCTTTCGGGACTCACTAAATGCTCCCGCAGCTGATAAAATGGATGAAGGTTGTTTGGGAATGAGTCTGTTGTGTTTGGATCGTTAGCTGCATTTCTCGTGTGTTGTTTATTCCATTTATATTACTGGGTCAGCTCGAGGTACCTTAACCATCGCTCTTTGCATAATTTTGCTACTCACGATGTGGTGAAGCATTCGCGCGCGAGCAGTGCACAGGGAAATGGTGAAAACCCGTGCCGATTCAGGCGGTCTTTTCTGTCCAAAGCTTGTGTTTCCAGTGATCACAGAGATCCCAGTTGCGTTGAGCTAGGGTTATAATTGATGCTTGAGAGCAAGTTTCTATCCACATTTCGTATCGAACCTGTTACTCTTAGCCTCAGTTCCTTTACTCATCAAGCAAGTTCACCTGACCTGACTGCTCAACCTTTACTATTGTTCGTAAAACACGCGGCGGTACAAACGATACGATTTTCGGACTTCGTAACACAAAACGCTGCACGATTCTCGTCATGTTCTCTCACTATCAAACGAGATTTACAATTTTTTCCGCTTATACCTTTTACTTCTCACGCATCGACAAGACTCACGTAACGATCTATATACCATGAAGTGTACTGTAGGATTCCATCGTACAGCGACGATTCCGTAGCCATTACGACTTTTTTTTTTTATTTTCCTAGCCCTTATTTTCTCTTTCTCCAATTTTCCTTGAAGTTTTTCCTCGTTCCACCTCTCCTCAAAGCGACACCCTTCCTTTGGCTCTTCGAAAACTTGTCGCCAACTTTTCAACCGAACAGACGAGTAGCAAGCACCTCTCGCCGAAAGTTCGACGCGGTCAGGGATGAGAGAGCGAGAGAGAGAGAGAGAGAGAGAAACTCTGAAGGAGGATAACAAGAGAGATCGGAGCAAAAAAGAAAGGGAAACTTTAGATTTGTCAATCCTATATATACACTTTCTTGCTTCTCTCTCTCTCTCTCTCTCTCTTTCATCCCCTTCAGTTTCCTTTATTCGCTCTGCGTCCTCGTCCCCAAAGTTAGTGTCCACGAATAACTCAAAGTTATCGGCAAAAATATCAATCATTTGGCTATATTATATTCGATGTTTCGTCAGTGTGATAACGAAAATGAAATTAGAGATTTGAAGAACGGACTCGGTAACGATCCATTAAACGTAAAATTGGAATTGAATGAAAATTCATAACTGCAGATCATTATTGTCGTCGTTTTTGAATTGAATATACCAACATTTCGAACTTAGTAATGGCTGTCGCAACTTGGGTGTCTAACTGATATGAAAAATCGTCTAATAAAAATTGATACGCGAAGGTCATAGTATGAAACCGCTACTTTTTAACTCTAGCGATCACAAAAACTTTCTAAATTGAAAATAGTGAAGCCACCATGAGAAGGTAAAATAACCGCTAGATTAGCTCATAAAAAGTAAAAAAAAAAGTGATTCAACCGAGGCTCTTCGAGCTCGATGATTTTCCAAGACGATGCGTAAAAATTCGATGATTTAAGGATGTATGAGCACTAGCTTCACGATCATATAAAAATCTGAATTTTTTATATGCCGTAGCAGAAGTTTATAGGATAAAATCTGCAAAATTTCAAAGGGGGTCAACGACTCTTTACGCGAGTAATTAATTCGTGAAATCAAGATATTTATCCCACACCATATACGAATTCTGGGCTGACGCAACTTTGAAACAGAAATTCGTATCTTTCACGATCAGATACGATCAATATTAAAACTGTTAAATGTTCAGAAAACTATCACGATTACATACGTTCCATAAAAAATGGGGGTTAACGAACCTTTTGACATACAATTATCGATTTTAAGGAAATTTTTCGCGTGTGTCGCATAATGAGCGGTCCGACTCTCTCTTGTTTCATGCGTGCCCCTCGCTCACCGCGCTCACCCGCGCCCATGTTTTCGCTTATTCCCCGCCACCTTGTGCTCATACATCCTTAAGATTAAACTCTACGGAACCCCCCTCCCCCCACCAATATAATCTGTGGTTAAACGACCACTCTAACGTTACGACCTGAGAATTTAACAAATCTGCATGCATACATCAGGGGAGTGTTATATATATATGCATAATGGAGACTATGGTATAGAAATCTCGTTTCTCTCGCGAGTTACGAAAGATATGGGTTCCGGCACTTTCGGGTGGTTGAATGGCGTCGACCGGTTTGGGATCACCGTCGTCGAGACGCCTTCGCCCTTTTTATATACATACACACACCGCTTGAAAAGATATATATTAGTCTTATAGCGTCTCTCGAGTTTAAGATATAGTTCATGGAATCAATGTGTTGGGAAATCTTTTCAATCTTTGCACTTATGTTAATTATTATATTATTTAAACGTACGTGCGGTTACCAAAGAGATTTACCGTTTGAAACTCGAGATAATTGACGTCGAAATGAGCCTGATTAACACGTAAACTGTGCGCCAGCCATACCCTAACGACACGGTTTTCGCTGTGCACCGCCCAGACGGGTGTCGAGAATTGACCGAAAAACTAAAGTAACGTAGATAAGTATCATAGGAATATTATCGTAGAAGCTGAAAAGGATTTACCGTTTAGTTTTCGAGATATCGTGAGTGAAAAAGAATTGCGCTACTGCGTGAGCGGCACACGCGATCCGTCACACGAGCCCCCTTTGCTCCGCACGCCGCTTTCTCTATCCCCACCGCTGTAGCGTGGAGGTACTACACATTAAGCAAGATGATGAGGAGAGGTATAATATATATAATCCCGGATGTGTCTCCTCTCGTTTATGCGTATCCCGAAGAGGTTAAGGAGGTTCCGCTCGTACTTTATTAAGGGACGCGCGGGGCAGAGAGGGTCCTATGTTTGTAACACAAGTCGTACGCCGTATTGCCAAAACCTAATATTGTTACAAACGTAAACTTTTCCGGGACAAAGAAAAAAATGAATTGAATGGTTGTTACTGCTCTGGAGTCGACAAAAAGTCATTGTTTCGCTAATTGAGGTCGGAGAAGCAACGAAAATAAGAAATTTCATACATTTTTTGCACACTTGGCAACGTTGCGGAAAAGCGACGCGTGCGAGCGTCACGAGCCTTCCATAGTTCTCTCTGTCACTCGCTCTACTATCCCTGCTGCGACGTTGCAACGTTCGTAGCCCTCCTCGCGACCGTATCCCCTCGAATTTGGCACATTTTTATTTCATTGATTTGCCATAACTCACGGTAGACGCGGTGAATCGGGTTGATTTTTTTTTTTTTTTGTTTTTTCTAGGCTTTTGTTACAGATGAATTTACATTTTTCTGAAATTTTGAAACAGCCACCACTTTTTTTTCACTTCATACAATTTTTTAAAGATATGCTGGCATTTCAAGTTCGTGAACTACAAAACGATCAGAGCCATAAGGACGCATGTTGAATAATGTTTTTTTTTTTTTTTTAACATTTAATATCTCGGCAACGAGGCCTCCTAATCTCATTGAATCTTTGCACACACGTTTTGGGGATAAACCCCAATGGGCTGTGAAAACTTTCAAGTCAATTGCACCATATGGATTTAACAGCGGAACCTCCTTAAATACAGGACGACGATAATGGGGAAAAGGGTTTGGGTTGCTCATCGCTATTTTAAACAGAAAGAAAGCAAGAGAGAGAGAGAGGGAGTCGAGAACATGCTTAAACCACCTCGAGAATTTAGTTCGGGTAGCACAAGAAGCGTCATAATATCGCTTTGCTCGACGAAAGATGCCGAGTGGATGGTGGGAGCAGGGTGAGAGAGTAAAGATGAGACGTTCTACAAGGTATTCAGTATAATATAGACATATATAACGAGGAAAGTGGATAGCGTGGGGAAATGGTGGTGTAGCCGCCAATGGGGAATATATATATGCACGGTAGGGCGATGGTATTACGAGGTGAATCTGCGTTGCAAGAGGGTGACAGTAGTAGGATCGAAAGAGGCGAGAGAGGGCGAGGAAATATAGGAGAGTGCGAGAGGTGAAGGTGGAGGTGGTAGATAGGGCGCGTTTTACCAAAGAGGAGAAGGGACAACGAAGGGAAAGGGAATTAAGGGGGTTAGAGGGAGAGCGTTCGGTGTCGCGAGAGGTTGGGAAGTTGCAGAGACATCGATCGGACCGGCCATTGCTTGTGCCACTATCTCTCTCTCTCTCTCTTTCTCTCTCTCTCTCTCTCTCTCTCTCTCTCTGTTTCCCATTCTCTACGAGTGCGCTACACTAAGAGTCAAGATGCCATCCCACCTAGAAGCGCGAGGAACCAAACTCCATGAAATTACACACATACAGAATATGCATAGTTATATATAGTATACCGACAACCCGCCCAACCTCGATATACGCACTTGTCCCGAACAAGTGCGCGGGCGCGACCGGTAGACACGCGCGAATTGGCTGAGCTCGCCCATGTATGTAACAAACTTCATATCAAAACCGCGTCTGGGAGAGACAAAAGGGTCCAAATAACATCGCACTGCGAGCAAAATCGTATGGGTCATACGACCTTTTCTCTCCTCACATTAACGAACGATATATACATTCGTCGTACAACATGCACATAAACCGCTGGGATAATTCTCAGCTGGAAAGTTCAACCCTGTTAAATACCGAGTTTTGCGGTACCGACCAATGTATGTAGTCATACATGGCGAATTTCATTCTCGACCAACGCGGATTTCGCGACCGTGTCCATCTTTTCTCGAACTTCCTGTCCGGAACTTCGTGCTCCGGATCAACTATTATTCGGATCTTTTTTTTTTTTTTTGCCATTATACTTAAACACTCGGAGGGATCTGGTAACTTGCAAAATGCATTGGTTATGAAGGCTGTAGATTCGTAGTTCGTTGATTCGGAGCAATCGTCTCCGAATGGTATTCCAGTATGACTGAACAGGAGAAAAATAAAAACGTTTTGTGATACTGTTAAGAGGCATTTGCGTCAAGAACCAAGTAGAAATATCGAATATTTGTCAAGTTGAATGCGAACTCTTCAAATTTTCTACAAAGTAATGATCGCTACATAGGTATATATAACCGAAGCAATTCGACGCTTAAAGTTTCGATAGTTCACGCCATTTTGCTCGCATTTTATTCGTGAGTGAATGTGGTAGTTATACGCATTTTATGTAACCATTTATGCATCGATACCTCTAAAAGTTGCATACGTAACGTCCACTTCCCATTTCCATTTAACGCGTGGCCTCTCTCTCTCTCTCTCTCTCTCTCTCTCTCTCTCTCTCTCTCTCTCTCTCTCTCTCTCTCTCTCTCTCTCTCTCTCTCTCTCTCTCTCTCTCTCTCTCTCTCTCTCTCTCTCTCTCTCTCTCTCTCTCTGTCTGCCATATGTAAACGCGCGTTACAGTCGAGCAGAAGTTTGTGAGAGACTCGGGGAATTGAGAGAGTATAGTGAAGCTCAGCCTCCCGCGGCTCCCGGGCTACGACATATATATATATATATATATGCCCGGCAGGATAATGAACGTGAGAGTGAATGAAGGGCGGTGGGGAAGAACAGACAAGGAGAATACGAGAGATTGGGAGGGATGCTGCGAAGCGCTCGGCCGACAGACGCCCGCCGAGATTTCCCATTTGACGCTGTGTATGTGTTTTCGTGTAATTCTCTTCTGGCCATTTCTCCAACCGTTGTTATTGGATTTCGCATTAATCGCGGAACTCTGATGCTTTTTTTTTCTCTTAATCAAGCCATTGGAATTGCGCACGAAAGGAAATCACGATTTTTTTAATTGCGTTTTTCCTATCTGAAAAAAATCAGTGTGCGGATTATCGAATGTCCGAGAAGTATTAAAACTCCAATGGACTGAATGAAAACGTGTCAGAGTTACAGGCTACGTTCTTTTAAGGATTTACATGTTTGCATCAAATGACGATGCAGCATTCTCAGAAAAGACCGTGTCAATTAGAGACACATCCTATCTTTACTGAAGAAACCCAGCTAAATAAGCGTACGGCTGAGCAAGTAAATATTAAATTGATCAGGGTAATTAGATTTTTGTTTGTCCCTTATCCCGTGTTGATTATCAATTATTGGGGGTGCATCACTAGGATAGATGACCGCTGAGCTGTATACTTTGGTGCATCGAATTACTGAGCGGAAGGTCCTCTTTCGTTCAAGAGGCTGCGTAATTCTCTGATAGTAAATTATCAACTCTGTCGAAAGTATAACGGTCGCCTGTTATACGGTGCACAAGTTTTACTTTTAGCCGTTTTCTGAGCTAATGCGATACCGGTATAAGTGAGGTAGCCTTATTTAAAGTTTTACCTGAAATTTACCTACCAGAATTTTTTTCTCTTCGAACAAGCCTATCCAAGCTACGATTCTAAGGCGAACGTGCCGATGACATATGACAAGGTTGCTTTTTGGAACTATTTTAATCACGAGATTCGGTTGACTTGTAATTGGATAAAGATGCCCGCGAAAGCTTTTGGTTCCCTTGGACATGTTATTGGGACAGCCGCCGCTTGGGGCTGATAGAATTTTTTCGTGGTAGAGTTGTTAATTAATGTCCTGTGGGATGTAGAAGACCGCTGCGCATGCGTTATATCGGCATGGAAAATGAAGTGGAAAGTGTATAGGCGAGGAAAGGGTTTTAAAGACCGAAAAGGGTTATGAAATATCATAAATTACAAATATATATATATAAATCCCTACCGGATGCATCATTGTAGTTGAGGGTAAAGTCAAAGATTCATTTTTGGCTATTGGCTCGTTTCTCTTGATTTCGAATTGCACTTTGAAAAAGGTCAATCCTACTCATCCGTATTATAATTATACTTCTCATGTTGTATTTCTATATATCCTCAAAACTGGAATCGCCCAGATGGACACTTTTACATCACAGAGGGCTGTATTTAACAAATCAACACGTTGATGATGAATTTACTCATCAGCAAAATGAATGATCGGTCCAGCATTCATTATCGCTGATGATGATAAAGTCCGAGAAAGAAGAATGTCTCTCGGAGAGCTGGAAACAAAGATCGAAGGAAGCATTCAGGAGGAAGATATATATATACGTATTATACTCAAACGATCGAAGAGAGATTATTGTTCGTGGAAAAAGGGGGGGGGGAAGATGAGACTTTGCGTGTGTGCGATCCTGTAGTCTCATGGGTGGGTATCCGTGTACCACATGCCTCGCTGAAGAATTCCTCGCGAAATACCGGATCGACCACGCGAGAGCTCTCTCACACGGAGACTTCTTTTCTTTCCTCTTGTATTTTTCTCTTTCTCGCTCGTTCAATCTTTCGCAGCGGGGAAACTCGTAAGGTTGAACGTCACAGTCGTTCTGTTTTTTTTTTTTTTCCCCCGGATAAGTGTACATTTTTATTTATAGTCATAAAATATTGCCTGTATCATAAAAATTGATGACTTTCTTAATCGTCCAGAGGCGATAAAACCGATCGAAATGACGAAAAATATTGTGAACAACAATATAATGTTCAAGTATATAAAGTATTTATGTATATATAGTAAGCGAAATTCAACCCTCCAAAGACTTCGAAGGGTCATTTTCGGCCTGATAAGTTTTTCTTTTTTTCGTAAAAGTAGTCGAAAGATTTTCTTCCAGAAATACCTGTAGAAATATAAATGATCAATTATCCAAAATATATTCGTATACAATGTATGTGTAAGTATTCAAACATGGATTACCGGATCAATGATTAGGACATGAAGCTTTAATGAACTACGAGACCGTGTGGAGTTTTTGTTTTCTTTGCACGAATCAATAAGTATAGGCTGGATTTACTGATTTTTTTCCACGTTAAGGCTTTCTCGTGATTCAGATAAATTATACCTAACGGGCTTTTCAAAAAGGGCATAAACGACATCCGCAAGGTCCAAGTAAAAAGTACAGTTCCTCAATTTTTGACAAAATCTATATATTGAATCAATGATAGTGCAGAGAAAATTATAAAATATTAATTTTCGTTGATTATATGGTTACTTCGCACCGATATCAATTATATCGCATTTGCATACTATAGAGCACAGTGAAACTGGAGGTAAATCCTGGCTGATACAGGTACAAAGTATCAGGGATATTTTCCCTGATACTTTGGTGTTCGTACGAGAGTAAACATCAAGTTTTGGCATCACCAAAAGCCTCAGGAAAAAGTTATCTCTCGCTTACCGATCGATAGTCAGCGCATGGCTAAGCGGTCATCCATCCAAAAGCAATGGATAAAAACCGTACTTTTTTCATAAGATACCAACATCACTAAATGGAATAACATGAGCAATTGACATTGACAAGAAACTAATTATCTCCGCGATCATCGATGACCTGACCCAACGTTTTTTTTTTTTTTCCCAACGCAACGATATATCTTATCTTTGATGTCCAAGAGCTCCAGTAATTTCTGCAGACTCCGGACTTATGATCATATAATACCTATTTGCTTGAGTACGTGAATTCCGCTTGAGGTGTGCTCGCGAAACGAGAAACTTGACCACGGCTGCGTGTGTTGAGGACTATACGTGATTGCTGCATAAGCTTACGAGCAGTCAGACTCTCGCTCTTTCTCTCTTCCATCTTTAGTGATGCGCGCGTATAGGGAACTCAAGGTCATGGCACGTTAACTCAGGCGCTCCGAGCGCGAGAGTCCTCTCCCGAGAGGGATCGGCAAATCAAGGGGGCTTTGTCGGACGATGCGTTTCTGCATCCTGGAATTTGAAGTATCCTCCACTTCTCTCTCTCTCTCTCTCTCTCTCTCTCTCTTTCTCTCTCCTTTCTCTTCTGGTTCTTCTTCATCTTCGTCGTCTGCTTTTCTGTCCTTCTCTTTCAATAATCTTTCTCTCTCCCTCTTTCACTCTACCGGCTTTTTATTTGGCCAACGATCGTCAAACTCTGCGTGCGCCAATGTCTTTCGAGCTTCTTCTTGAAATTTCAAAGCGATCTCAACCGCTGACGAGACACACACACACACACATTCTCACTCTCGCACTTCAGGCCCTTCTCAGTCTCCCAGACTTTCTATAGAAGCCCTACGGGTTCCTCGGTCACTTCTCTCCGTATTTATCCTCGAGGGGTTCCGAGACGCATCTCTCGCTGCCGCCAGACACAGCAAAATGTCCAGGCTCGGATCATTCTTGCCAGAGATATATGTCAGAGACACTCTCTTATCCTGTGCTTTGCGGCTGCGTTTGCTCGCTCTCACGTGAAGACGACTCAATGTAAAAATGGATTGATGACTATGAGGATCGATTGCAATTCGCTTGACGATCCAATCGTCGGCAGATCGATGAGTCATTTTCTTTTTACGTATGGGATGTTGTTGATGAGCTTATAGTGGAGCACTATATATAATGGCTAATTTTCCTGTGTAGACCAATTTAATGGAAGACTTGAGCAATTGATTCCAACTCGTGTGATCGATCGATGGACCGAGTCATTTAGTACGATGTGTATGAGTGCATCCGTGTGATTTAGAGATAATCATGAAAATAATAATAATCTTATAGCAGATTTTCTGAACGTTAATTAAGTGATCGATTATTAACTAGCCAGTTTAAGGAAGGGCAAGTTGTCATCTGATATAATTGGTAAGTTCTTCTTCTTTGGTAAGAAGTTCTTGGAGAAGAAGAATTGGTAAGGGCTTCTTATTATTGAAAATAATCACGCAAAATAATTAAAGTAGAATTCTCAATGAGCATTATACCACGGACCTTCCTTTCTCCACATAGAACTCTGATATAACATATGTCGTTCACTAAAAAAAAGTTGAGTAATATTATTTGGCACGGAATACAATTCAGTGAACGATTATAGTAAATTGCTCAGTAAGGAGGTCCAAAATGGGTTACATGAAAGTATGTAACAGGGCGTTACATAAAAATAGCCACTAAAATTCATTGTGTACAATGTTTTTTTCAAAAAGCTGGAAACATCATGCCAAGTTTGAGATTCTTGTCTATCTGTTGTTCCTACGTGTCTTCAAAACTGGTATAGTTTTACTGTATAAAGACTGGCGACGCGAACGACCGAAGAGAGGTTTGGGCTTGCCGGGCAAGAAGGAGAGGGCGGAGGGGGCTCAGTAGGTAGTGGAAGTTTTTCTGGAATGAGAAGTGTGCGAAGAAGAGGTGAGGAGTGAACTAAAGAAAAGAAGGAATAGAGGCTCGTGGAGCGTGCGCCAGAGCATAGAATTCATATACATATACAGTCACCCTGAGGTATACGGAGAAGGGATGCAAAGTTTCGCTTTGGGAGCGAGGAGAACTTAACTGAGTTAACTTTGCTGGTGAACCAAACTTTCGGCAAACTTTAAGTAGTCGCGCCCTACTACTACTACTTGGCTGCTATTCTCTCTCTCTCTCTCTCTCTCTCGCTCCCCCCTGTTATTCTCGAATCTGCCTCCTCCTACAATTTCTCCCGATCCCCGGGCTATCTCCGAGCTCTCAGAATCCAACGGCAAACCTCCTCAAAGTCCTTTATCCATGGTTTCCCGTCGTCTGTCTCTTTTGAAAGCTTATACACACGCTGTTGCCGGTATAACAGGAAGAAGCGACTCGACTCTAGCGCCGATAATGGGTAAAGGGTTATAGTTCAGTCGAGAAGCGTGTGGACTCATCTTCTTGATTTCTTGTCAATTTTGGAATGCGATAAAAGAGGGATAAAAGAGGCTTGGGTGTCGTGACGATACCCGATGGTCTTCTCATATGATTGTATCTCGCGAATATAACGGAGCAGGCCTCGGTGAATGTGTCTTGGCGTTAGAGAGGAGCGTTAACTTGTTTACCCTTCTCCTTTTCGACTGGACATACGATAGGGCCTGCCTGATCACCTATCCGACAGTGATCAGGTTCAGGTAAAACATACCCTACTGAGGAACACTTGATGCGGCCCTGATCAGGCTAATGTTGGGCTATATTCTTTAGGGCTAGTCTGATATATTCGCATTATCAGGCTGACTTGTTTTTGTTTTCTCGCAGTATGTATACTCATACAGTGGAAAAGAAATAACCAATGACTGTCTTATATTTACGATAAATAGGCTTTTTAACCGTGCAATGTACCCGATAATGGTTGAGTGAATCATCATGGGTGAATCCGAATCAAATAGCGATCCGCAAAACGTCAAGTTACGCAACCGATGAGGGCCTGAATTTAGCAACTTTTGATGTGGGTCTGAACAGGCGGTAAGTCGAACCCAATGACGACCTGATCAGCCCCGAATTTAAATTTCTACTCGGGTTGACCTCATTATTCGTCATCTTACCCTTGTCTGCCGCGGTTAAGTTGCTAACCTGCGCAGAAATGTGTGTGTTTCACTCAATAATATTTACAAAAGTCTCCCTGTTACTAATCCTTTCGTCACATCTTAAAATTCCAAATTTCCGAACAAATCTTATAGTGTTTCAATTGCTCGTTCATGTATAGCCCGAAACTTTTCAATCGCAAAGGTTCATCGTGTTATATGGTATACGTACGAAAAAAAAGAGGGTAGAAGGATAGCTACGAAGTCAAGATACATCTTAGTTATTTCCTCGAGATGTTGGGGAAAAAAGAAAAAAAAAAAAGAAAAACAGAGAAGAAAAAGGCTTGATGCCAGATCTAGCCTCTTGGAAACCAACCCCAGCCATTATTACCCCAGTTTCTTCGTTCTCTCTTTACTTCGGTTCGTTTCTCACTCAAGGCCGAAGTGTTAACACTCGTCATGGTCGAGAGGTCTGTTCGACGCTATAGAGGGTTGAAACTGACTTTGGCGAACTACCCTCCGAGAGAAATCCCGGTTCACGGAGGAAAAAAAGAAAAACTAAAAAGTTATCGTAGTTTCCATCGCCCCTGTTTCAGAAATATAATACGCCAAAGTTTGCGAAAACTTTGTGCTCCCGGATAATAAAGCTTTTTCTTCTTCCCTACCTCGTCTCTCTTTCCCTTGCCCGCATTTTTCCGTATAGATGCATCTACGGAAAATTTAAAATCTTAATTTCGCGATTAACGAGAGAAAAGGGAAATTTTTTTTACATTTAAATCAATTGAATATGTACGATTTATAAAAATTAATTTACGAGTCGAAATTTAGAGTTTCTTTGTAGTTTTCCTTACTATTACACGTGCCTGATCCACAGTCGACATTCTCTCTTTTGTTTTTTTTCAAAACATTGAATCTTTCGTTCTGTTGAAGTATTTCAATTTTGTGATGTATTTCATCGCAAAGACTTGGTGCAAATACAGCCCCCCCTGAACATAGCTTAGCTAGAAAATGTTTGAGATGATCACTTTGCCTCTCGTGCTTATCCTATACACTCCCCTAAATTATTTCATACGTGTATACATTGTGGGGAGGAAAAAAAAAACTTTTCTTCAAGTTATGCACGATGGACATGAGCTTGGTAAATACACACACGTGTCCTTGTACATCGCAACGAAGAAAACTATAAAAGTGCATTAGTAATGTAAAATCGTGTGTATAAGCCTCGTTCAAGCTGTATTTTGTGCAACAGCATACGCGTTCTTTATGGAAATGTGTGCAGAGAGATTGTGTATACCTATACGGACGAGCACGGAGAGGATATAGTAGAAACGAGTAAATGCACGTAGAAGAAGGTTATAAACTTTATAAGAAGTTGTTTCTCGGCCAAGTCCAGCCGGTTCGTCACAGTCTGGCTAAGTTATTGACTATCTACGAATCAATATATATATATATATATATATATATATACGGAAGACTCGAACGTGTTCCCAAATGCGTTTTTTTTTTAGCTTTCACGTATTGTCTCGTTCGCATATTGCACACGCGATGCAATGACGAGCGAATAAAGGAGATAGAGAGGACGCATGCACGAGAGTGCTATCGCAATCGTTTTTTTTTTAATTTACGTAAATATGTATAAATATACATATATACAATGTCGACTCTGAGATCGATTTTTTTTTTCACTCGAGGTCCCAGTCAATGGGCCTCAGTCAGATAAAAATGTGGTCACGCTCATCTTCCCCGAAGTATCAGAGACCTCGTGCACGAACGACATTATTTTCTTTTTATGTCTTTTTTTATTTTTTATTTTTTACAACTCAATCTTATTCCTCCCTCTTTGCGGGCTACCACATTCTCGTGCTCGCGCTATCGAGTTTGGGTATCGCGAAGTTATTGACATTGATCATACGTACGGAGACTTTGACCGGTTCACTGACTCCGAAAAGAGAAAAAAAAAATAGCAATTTTTCTCATATTTCAATGCTAAACCTTTTATTTCGAAGTATTTATATCGTTTACTGGGTTGCTGTTACTTAAATTGAAAGGGTCAAGGGGTAAGGATCCCTTGATGCTCTACTGTATCGCATTTGCACGAGGGCACAGGGAAACTGCAAAAAATCTGGCTCATACACGGCTGTCTATTATGTATTTCAATGATTTTCCGTTGTATTATCACCGGAACTTCATGAAAGCATAAAAATTTATAATTCGTTATAAGCCATTGAAAATTAATTATTTTACTCGTATCGTATTGACTCAATTAGTGACTACAGATTTAAAAAAAAAAGTCGATTTTTTCATTCTACGAATGACTAAAAAGAATGCAATTATTATAGTATTATATATTATATTATTCTCTCTCTCACTCTCTCCCCCAATCCAATCTCAGACAAGTCCATATTCTTCATGCACCATATATTCGAATACAATATTCCGAATTGAAATCGACACTTTCGTTTGTTATCTCAAAGAGGAATAAATGATAATGTTTTATCGTAAAGCGGTTTTGTCTGGTGCAAGCCAGTGCCTTGAAACGATCGGGAAAATCGAGGGATGATTGGTGTCACGGAAAGCTGGGGTGGAGAATTGAACTCAAGGGATGCGCGGGGGGTAGATGAGTAGACAAGTTTATTGAGGACGAGAGCGAGGTGGCTACTTCAGAGTCATGGCGTAAAGAGAGAGGAAGAGAAAGAGAGAGAGAGAGAGAGATAAATTCACCCCCTGATCGATTTTGCAAAGGGCGACCCCTAGGGAATCGGGTGTTACTCCATCTCTCTTATTCTCCAGTATCGACTCCTCTGACTCCCCTGGAAACTATGAATTCTCACTCTCCCATATTTACAACCCCCCACCCTTCTCTCTTTCTCTTTCTCTCTCTCTCTCTCTCTCTCTCTTGATATTTTCCTTCATGTCTTTCACACTCTTTTTCATATCTCATGGTTTTTCCCTTCCACTTTTATCGTCATCAAGTTCGAGAGAGGAGAGTGTACAACGGGAGGGAAAAAAGGAGTCAGTGCGGTTCTTCCGGAGGTATAGAGAGGCTTTGGGTATATATAATATACGCGTGTGTCGCTAATAAAAATCGAGTGAGCTTCGCGTGAGAGCAAGTTTTTGAGAAACAAACTTAACTTTTATCGCTCGCGGCTCGATTGCGGATCTTCGGAGGGGCTGAGAGTGAAAAAGAAGATAAGTGGGGGTGAATTGTGCTGTAAAACATATATATATATATATATATATATATATATATATATATATATGCAGTGACGAAGGGATGAGGGAGGCAGTGATCCGAGAGGGGTTGCTTTCGACAGTGCGAGCCTATTTTGTCTCTCTCTCTCACACCCACTCAGGGCTTACCTACCCCGCCGCCGAGCAAGTAAAGTTGCTCCCAGGTTAGACAATAATTGGATAACTTCGCCCTCGCCTATGTATAGCCGGAACAACCACCCCCGATCTTCTCGGTCTCGTTGCCCGTTCACTTTGCTCCCCCTCCCTTTCCCCTTCCACTCTATTCCGGGAGCTTCTCGGCTTCAAACTTCCCTTTCGATTCTGGTATACAAATGCTTGAGGTATATGAAGCATTCCACGCCAATTCTATCCCTTCGTCTTATTGGTTTTTTTGCTTGTTTTCGCTGATTCAATCATTTTTTGCTCCCTCATAGAGGAAGCGTTGTTTTCATGGAAAAAATCGTGACTTTCACGCTAGAAATAATAATAAATATGTCAAAATATCTAAAACTCACATTTATAAAAAAATTCCGGACGCGCGCGCGCGCGCGTGTGTGTGTGTGTGTGTGTGTGTGTGTGTGTGTGTGTGTGTGTGTGTGTGTGTGTGTGTGTGTGTGTGTGTGTGTGTTTGCCTTAAAGAATTCAAACCTTAATAACTTAGGAATGGTTTGAGCTAAACCACTGCCTTTTCGTAGACAAGTAAAGCAGGACAGCTCCTTCTGTTACTACATTTTTTGGCAAAATTCCTCGAAAATTACAAGTTCCTCATTCGACAAAAGATGTCGAGTGAGAATGTTTTTTTTTTAAATCACAGCCTGGATTGAGCTCGCATACGTTTTTTTTTTAAATTGTTAAAGATTTGTTTTTTCGTTCACAAAAAATGCTCGAAAAACCCGAAGACAGTGGCGGATCATTCTGGGGTGTGAGTGATTGTTTTTTCAAGACAGTTTACTCTTTTTACGATTTTTTCGAGATTTTTCTTTCATTGGGTCTAATTTTTTGTTTAATCGACACGGGGTCTTGGAAAAATTATTATTATATAATTGTTAGCGTAAAAGATTTTTAAAAAAATACTAATTGCACTTTACAGATGTAGGTCGTGTTGGTATAGAATACCCTATATATGTGAACACTCTACGACACACTGTATATATATCTCATCCACTCGGCTAGCTCTTTCTCTAACCCATTTTTGTTCGTCCCGTAAAACTCTGAAAAAACTCTGTTGCTCACCGAGATTAAGTTAAAGGGTTGAATTCAACCGCGACGACCCGGACGTTTGCTTTTAAAAGTCTGACGCTCTTTATTTTTTTTTTTTTGCTCACGCTTGAGAGGGGCGAGGGGGATTGGATGCTCAGCTCTCTCTTTCTATTACGACCTTGTCGAGAAATTTTTCGTTCTGCTGTTGTAACTGAAAGTTTGAAAGGGATTTTTAAGAAAAATAACAAAAAGTTTTGGCAAAGCGATGTAACGTCTCGGATATGCTGTTCACGATTTTTTCTGGGCAACACAATGTTGCTTATACGTTCGAAAATATTGGCTCTACTGAATAATATAACACTGCAAGGCAAAGTTTAAAAAATGCATCTCCTTAATCGCTACACGTTTTATTTATGCAGAGGAAAAATTAATATTATTATTATTATCATTGCTGCATATCAGAGGCTTGCTTATGGGTATGACTGTTAATCACAATTTTCCTGTAAATTTATAATTTCATTAAATCCAGAAGATTTTACTTAGTTGGAGAATGAAAAGACTCATCTTTTTTTTCAAACTCAAAATACGACAACGATGTTGGAATTCACGAGCGTTGTAACGATCATTTTTGAACGATCGAAAATATTATAAAAACCATACCACTTGAGTTATTATCGCCTCTGATTAATATATTCTATAACACATGTTCTATCGTGTTCTAGATCGATAGCTCACCATTTAAAATAATTTTTTTTTGACAATTGAATGAGCAAAGGGTATTAAAGAAATCATACAATAAAAACTCCTTAAGTGATTCTCGTCACGTCCGAGTACCAATTATTCTGGTCCCCCGGTCCTATTTGTGTAGTACTAAGCTTACAGCTCCGGTAGATCTCAAAATTCGTTTGGTAATTATTTACACCTTTCCAACAAACAAATTTTGAATATTCCTGTATAACCCCTTAATTTTTTCAGGCTCCGCCACCTGATTATCATTATCGGGACTAAAACAGCCTGTTAGGCAAAAAAAAAAACCAAGAATTTGCAAAATTCGGAAAAGCCGTCAAAGTAAATAACTACCAAAAAAAAATCTAAACCCCTCAATCAAGATTTCGAATTATGTATCGGTCATATCGGACTGTAGGAACACCCGAAGAGTCAATATTCACATACACACGGACATTTGGTAAAAAAGACATTTTTAAAAAATTTTGTTTGGGACATTTAAAGTGCTCTTTTGCATATTTCGGGAAAAAAACACAAGGAAGCAAGGCGTCGTCTAATGTGGATAATTTATATAATTTTTACATAATTTTTGTTGATTTTCAATAATATGAACAATTCTGAGGATGGGGATATTTTTTTTATATAGAATAATATAATAGAATAAGTATGAATAATCACTTTAAAAATACTTGTTTTGTGTTCGAGTTAATGGCCCGCCGAATTCCGAATGACCCAGATAATGATAACACCGAGACTCAATTAATTAACAGTCTTAAATGAATCCAAAAACTTCTCACAAAATAATCGTTTAATTTATTTTTTTATCATAAAAGTAATAGAAAGTATATGTATATAAAATTTTAATTTCAATTGATCTATATAATTTGCTATTTTTTAAATTATATTTTTAATTCATACTTCTTTTCCGACCTATAAAATATCATAAGAAAAGTGTAGCCAAGACCGTTGATTACGGAAACAATTTATATTTATTTAATAAATGGGTAAATATAGAAAAACAAATTATGTAATTCATTGCCACAGCATACTGAATTTGTGAATAAAGTGACAAATTGACAGGTTATGAAATGCCGTTCATCAAACTCGGACACGCCGTGAATTCAATATCCGAGTTACTGACACCTTTATTTTTTAGATTAAAAAAAAAAACCTCGTTGACCATTTTTAATGAGCCTGACACCAAATTGGAATATTTCTGCACAATGAAAATTAAGTCCTGAGAAATTTTCTTTAAGAATGGCGCGAAATGCGGCAAGCATATATTAGCATATACTTTGACAGTAATATTTCAAATGCGTCGGGAATATGAACTACTTTTAATTTTTGCTAGTCTGTAAGTTTGTAAACTAAACTTTCATTCGTCGGTTTTACATTGCGCGATCCCGAAGGAAATAAAACAATCAACAATCAAATGTATATTGGAAAATGTCGGATTGTTCATTAATTGGGACACGGTCATTATTTGGGTCATTCACCTTGTGAAGAAAAAAAAAAGGAAGGGAAAAACTTCATGAATGTAAAAGACGACGTCATGAAATTTGAAATATGCCAGCGTTCGCGTTTAATAATTTTTTATTTTCTTCTACGCGAATGCAATTTTTCTTAGCAACGAGTGCAGAAAACGACTGTCGTCGGTGGTTGTGTCGAACAAGGGCTTTATCTGACTCCCCTCCAACTTCTCCTTTTCTCCCGCGCTCTTCGCGAATGTCCGCGCGGGCTCTTCCTTTCTTTCCGCATGATACCAACGAGGAAGGAGAGAGAGAGAGAGTGAGAGCTCGTTTTCCCTGAGTTGGCACAACATGTGTGCCGCTGCCCCGAGTCAAAGTGCTTGAGTTTCCACTCTTTCTAACTCTCTCCCTCTCTCTCTTTCTCTTTTTACTCTTCTGTATATATCTCCGAGCTCACTACCAGTATCGGATCTTCGTTTTCGCTGATGCCAGCACCGATCACATTTTATGTAGCATCCGGAATGTTATATTTCCGATAGCATGTGTAAATCGATTTACCCAAAGAGAGAGAGAGAGAGAGAGTGTGTGTGTGTGTGTTCATTGCTTATATATACATTTCCCAATAACAAGACGTCGTTACGAGTCGCGTTAGACTTACTGCTTTACATTTATGATTTTTTTTTTAATTTAAGGAGGATTGGGGCTTGAATCCGAGGCACACCGTGAAGATTGTCGATATTTTTGTTATTTTTTATTTTTATTTATTATCCCACTGTCATTAAAAAAACATATCTTCGTGAGGATCACGTAGTATTTTCTATCCTTATAGCTAACATTTTTTTTTTATCACCAATTATAATGATCGAAAATTGGACAAAATATCTTAATATGAAGTAAATCCCAGGAGTATACGTTTATCTCTCTTGTAATGCAAAATTTGCTTGTGGCGTCATCTCGAGCGTGATTATGAAATATAAATGGGAGATAATGTACATGCGAAACCGGCTTGAAGTTTTCTCAGACAGCGCATACAACGCTCTCGTCATGGCGGACAAAGATCGCGAAAATCATTACCCATGGAGCAGTGGTTTCACGCGTTTTAATCTTCCCCATATGTGTTGCATCGTATATCCAACATGAAAAACGGTACAGTGTATGCACGAAAGTCTTCGAGTACTATATATATATAACTGTTCGAAGATCCGTACGCTTCACGCATGGGAGGGCGCCACGTGTCACGCACTACTCGGCAGTTTTTCCGCACAGGCCCACATTATAAAAGCGCGGTGGGTGCATCGAAACTCTCGCGACCGACGACGACGCGGCATCTCAACCATTTGCAGAGAGAGAGAGAGAGAGAGAGAGAGAGAGAGAGAGTGAGATGAAGAGAAAGGGAAAAAGAGAGAAGCCGCAGAGCTTGTACGAGCCTTTCTCTCTCCCTCTCTCTCTTTCTCTTTTACCGTCCCTTTCCTCTCTGAATGCGATCGTAATAAAAAATTTGTCGTTGGCCATATTTTCCTCGAGATAACGACGAATTTTCACACCCAGCCAATTTCCTCGCGGGAGTCATGATAGAATAGAAAAGCATCGAGAGAGAGAGAGAAAGAAGTAAGAAGAGAAAAAAACGTTTCGAAAGGGCCCGCCGCAACAAACGTTAGGCGTGCGCGAAGAGTGTGCGCGCGCCCGCGCGCTAGCTGACCAACGCCATGGGGGCAAACTCGTCTCTCTCTCTCTCTCTCTCTTTCTCGAAGCGTGGTTATCAACTGTCCCAAAAACATTAGCCCCAGCCAGTGCGCCTCTGGGTACGGTAGAGTCTTCGTACAACATTGGATTTTTTTTTTTTTTTTCCGTTTCGTCAAAGTGAAGAAAGAGGAGACAATTTTCATACCCTCTCTTCCCCAATCGCGGATTATTTAATCACGTTTAAAGCGTTATTTGCGTGTTGCAAAGCCCTTAATACGAGTGCATCGGGGTGTATCGTGACAATTGGCTCATTTACGTTGTACGTTTAACGTCAGGCGCAAGGGTGTTTCGGGTGCGTGGGAAGCCGGCGCGCTTGAAGGTAACCTATAAATGCTCAACTCTTCTCTATCCTCTCCCCCCCTCCGCCCCCGGGTCCTTCTTTTTCCCCCTTGTGCGCGCGTGTATGCGTGAGTTTCGCGCTGAGCACCCCCTCCCCCCGCGCCTGCGGGATTCAGTGAAACACAAAAAAAAAAAAAAACAAAAATAATTAAATCCCCCAAAAATTTGCACTCTCACTCGAGTTTATCGAAAGAGAAAAAAAAAAGGTCAAAAATGGCTTTTACCGGCCGAACAAAATGTGACTCTCTCTCTCTCTTTTTTTTTCTGCTTCTGCTTCCCTCGAATCTCATCGTAATGATGAATTTCTGTTTCTCTCTTTCTCGAACTTTCCGCATTTCCACGAAATTCATTAAAATTCACTCATAGACGAGACTCGCCGACTGAAATATCGCCCTTGTGAGATCCGCTCTCGTTGGCGCCTCTTAGGTGGACGAATTAAAATTAAAAAGGATTTTTTTTTTTCCTCAAAATCGTATCTTAAATTTGTACAAAAATGAGCGTAACTTTTAAGTTCGACGGTGAGACAATATTGGAGGAAAAAAAAAAAAAAAAAAAAAAAACATGAACAAAAATAACAACAATTTCATCTCCCGTATCTTGTTCGTTCGTTTTCAGGTGTCGGCGATAAAGCTGTTCGTGATGCGTTGGAGATTCGGCGACTATTGTCCAAAAACTCACGAGAAGTCAGCGTCGCGAAAACACGCCGTGTGACGAAGCACATTCGCGCCGGAGCGAGATCGAAAGGACGAAATAGAAAGCAAAAATATACGGGTAAACTGGTTTTTTTTTTTTTTTTTTTTTTTTTTTAAATTTAATTTTTATTTTTCCCTCCGAACAAGCCGCCGTTCGATTAGCCGTTAGCTCGGTATTTTGTTAAGAGGGGGGGGGGGAGAAAAAAAAACCAAAAATTGAAGCGAGACGAGTCGGGTCGATAAGTCTCGTGAACCGCGGTGGCTTGGTTCTCGAGACCTCGCTGTTGAGATAACGCGCAACGGGACTCGGAAAAAAAAAAGCAGTGGAAACGAGAACAGCGTTTGAAAGGGGGGCGGGGGGTGGAAAAAAAAAGTAGCGAAAGGGTGGAAAAACGAAGGAAACATAGAGGGGGTCGTTTGACCGATGGACAAACGGAAGATGCTGACCAAACGCCCTCGACTGGACGCCATGAGGGGCCCGATCGCCAATGGGCCGATCCAGGCTCGACCGTTGGTCGCGCTCCTCGACGGACGCGACTGCTCCATCGAGATGCCCATCCTTAAGGACGTCGCTACGGTCGCTTTCTGCGACGCTCAATCAACCTCAGAGATTCACGAGAAGGTAACACTTTTTTTTCTTCAAATTTTATGCCTCAAATTCGTTGATCTTATCGTGTAAGAATGAAATTCGAAAAATCGGTCCGGTTGTGGAAAAAAAAATGGGTCGTCGGACGATACATGAGCCAGAATTGTTTGCGCTGGACGCTAAATAGTTCATTATTGGTTTAAGATGAAGTGAGCCGCTCGTGTAAACGGTGGCCGCGGTCAGGGAAAACTGAGAAATGTCAGGGAAAAAAAAAATTGGTCGGGGATTCAGGGGAATTTCAAATTTGGTCATGGAAAAAAAAGAGATGACAAAATATCTAATAAATGGCTCGGAAAATAAATTCGAAAATTCACTTTTCTCATTTTATTATTGAAAGAAAAAAAAAAAACATGCGTTGCAACTTGAATGCGTTAATGGCGTTGCGCCAAAATGTACAAAATAGCATTAAGTCTAAATGAAATAAATGAAATGAAAAATGAAACCACACGCGACAAAAGTGAAACTTTTCGGCATCACAAACAGTACCGTGCAGCGTAAGCCTTTCCAAAGATGATTGATTTTCGCTACAAACGCCAAATAAATACTAAAAATATATATTCAAACTTTCCATGTCCAAGGATTATCATTCTATTATAAAGAATTCCATGATATTTACTAAAATTCTAGTCGTATTACGAGGAATAAGTCAATTACAGTATCCAAAATATCTAAAACACTGATGAGAAAAAATGCCTACTTTGTACCTCTATTGAATTTTAATAATTTATCAGTTGATGTAAAAAAATTGACGTATACGATGATGAGAAAAAATTGAGAAATATCTTGTACAATAATTTCATTAAACAGGATTATACAGCTGATTGTGAATAAATAGGTATACATATTACAGGTAACCGGTAAACACTACGCGCTTAGTTGAGATGCAATGGGAGATTAACTATTTTCGATATTATGATTTCCTTACTAACCGAATCTATGCACAGGGGCCCGGTAAATATGTTGCTGGGTGTCTCAGTAGGATGCAGTATATCTTATGTTATACCTATATATATTGTATGGTTTTAAAATAAATATATATATATATATCCTGAATGATCTGATATGAGTACAAATGAAAAAAGATGTAATCTATCAGGTAAATGAAATAAATCATTTTAAAAATGATATATATATATATATATATTTAGGTGTGTTTTCATATAATTTTTCTTAACATTGTCGAATTTGCTAATAAATTTACATTGAAATGTAAGGGAATTTTTTTTTCCAAAAAAAAGTTGCATGGCGTAGCTGGAAGTCAAAAAAACTTTATTCACTATTATTGATTACTATTGATACTTTCGCTGAATTATATTTATTTATTGTTCAATTAATCACAGGCACAGAAAATTGCTGACTTGTAAATATCGGCTGCAATGTAAAAGTCGTTGTGCGAGATTAAACATGATTATCGAGACAAAAGGAACGTATATCGAGTAGCTATAATATTGATAGAAACGTGGTTTTATTTTTATTACTTTTTTAATTGAAAGAAGAAGAAAAAAAAGTGGATATTTTTTTTTAAATGCGTAATCCGCAGTTAAATTTCTACTGATAAATGCTCAGAAATCGTGTGAAACTTTCTATCCGAGAATCATGGATTTCACCGAGTAACCAAATATTTTATGAAATAATTATGATAATTTTTTTTATACATCATCGTAATTGACCCCCCTGAACCGATTAATAATTTCTACGAATGATTAAATTGTAAATTTCACACGATTGGACAAAGGGAATTATGGTACGAGCAACGAAAACGTGAATAACGTGATATTCTCGTTTGATCAGGTACTAAACGAAGCGGTCGGTGCGCTGATGTGGCACACGATAATTCTGACAAAGGAGGATCTCGAAAAATTCAAAACACTGAGAATCATCGTGAGAATTGGCTCCGGCGTCGACAACATTGATGTCAAAGCTGCCGGTGAGTTGGGCATCGCCGTTTGCAATGTGCCCGGCTATGGCGTCGAAGAGGTCGCGGACACCACACTATGCCTCATTCTCAATCTTTATCGGCGTACATATTGGCTCGCGAACATGGTTCGCGAGGGAAAGAAATTTACAGGACCGGAGCAGGTAATTATTAATTTTTTTTCTCCGAATTTTCATTCTTTACCGAACCATTTCAAATTTATTCATTTATTATCGCATACGTGTTGACTGTTATATATTATGTTATAAAATAAAGTATTCTTGAAAAAAAAAAAAATCAACAATGCTAGTTCTCGGCCCACTTTCGGACTAGGACGAAAAATTATGTTTTGGGTCCTAGTTTCTGTGAAAAAAAAATCATCAATTTAAAAACGATCCCTCTTCATGTTTCCTCACAATTTTAAGATTTTTGAGCTCGTGCAACCCCTTAAAGATGAAATAAAAATTTCCAAAAATTTGAGGTCGTTTTTTGGGCCAAACAGAACCCAAAATAAATTGGACATCAAAATCGGAAGGGGTCAGGCCAATGGCCCGGCAAATTGACATGGAATGCCCCATATATGTATAAATTAGGGTGTTTAAAAAAAAACAAAAATGAAAAAAACATCCTCGCGAAGAGGGAGCTCTGTGGTTTAAGTGGAAGCCGCCGCTCATTGGACGTTTCTAATTATAAAAGCCAATTAACGTCTATGACGAACTTGTTGGAAGGAAAAATTTGAGACCATGGGGATTGTATTTCAAATAAGAAGAACCCTCAATGATTTGAAAGTTGTAAACGATATTGCTGAACGAAAAGTAGCTTTGTGCGCGGAATTTAATTCATTATTAACTAAGGACAGAGATCAAGCGCAATATATACTTTTAGTCGCTGCTTTCCACCGAAAGACGTATGCCACGTGTAAAGAGGCGTCGTTGGCATCAATCTTTACCGAAAATAAATAAATAAATGACATTTTGCGTTTTTTTTTTTTTTTGCATAAAGTCATAGCGGAAAAATTTTTAAAGGTGAATAAATTTGCTTATATACTATCGTCTTTGAGACGAATGATTTCCTATTTCAGCAAAAGAATAAAGAACCATGCGAGTACGTATTTGAGTCAAGAAAAAAAAATTATCCCGAAAAAAAAAAATTTCACCAGATACGAATTGTTTATGACAATTTATAAACAGTTTTTATTTGCTAAATTATTGTAATGAATAAAATCGATCTAAATTTTTATTCAGAACACGATGGTATCAGAAAAAAAATGTTTAACTCAAAATTGTTTAGAATTTATTACAAAAAATTAGAAATTAGGAATAAAAAAAAGATTTATCTAATGAAATTTTTTTTTCTTAGTTCAAAATACAATCCTCGTGGTCTCAAATTTTTTCTTCCAAAAAGTTCGTCATAGACGTTAATTGGCTCTTATAATTAGAAAAGTCCAATGAGCGACGGCTTCCACTTAAGCTACAGAGCTCTCTCTTCGCGAGGATGTTTTGTTTTTCTATCAAAACTCAAGTTTTGATGGGTGGGAGCGTGAAAAATCAAAAACATTTTTTGTTTTCGAAACACCCTAATATAAATATATATATTATAAATAATGTATGTTCTGTATCGCAGGTGAGAGAGGCTGCACAAGGCTGCGCTAGGATACGAGGAGATACTTTGGGTATTGTAGGTCTAGGAAGGATTGGCTCGGCGGTAGCTCTTCGCGCCAAAGCTTTTGGTTTTATCGTCATGTTCTATGATCCGTATCTACCCGACGGTATCGAAAAGTCTCTCGGTCTCACCAGGGTTTATACGTTACAGGTTTGTTATTTTCCAATGATCAGGTCCCCGTTCTTCGCCCAAGCTTGTGAAATTCGTCGAAAAAATCGTGCAAACGAAATTTTTTCGAATTAATTTTCATATCTCGCTCACTTATTCGCAGGACTTGCTGTACCAATCGGACTGTGTGTCACTACACTGTACCTTGAATGAGCACAATCATCATCTCATTAACGAATTCACCATCAAACAGGTAAAACTTTCCGCATTATTTGAAACAAAGCTTAAGATAGTCCTTGCGGTGGATTTGTATTTCGATCAAGTATTTTTAGCAATAAAATCGTTGGATAAACTTGTCAAAGATCGATATCCTTGGAATTTTTATTTTTATTTTTCTTCAATCGAAAAGGTGCATTCTTTGTGCACCACACGCCTCATTAAAATGGAGCAATCAATTTTTGAAATTTGAAATCGTGTATTTATGTTACTCGGAGCAAAATCGTATAACAATTGAATGGAATAAAAAAATTTTAGCTCAAAATTTACCAACGTGCGAGAAAAGACGATGGGAAATCGATAAATACGACATACGGATTTGCTATCAATAAATAAATGTTTACGAAAATTGAAGGACTGAATTTAAATTTAAAAAACAAACAAACAAATACTCGAACTGTTGGAACTGCTCAAAAAACTGTTCGGTTCCTTGAATTTTACTGGATACTAGTACTTTTTTTCCCCCAAAATTTTCGCAAATTTTACCTAAAATTTTTCACAAAAAATTCTAAACTGCCAGAAAAAAAAAAAACACAAACAAATAAAAAGTATTAGTAACAATGTTTCACGAGGCAATATTAGTGACATCATTATTTAAAGTGCTAATAATTTTTTCTTAAAGAACCTTTAGGCAAATCCACCCAGAAAAGGTGTCCTATTCCGAAATATTCCAGGTTATTAATTTTAGAAATTCTTCAAGTTGTGTATTCGAAAAATATCTAAACGTATCTCCGAAACTAGCCATCTAAAGTTTTGGAAAAAAAAAAATACTTATTTTTTGATGCGACCCCAAAAAATTAATAATCCATTAACTACGATTTTCGACATTTTTTGCTTGAATTTGAAACGCAAAAACCCTAAAAATGGAAATTGTTCATTGCCTTCACGTAGCCAAATGAATTTCCAAATATTGCCCAATTTCTTCGCCAATTTTACAATTTATCGTTTTTGTTTTTTTTTTTTTTATCCCACGAAAACGTTTGTAGATGAGACCAGGAGCGTTTTTAGTAAACACAGCGCGAGGTGGTCTCGTCGATGACGACGCGCTAGCGGCTGCCCTGAAGCAAGGCAGGATTCGCGCAGCGGCCCTCGACGTCCACGAGAACGAGCCGTACAACGTCTTTCAGGGACAGTCGGCGCAATGTGAGTCTTGAATATGATCTAACAAAAAAAAATCTTGCTCGCTTTTTTTTTTTAAATTTTCACCCTTTTCCTTGCCCTCTCCCCTCTTCCCGCTATCAAATTTTACGATTAAACAAATTTCACCTCGCAACGAGAATCTACCTTTTGAAAATTCATCGATGGGAGAGGAGTTGGTAAACAAAACAATAAAGCGTGCAAATTAGAAATTTGCACATTGCTTTCTCAC
The DNA here is from genome assembly GCA_963564615.1 of Rhorus exstirpatorius. Classification (NCBI taxonomy): domain Eukaryota; kingdom Metazoa; phylum Arthropoda; class Insecta; order Hymenoptera; family Ichneumonidae; genus Rhorus; species Rhorus exstirpatorius. Next base: position 50,132,197 of record OY751313.1, read on the forward strand.
TATTTTATCTCACTGGAAAATATCCCTCTCTATGAGCAATTGGGTTTTCCAAATTTGGCTTCCTCATGATGGGAAGCTCCGCGAGTGAGATAAAATAATGAGGAAGTAATGTGCAAATTTATAATTTTTACGCTTTTTTCTATCTGAATTCGATTTCAATAACAATTTCAATTTCAATAACGAGCATATGCTTTTGCACGATATTTCACAACGATAACGGTAATTATTGTTAAAATTTCAAAATTTTCTACAATCTAAATATCCTTCTATCGATTCTTGCTCAATTCAATACCAATCGTGACGGTAACTAAAAGTATTTGTGTAGAACAGAAAAAAAAAAACAAAAGCTGTTGGCTCATCAGCCAAAAATTTACGGAAATTAGAGCTATTAGAGGTTTTTATTTTTTTTTAAATTCAATTTTTTTTTTAATCCCCCTTGAGCGATTCCTGCCAAATTCAGTACCAACCATCCTTGTGACTCAGTCTATTTGTGGAAAAAAAGTTGGCTCCATAGCTGATGCTAAATCACGAAAGTTAGAGAGCGTGGCCGCGGACATTTTTCGAAAAATTCAAAATCCCGCGAAATCGAAAAATTCGAAAGTCAATTTAAACGAAAAATTGCAGCAAACGAAGCTGCCTCGTAAATAAATATTATTTTTTTATTTTATTCATTAATTTTTTTTCTAATTCATTCATTAATAATTTTCTGCTGGCTGTGTTCGCTCAAGTCTCTTGGAGTGTACGCTGACATGATACATTTATATAAGATTCATAATAGTATTGCATAAATTCTGTCGCGCTAGCTTTGATTTCAGGGTCCCGTGCAGGCCTCTCAGGGCTATTGATCAGCTTTTTCGTATCCCGATCGGTCGTAGCGAATTTCAGCATAGATCGGTATCCGTTAGGTTTAGCGATACATCGAATGAGTATCCGCGGATCGTTTTTTTTTCCATTCCTATTTCTTCCTTTAGAGCGTATGATAATTTTTGCTTTTCTAAATTTTATATTGCATTTATATAGCTTTTTTTTTTTCATATAATTGCAATTTTTTAGATGTTTATGCGCTATGCGGTATTAGTATAATTATTGATTAATACCGGCTCGATCCACCGTGCGGATCTTTTTTCTGCTTTCTTGTACACTGCGTATGTTGCGTATGATTCCAAGGGAAATTAATTACCGTATAAATAAATAAATGAAATAAAATAAAAAAATTCTCTCCGTATCCAAAAGGTCCATTGAAGGACGCCCCAAATCTACTGTGCACCCCGCACGCGGCATTCTACAGCGACGCGAGCTGCTCGGAGCTTCGTGAAATGGCGGCGAGTGAGATACGACGAGCCATCATCGGTCGTATACCCGATTGCTTGAGAAATTGCGTCAACAAGGAATACTTCCACTCATCGAGCGGGTGAGAAAAAAAAAAAAAACAAAATTTCAACAAACAAATAAGATCTCTCAGGAAAAATAAAAAATAAAAAAAAAAAAAAAAAAACGCTTTCGCCGAACAAACTAATCCGATCGAGTCCGCATACAGTAAAAATTGAATTTAAAACGAATAAATAAATATAACACCACACGTTGATGAAAGAAAAATCGAAAATTCCAAAGAAAAACATACAAAAAATTTCGTATACACAAAACTGCGTTTTCCGTTATGTATTTTTTTTTTTCTTTTTTATTATTTTTTCTTTTTTATTATTATTTCTATTATTTTCTTTAATTTCGTTTTTGCACCGGGAAAACAAAGATGTGGATAACTTTTTGCAGAAACAGATTTTCAAGCAGATGTTAACGCTCTCGGGGGTAATACAGCCAAAAAGTGAAAAGAAAGACGGAAAAAAAAAAAAAAAAAAAAAAAATGAAAACAAACTGACCTAAAAATGCACACACAAACAGAGAGAGAGAGAGAGAGAGAGTTCCGTGTAAAGAAAAAAAAAAAAAAAAACGTAAACAAGCTGCGCGTTTAGAAGAAACTTTGGATAAACAAAAAAAAAAAAAACAAAAAGCCCTTAAGAGAAAGAGAGAGAAAAGAGAGAGAGAGAGAGAGAGAGAGAAATATTGGATTTTGGTCACGTTTGAAAGGAGGAATGGAATTTGTATCGAAGTAGAGGGCCAAATGTCTTTTCGCTTTCTCCCCAACAGCAGCTATCCCGAGGCAATCAACGGTGGTTACTACGCGGGAGCGTTGCCGATTCAGCAGGCTCACTCGACGACTCCTCACGATTCGGCGCCTCCGCCTCCGGGTGGTCACTCGGTCGTCGGCGGTGGCGGCGGCGGTGGCGGAGGAGGAGGGGGTGGAGGTGGCGGTGGTGGTGGAGGTGGTCCGAATTCGTCGTCGGGCGGCGGAGTGGCAGGCGGAGGTGGACCGACGGGACCATCGGGTCCAACGGTCGGAGGTGGGGGCGTCGGTGGGGCCGGTGGTCCGGCTTCGGTACCACCATCCGGTGGATTGCCGGGTCTACCACACAGCATAGTTAGCGAGCCCGATCCACGGCCGAGCCCCCCGGCACCGAGTCCCCGTTGACCTTGAAACCCCGAAAAATCCAATGCACCAACCAACCTCCGACCTTAAAAATTAATATACCCTCGTTCATTCACGGCCACCGAATCGATCCAAGCTCGTTCCATCAACCATTCCCATCTCATCCGATTCCTCTCGTCCCGCCCCCCCCCCCCCCCCCCCCCCCTTCCCCTCGCCCTCCCCGAATCCCCCTGGCCCATTGTGACGCGCATGGACAAATTTGAAAGATTTGAGAATCGGGGCGGGGAGGGGGGGAACGAAGAAAAAAAAGAAAGAATGGAAAAAAGAAAAAAGAAAAAAAAAAAAAGAACACTCGGGGGGTGTTTGAAACATAGGAAATACGAAACGAGAGTACCGAAATAACGATCGCTTCTCTTTAAAATAGTGAGGCAACATTACAAGAGGAATCATTAAACGTGCAACAACACACACACACATACATACATACAATAATTATTATTATTATGATTATTATTATTATTATTATTATTATTATTATTATACATATTGTATGTATATAATATGTATAATACATTAATAATATATTATATAATAATATTATATACACATTGACATACGAGAAGGAAAAAAAGAAAAAAAAAAAAAAGACAAAAAAAAACCGACGATGACTGACTTGTTCGATAATGAACTTGACGTGCTGTTATGCGCAATTGTGCTCCAAAATCTGTCCGCTGCTTCCGAGATACGCGCGTGCGAGCGCGAAAAAGAGAGAGAGAGAGAGAGAGAGAAAATAGTTGAGCCGAGATTATAATGAAAGTTGAATGAGAGAAAGTCAGTGCGAGGAAACGTGAGATATAAAACGCCGAGAGAAAGTTGATGTACGAGAAATAGAGAAAGAGAGAGAGAGAGAGAGAGAGAGAGAGGGAGAGGATAAAGGGCGAGAGGGAACACGTGTGTTTGTACGTTTTTTTTTTTTTTTTTCCACGATTTTGTCCAAGTTTTTCCATTTGCGGTAGAGGAAATGGGGGATGGGGGGGGGGGATCCTTCAATCGCGAGAGACAGAAAATAAGGGGTTTTTTTTTTTTCTTTGCCTTCTTTCGATTATAATTCGTTCGATGGACACGTTCTCGCGTATTTATCGCAACGATCCTCTCGTTCGCCACTCTTCGTTCGGAGCCTCCCGTAAATTTCTCTTCTTTCGAAATTCGTGACGTATCTCTACTTTTTGTTTCTTAAATTTTTTTTTTTTTTCTTCCAAAAAAAAAAAAGCTTTTTTCGCTACGCGAAGAAGATTGAGAGTAGGCTCTTCTCGGTGACTGACTCTCGAATATTGATCGATGTCTGGGATCTCGAGCGGTTTTATACGAGATCAAACGTTTTCTTCGAATATTCATAATCCATCCCGATAATTAAACTTCTCTTTTTTTTTTTCTTTTCCTCTCGACGAATCCTCTTGTTTTGTAAATAAAAAAAAAAAAAAGTAAGAAGAATGTTAATTTTTCCACTGAATACCGTCGAAGATGTGGACTTTTCTTTTTCGTAACTTTTTTTTTCTTTTCCAATTATCGAAATATTCTGGATAGCGAGAGGCGACCGAGAGAGGGAAAATGTAAACCGAGAAAATTGAAATTTTGTGGGGGGAGAGGGATCCGAGAAAGCCCAAAACCGAAAAATCTTTTTTTTTTTTTCTTCCTTATTTTTCAATCTCTCTTCTCTCTCTCTCTTTCTCTCATTTCTTTGGTCGTCGCGATATCGATCGAGATTTTGTCCAAAGTCCGTAGATGTGAGCGGCATAATGAATTTTGTAATTTTTTTTCTTGCGCATTACAATGTACAGTCGAAGAATGCTCGAGAGAGAGAGAGAGAGAGAGAGAGAGAGAGAGAGAGAGAGAGAGAGACCCGTATAGAGCGTAGAAAAAAAAAATTGCGTTGTCTAATTACGTCGATTTCTTTGCAAAAAAAAATAGAAAAAATAGAAAAAAAAAAAACAAAATGACCTTTTTACGTGACGCAGCATCATTCAAATTTCTCAGATCCTGATTTTCCCCCCACAAACTGGCCAAACGAGAGCATTTTTCATTCCCCCCCTTCCCTCATTCAGTGATTAAACAACTATTGATTAAAAAAATAATTTAAAAAAATAAAAACTGAAGCGAGCGAACGAGCGAGATTGAGCGTGAAACGTATGTGCAAGGGTATAAGCAAGCGAACGAGAATAAAAAGAAAAAAACAAGTTTTATTAATTGATAATTATAATATGAGTAATAATTGTATTAAGTAAAAAAAAAAAAAAAAAAAGCAGAAAAAAAGGGCAAAGCGATGTTACGAACAATTGAATATTATTGTCGCGAGATGTGAATAATTGCGAGAGAAGGGAGAAAAAAATGGACAATTTTTTTTTTTTTTGTCTTTATTTACAAATTGATGCAACGCGACGATCATAATTGAATTAAAAAAAAAAAACGAGAAAAACAGTGCGAGAGAGAGAGAGAATGATAGTGAAAAGTAAAATTATCAAAAGATCTATGTTAGAGAAAAACATAACACCCACACACACACACACACACACACCCACACATATCGATTTAGTTTTTCGTTTATAAATCTCGTATTAATTTTCCTTTTTTTTTTCTTTTTTTTTTTTTTTTTCGTACATACGTCGACGAGTCATCCCAGAAACGCATAAAGTTCGGAAAATAAAATAGTCGAAAGCAATGAAAACAACGATTGGAAGAATATATTTTTCTCTTTTTTTTTTTGTTTTTCAACAACAAAAAATTCATTCAAACTGGAAAAAGAAAAGAAGAAGAAAACAAAAAAAAAACGTATTTTCAATCGATGAACGGTAACCACGAGTATGAATTTTCCTTCGGTGTTTAGTGCAAACTGTTAGATATCCGTGTGAAGAGGGGGGAAAAGAAAAAACAAAAACTTCGTATTCGTCGAAAGCCTCGATGTGTGATAAAAATCCGTTTTGCAAAAAAAAAGGAACGAAAGAAAAGAAATTGAATGCCCGAGAGAAAGCGAGAGAGAGAGAGAGAGAAAATTAGAGCGAAATCATTCCGACCCCGATAATCATAATAATGCCGAGAGGCGAATTTTCATTGAGCCAGAAAGGATTGAAACACGATGCATCACATACGATAGCACAGAAAACATTAATAATAATAATAATAATAATAATAATAATAATAATAAAAACAAAATGAAACTCAAGTGACAGAGGTGACATGAAACATTTCTATATAAAATATGCTACGTAAAAGAATTGAAGAAGAAAAGAAAGAAAAAAAAAAAAAAAAAGGGAAAACCCAAGAGGATGGAATACGCAAGGGCATGGAAGATGGTCCTCGAAGCCCCCCCCCCCCCACCCCTGCCCCCCAAAATGCTTATTTAGACGACTCTTTAGACAAACAGGGCCATACTCGTCTCTGCACATCCCGTACGAGTACATAACGTAGAAAAAAAAGAAACATTATACATACTTTTTTTTTTCAAGAATATTATTACTTATGAATACATCATTATATATATAAAAGAGAGAAAGCGATATGAAAAAAAAAGAGAGAGAAAGAGAGATTGTTGTGCGCGCAAGAGTGAAAAAGCGAGAGATTTTGACGGATGATATATATAAAAAAAAAAAGGAAAACACAAAAAAAAAGTCACGCTAATGAAGAAAATGAAGTTCTTATATAGTTTATAATTTTTTGTGAAATGAGGCAAATTTAATGTGTCCATGCGAAATTCGAAGTATATATGTGAACTCCTGTTGGATATCCATCCTCCCCGAATCCCTCGACATCCGGCCGATGGGACACGCAAGGATGTCGGCGCAGTCCCCCGAAGCTCCGATAACTAACGAAGCACAAAAAAAAAAAACCCCCACCGTCATCGATACGTTTTTTGCTTCCTTTTTCCAATCGGTTGTTTTCTCCTTTTTTTTTTTTCTCTCACTTTATTATTACAATATCGCAATTCATATATACATGTATATACTTGTGTTCTTTTTAGCATGGCATGACTGTATACATGTATGCGCATTATCCTTCTTTTTTTTCCTCCGGAGATCCCTCCCGTTTACCCACTTCTCGACGAAACGCTGCGTCGTAACGAGCCTCATCGTTTTACAATTAAAATACGAAAAGAAAAGGGGGGGGGGGGGAAGGAAGATTGAGGGACAAACGAGTTGAGGAAAAAAGAGAGAAGAAATTTGACGAGGAAGAATGATAGCGGGGGAGGGGTTGGGGGGGGGAGACGAGAATAAGTAAAATAAAAACAACCCACACGATGAGAAGTGAATGTGGTGAAAACCGCAACATTAATATTAATTATAATTAATAATTAATAATAATAATAATAAATACAATATTTGTACAATAATCAACGGTGCTGTGGTGAATATGCTGCAGAGGGGCCCCTCTTAAAATCCGATAATACCGATCTCCTCTCAGCCCCCAACCTCTCACCTTCCACCATTTTTTTTTCTTCTTTTTTTTTCAATTTCTTCAATTTTCATCTCAAATTCCGACGTCAAAAAATCAATGTTCTTCGTTTTACAATTACTTATCGCATATATTGTATATACATATATATATATATATATATATATTGTATTATTTCACTATAACATCGCGCATGCGATAACGATTTAATTCGAGATTTCCCGCTGGAAATGAATTATTCTATGGTGACGTCGATTGAGGGTCGGGCAGTGCGTTCCGATACAATCTGGACTAAATTCATTTAGGAATAATGAAATTTTTTTCTATTTACTGTTCAAATTTTAGACGAAAATCGTCGATTGGAGGAAAGAAGAGAAAAAAAAATGAATTTGATTATTGGGCGACACGCATGGGTGATCCGAGTACTCTGTGAACTCTGCCCGAGGCAAAAGGCACTCGCGCACAGTGGTAAGAGCCAGCAGTGACGTCATTAAGGGGACTAGGAAGGCTTGAAATCTCAATGAAATAGCATTTCTTTTTTTTTTTTTGTTATTGACCTCGAAGAACCGACGTTCTGCGATTGCTGATGGAAGAAGAAGCCACCCTCGAGGAGTCATTTTACAGGGTGGGTAATTTTTTGAGATAAACAAGTTACAGTTTCCCGTAGTAATATACTATCTCAAAAAGACTTCTTTATTAGTTTTGCCACGATTGCTCGAGAACGCCTGAAGGTATCGTCTTTTTGTTTTTCTTTTCAAATAAATATAACAATTTTCCTCGCACATTGAACACCGACGTCTGTATAAAAAAAATTATTTTTTTTTAATACTAAAATAAGTATTAAAAAAAATTATTTTTTTAATACTAAATTAAGTATAAAAAAAATTATTTTTTTTATACTGATATATAACAAAATAAATGTAGCAAATTTTTTTCGTTTTTCTCAGATTATTAACCACCGTTGTAATTTTTAGATTTTTTTTCACACTTTTTAGGTTCAATCTGGATAGGCAAATTCCCCCAATGGGATGGCGTTTGAAAATTTCAAAAATTCGTATCCGGCTACTTGGAATCGTGGCAAGAGAAGAGAATGCTATTGAGCTTTTTTTTTTTACGAATGCCACTGATTTTCATCGACAAAAATCTTGAAAATACGCCATTTGAAGTTTTATCCCATTTTCAATTGTCAAAGCCTTCCTGGTTACCTTTAATGTCTCTGGGGCACTGTATCGGGGTGTACCGGCAAACCAATAACCGAACGGTGAGTCTATCACTGGCGCGCCACTGCCCAGTACTCACAGTTTATATGGGAATACACTCTAATTTTTTTCTTTTTAAGGAATAATTTTCGTTTTCGGGGTAAAATGGACCCTTGCGTTGTATAATTCAATATATCGATTTCGTTGTTAAGCTCGTTCCGAGTCGGATAACGGGTATACGACGGTAATGCGTCAATGTATCATCATCGTTCATTGTACATAGCGCGGTGTGTCACGTCAGGGAGCCACCGTGAACCCTCATGTGCCTGTTCAGATTGCCGCTCTGGCTGAATCTAAGCAAGCAGAGCTTGCACTGATATGGCTTCTCGCCCGAATGAATTCTCAGATGTTTCGTGAGGGTCGAACTGTCGGAGAATGCTTTCTTGCAGAATCTACATCTGTAATTTTATAATTGATATTACGTTAAAATTGAGATTTTTTTTTTAAATTTACATTCTAATTTACGATTCAAGAGGATTTACAGGAAAAACTCAATGCTTTTCCGCAGGATTGCAACTGTGGCTCGCTAAATTTTTTTTTTCCCATAAAATAACCTTAAATCGATACAATTTTTCGTAGAAAATGTTACGGATGCATATTTTTGTATTTTAACAGTATAATGAGATTTTTCTTCCATCACCGAACTATTTTATATTAAAAATAACAACTTTATAATTACTGACGCGAGTCGAGGCAACAACGTTGGATCGAATGTTTTACCGTTGGCCAACCGTCGCGAGAAGTGTTAAATTTAACCGCCAGATGGTGAAGGCTCGAAAAAAAAGTAGTTCGAAGAAGAACCGTATGATGACGAATGTTCTCGCAAGTGAGGCGTCCATCTGTGCACTTGTTATAATGGGCTCAACCGCACGTTTCTATCGACACTTTTCTCTTCTGCCCAAGATTACCCAACGTGCCTTGCTCTATTGTGAACTCGACGTAACGAATCATGGATAATCTTAGTCAGTCGATTAAAAAAAAAAAACTTATACCCCAGTTGGTCATCCATATTGACGAACTTGACGATTTTCGCGGCGTGGGTAATAAAATTTAAAACTATATTGGGGTAAAAACTTGCAGCGTTTGGTACTGTTGTAAAGTCTGTGTCAAGTCTGCACTTAAATTTACAATTTCTATATTGTAGACAAATCGACACTTATTTTTATAATTATCATCGAAGAATTTCGTGGTCCAACCGGAATCGTCATGCACGTCTCAATATCCGGGCACGTGCTTCGATATAGGTATAACATGTGTTTGGCATGTACCAATAACCGCGAATGTGAAAATAATCCATTTACGAGTGATTCTTCGATATAATTTTTACAAGTGGAAAAATCGCGATTTTTTTTTTAGCACAAAGAGCCATGCCCGAGCCCGAAAAGCAACCATGAAACAACTGTAAAATAGCCGGTTGCTCTGTGCGAAATAAAAATTAACCGATTCGCAACCGTGTTGTAACCATCGCTGGAAGTCGCAGTTGATTTCGCAACTAATGAACAACCGTGTAAGCAATCATTGACGACCGTTAAATAACCGTTGCTTTTGGGGCTGTTCAGTGGTTACTTTTTCGCTCAAAGCAACCGGTTATCCAGTTGCTTGTTTTATGATTATTTGGCACAAAAACAACGGTTACTATTCCAGCGAGATAGTTTCTTTCTAAAATATTCAAATCCATTGAGAAATCGCAGCGACAAGCTTTCGCGATTCTTTAGCATTACCTGAGTAGTCACAGAATTCTCTAATCGGCGTGCATCCATTCACATACTTAAAAAAAAAAAAAATTAAAAGAAATTTGGTAACTATTCAGAGCATTTTTGTATACAAGCATGAAGAATCGCGGATATTAATTCAATCATTATTTTCTGTTTACTTTCAGTCGATTGAATCTTCATTGTTTGTAATAATTGGATAAGTGATCCGAAACTGGGACATGGTCCGGTATCGGGAAATTTACCTTTCTATATTTAGTACGATGGGAATGCGAGACTCACCTGTAAGGTCTTTCTCCCGAGTGTGTTCTCATGTGTGTCGTCACTGAGCTACTCTGTGAGAATCTTCTGTCGCAAACGGGACATCGAAAGGGTTTCTCGCCGGAGTGGGTCCTCGCATGAGCCGTTAAATTGGCTGCTTGGCTGAACGCCTTGGAACAAGCGTGGCATCTGAGTCGACAGAGCACAATATTGGTTGGAATTGGTAATTTTTTTTTTTTTCGATTGTGTAAATTAAATTCACGGCAATTTGTAGAAAATATGGGTCAAACACCATAGATACTTTGAGATAAAATTACACTTTGTCGTTTTAGAGATATAACTCAATGAATTATAGGAACAATTTGATTTTTCGTCAACGGATATTGTTATAAAATTATGAGCAACGAATACGAATGGAGATTTAATTTAATTATTGTAAATTGGCACGCTCTGTTATTGTTTTTTTCCCGTCCCACATGTGACTCAGAAATTATTCAACCCGAGAAAAAATGCTTGAGAATTACGTAGGTCAACTTTAGGTCCACGTAGTAACGTATAGTTATATTTTTTAGATCGACGTAGATCTCAATTTCGGAAAATCGTAAATTTACGTATATCTGAATTAAATATACTTAGATGTCGACTAGATCTACCTAGATCACAATTAGATCTACCAAGATCGCAATTAAATCGATCCAGATCTCAATTAGATCTACCTAGATGCCAGTTGGATCTAACAAAATGTCAATGATATATATATCAAGATCTTAATTAAATTGATCTAGATCTTAATTAGATCTACCTTGATCTCAGTCAGATCTAAGTAAATTTATACAGATAAACGGAGTTCTAGTAAGCAAAAGTTTTCGAGGATAATATCAAGTTGACTTTAATATACGTTAATCTCCATTATATACGGAGATCTATGCATGTAGATCTACGATTTTCAATAATTTAGATCTGCGTAGATCAAATTTGATCCAAAATATAACTACGTAGATCCAAACGATTTTTTCCCCGATAAGGAATTGCAGCTGCTGTTTCAATCAACATCGAACATCATTGTTACTTAATTGTGATCGTTGCTCCAGTGTCATATTTTTCTTAAATTTTCAAAAAGTAAACGGAAGTCGCCGGATGCGCGTCTTTATGCGCCTTGAGAGTCCTAACCTCTCCAAACTTCTTTCTCTGTAACTATAACTCATGAATCTTCCACGGACGTCACATTACAATTCTTTTAAGCATTTTACGAACCATCCTTCCCTTGCATTATCCCAATTTTCTTCCTTATTTTTCCCCGCAGGACAATTCAAACGGATCCCCGATTAGTTTAATTCTTTCGTGTGGACGAAAACAGCTGTTACCTCCGGAAGGCGCCATTTTCATTATGAGAATCGGCTTTTGTCGTCATTAAACATTGAAACTACACGCGGTCACGTACAAGTTTTTAAATTCTCAAACGTTTATCCGTGTTTAAATCGTCGACTGTGTGAGTTTTTCGAAGACTCCGGTTAGCCATATTAGCTCCAAAATACACGGAAAAAAAAATTTTCTGTGAATTTTACAGTTTTGTTAATAGAGAATGCCTCTCGGGAGGAAAACTTCGGAAATTCTTTCGAATTTTGAAGTGGAAATATAATTGCTTTTACAGTGTTTTGATCAAAAAGTAATGTGCGGAAAATACTTCTGTACTATCTGTATAACCATATTTGTTGGTTTAAACTGTAAAAACAATTATTTCCACTTCAAAATTCGAAAGAATTTCCGAAGTTTTCCTCCCGAGAGGCATTCTCTATTAACAAAACTGTAAAATTCACGGAAAATTTTTTTCCGTGTAATGATCCAACGAAACCCAAACTAACTTTAACCCAAACCTCTACTTTTATGCGGCCAACCTTTCAATTTTTTATTGTGGAACAACTTTACGGTGGAGGTACGCTGAAATTGCGCTAGCACTCGTACGAGGTCTTTGTGCGTGACATTAAAAAAAAAAAAAACGAGTCTCAAATTTTCATTTTGTCCAATGATCGTACATTCCTTACGAATCCCCCTGTTTTAGGACGATTTCCCCGATTAAAATGTTCACACGAAGACTCGGGGGGGTATAATTAAGGGAGCTTTCCAGTGTGAAATTTTTAAAAAATCGATTTTTTTTTTTTTGCTTTATCGAATATTGAGCACGATCTTTTCGAAGAAGCAGAAGGGATATTGTATGGACCTGGCATCGCTGATTGACCGTAAGTAAACGATTTACCTAAAATTTCCTCACTTGAAACTTTGAACGCGTTTTTCTCGAAACAGCATTTTTTAAAACGGTGTCCAACCTGGAGGGCAGAGTTTTAAAGCTATCGAGTTGAATTTTTTGCACAATATTCTTAACGTCATTGTTTATCGTGCTATGGAAGCTTTTTTTTTTTTCTGACATCTTCCTATTTTTTTGTAAAAAAAACTGCCAAAAAAAATGCTAAAATCGATACTTTTTGTTCAAACCGGCGCCATTTTTGCAAAAAAAAAAAAAAAAAAAAAAAAAAAAAAAAAAAAAAAAAAGCCTCCATAGCACGAAAGCCAATTATATACCGATCAATAATCTTTTTGTATTTTTTGTTTCAAATCAAAATTGTGACCCCCAACGTAGACACCACATCCAAGTGCATTTTCTGCAACAATTGTTTCATCATTTTTATAGATATTAATTGATAAATAAATCGATCTTTAAAAAATTGTTTTGTATTCTTCAATACCCAATTAATATACAAAAAAAAAAAACCAGACCGATTAGATTATTTTTTCTTTAAAAAAAAAAAAATCGCGAAAAACAGCGATATTTCGGGCTGTCACACTGGAAAAAGCTCCCTTAAAGCTGCAAACTTACCTGAACGGTTTTTCCCCGGAATGAGTCCTGAGATGTGTCTTGAGGGTGCTCGGTCGTGCATAAGTTTTTCCACATATCCGGCAGAGATTCGGTCTGCCATTGTCATCCTGGGCGATACTCGAGCCACCGCCACTACCACCACCACCACCACCACCGCCGCCGATGCAGAGCGCGTGCTCCCCCGACTGCAAACGGTTATGGGGATGGGAGTGCGGATGAGGACCCAGTAAACTATTGGACGAGGGTTGATTAACCCTCGTCTGTGCCTCGACAGGGTTGTACTGAGGGGCGGGACTCAATAGGGGTTCCACGCCCCAGGCTGACGTATACTGGTCGTATCTGCAACAATCCCGAACAATCTTTGTCAAATCAACCCCTTTGCGCGTACTGTGCTCGAAAAAAAGGAAAAAAAAAAGGGGATCACAAAAAAACATGGCCGTTCGTCCCTTTGTGTTCTCGGCCATTATTCGTGCTTTTTTTCGGGTTTATACGAGAGGTGCATGGAATTCCAGAACTGAGCAATCAGTTTTGAGGGGTTTCGGGCGGGAATCTGGAGTAGTCATTGGCCGCGAACTTAAGGGTGCAGGGGGTGGAGCCTTAAGGATATGACGAACCTAACATTATATCTTCGGGTTTTGAGATTCGTAAAGATTTGATTTGGTATTTATTTTGCTCAGGAAGATCCCTCTATGAGCAAGTGGACTTTCCAAATTTGACTTCCACACAAGAAGAAGCTTTGCGAGCGAGATAAAATAATGAGGAAGCAATGCGCAAATTTCTCATTTATCGCGCTCTTTTTTTTTTTCTGAATTCGATTTCAATAGTAATACAATGACGAACGCAAACGTTTTCATGACATTTGACAGCGATAACGATATGTTTTTTAAAATTTCAAAATTTTCTACAATTTAAATATCCCTCAATGGATTCTTGCCAAATTCAATGCCGACCATGCTTGCGTGACTGAGTCTATTCGTGTTGAAAAAAAAGTAGCTCGACTGCTGCAAAATTATTTGAGTCAGAGAGCACCCGCACGGACATTTTTCGAAAAATTTAGCACCCCGCGAAATAAAAAAATTCCAAAACAATTTGAACGAAAATTGCAGCGAAGAAAGAGTGATACATATGCCACGGAAAAAAAGACATTTAAAAAAATAATTAATGAAATTTAAAAAATACAACGATGAAGAGAAAAAAATGCAGTTTAACACAATAAATTAATCTCTTTACAGGGTTTTAAGGGGGGGGGGGGGGGGGGGTAGGGTTTTGAGGGTTCAAAAAAAGTGATTTTTTTTAATTGCATATTATGAAAGTATAGTAACTCAAGAATGTTGTCTGTTAATAGGAAGTCAATGATTCTATGTGAGTAAAATAAAAAATAAATAGCTTACTAAGTTTTATCAGGGTCTTTTCGCTACGAAAAACTTTAAACGCGTTTTTCTCAAATCGATGTTTTTTGAGTCGGTGCACTCTGTATCTCAAAATCTATTCAACCGATCGTTCTCAAATTTTTTACAGTATTTCCTTACATAATTTATGAGGTAACCCTGTTGAGATTTTTTCGTTTTTGATTTTATTTTTTTTATTATTAACAACAATAGTCATGAATTTAGGCCAAAAATCGGTATTTTCACTTTCAAGTCTTGTAAAAAGTTCAAAAATTAAAAAAAAAATGGAAAAACTCGACAGAGATACCTAGAGGGACATAAAAATTAAAGGAAAAACTTTGGTTATTTCATTTCAAATGATCCAGTGCTGAGTTATGACGTGCACCGCAAAATGTATTTTTTCTGAGGCGCCTGCGAAGAATTGCTGCCATTCGGTCAATTTTCAATATTTTTCAACCAATATTTCACAGAATATAGTTCAATTACTACTCTTTAATGTACAATAATCAGAAATAAATTTACTTTCACCGTACGCCCAAAAAAAAATCTGTAAAAACCTGTTTTTTTCTGCCTTCAAAACCCTAACCCCCCCCCCCCCCCCCCTTAATCAAAAAGCAATGTGCGGAATATACTTCTGTACTATCTGTACAACCATATTTGCTGGTTTAAACTGTAAAAAAAAAATTATTTCCACTTCAAAATTCAAAAGAATTTCCGAAGTTTTCCTCCCGAGAGGCAAAATTTTTTCCCGTGTGGTCTACTTGTGTATCAAGTTTCCGTTTGATTGCTCAATTAGTTCTCGAGATTGATGGATTTCAATTTTATTGAGGCCGGATATAACATCGAGGTTGGAATCGATAGTATGCAGAATTGAAGCTGCGGGAATAAATTTTCTTACTCACCCCGGATGCATATTCATGTTCATCGTCATGTTCATCGAAACATTGACGGACATTGCTGGTCCGGGCGCGTAATGCGTCGGGGCGACCGGTGGGCCAAGATTTTGTCCATAATCCGGGACATAGTGATGTCCCGATCCTCCGGTCGAGTAATAACCACCCGTGGGACTTCCGGGATGGACGACCGCGTGTTTGAGCGATAACAAAACATCGGCAACCCCTTCGCCGTTCGGATTTCCCGCTCTGGGTACGCATTCTCCTCTCGTGCAGCCCCAACTGTATACACATCCACGTGAGAATTTAATCGCATGAATTATATTACGCTTTAATTGAACGATTTCGAAAATATTCGAATCGGGATCAATGTCCTGTTTAATTTTAAGGGATGAAACGCGATAGGATGATGAGACTGAGGGAGACACATTAACGGAACCAACAAAATTCTATCATTATTTTTTTTTGTAATTTCCAACACTTCAGCGACTCCCATAACTTTTCACTGACAAAAAAAAATGATGTCCCATGAGCTAGAAGGGACTATAAATTTAGTACCGAAACATCGAGGACCAAATTTTTTGCAACATAGCCGCTTTCGAGCATTTCTAGGTTCGCATATACTCGCTCATCGAATTTTTCGTTGCTCTTGATATGTTAAAGTAGTGTGTGCGAAAGCTTGAGAGACAATATTTATCAATGTCTCGTCGATATTGAATATTTCAAAAATTCAAAATCATCAGGATGATTCTAAAAAAAGGGAGATTTTCCTCAAGGCATTTTTGACAACGAATTTTTTAATAAAAAATTTTCAAAAGAATCAACGAACACTTGGATATTTTCATATTTAGGATTTTTCGGTAATTTTGAATTTTCGAAGCTTTGCAGTCACAGAGTAAATATTATTGTGCAAACTTTGCACGTTTCTGAGGATTGAGTTCCATGTGAAAATTAACGATTGACTCGAAGAACCCTCCAATATCTAAATTTTTCGTAATTTTTATTCAAAAAAATTTCACCAACGATGAGGCAGTAGTAAATATTGCTCCATGAGCTTCATCTTTTGCACACCTCATTCTTATATTATAGAAAGCAACGAAGAAATTTTATATGAACGTCAAAATATTCGATGCTGAAAATACCCGATATAAAAAAAAACTTTGGTCATCGATGAGGCAGTACTCAATTTTATTGCACAGACTTCAGCTTGTGCAAAAAAAATTTTTTCATCACAAGGCATAATCGTAATCGATGAAAAATTGGGATTTCTAAAATCCCCATTCAACCACTATAGTGTACATTGATGTCTATTATTATTTTTAATTTTTATTTGTATTAAGCATACATTCTTTAACTTTGGTTCAGCCGTCATTGCAATGTCACTCTCATTACGAAAACTTGTCGAGATGATTTTACAAAATTTCGGTAGTCGTAGCTCTGTAATTATCATGAACACTAATAAAACGAGCGTTGAGGGAAAAAAAAAAAATGGACAGACATGGAATCGGACTCTTGTACATATTGGTAAAGTTTATATCAGAAGCTTGATCATTTGATTCGATAAAAGTTGAATTACACAAATATGCTGATATGATGAATTATTGAAATGTCAATTGTCAATATTGATCATTAAAATTATTATCAACGATAATATTTCTAATTGAAATACATTCAAAAGCTTGCAGTAAGCTGCCTCATCAGCGCGACTAACTTGATTATTAAAACAAAACAAAACAAAAATTTCGATAAAGCTTTTTTGTTTTTTTTTTTTTTTTTGCCATCTCATCTCTCGTAAATTCCGTCGGTCTTAATCCTGCCATCGAAGCTCGTTTCCCTCGTCAAGGGCTCGATGGAGCTCCGGGGGCTCGAATTAAAATCCAAATGAAGCGAATTTGGTCGAGCGAAAGCTCTCGATAGACCGCGTGTTGTGTGCGACTTACTTGTAATTGCCGGAGCAAGGACTAAAGAGTCCGGGCGTAAGGGGATCGAGATCGAGGGGTGGTAGCGGAAATCCGGCCATGTCGTCGACCCAAAAGCTCGCCCCGAACTCGCTTACGACCTGGCCCTGTCCCGTATTCTGCAGCTGCTGGCACTGATCGCCGTTTATGTCGTCGGTCGAGCTCTGAAGATCCTGAAGACGCAACGTGCCCTGAAGACCGTTCAGGGCTTCGTCATTCGGATTATCGTTCAGAGGATCCTCGCTCGTTATAATACCGAGCGAATTGTTGCACAAACCCGAGACTGGTATACTCGCCTCGATGCTACCCACCGATCCTGTTGGCCAAAATTATCAGCAATATTGCCAATTCAATCGGTCATAATTCTCGCGCAATATTCGTCGATCGCGTTTTGTCTTTTAGCGGAGCTTCGTGTCCGATCGCACATTGACCATTACTACTTGCACTCGTAGTTTCGCACGAAAATCCTTGGATTCGCGAACTCATTTCATGTTTTTTTTCCGATATAACTTTGTATATTCGAGAACAACGATTTAATGCGAAATAAGGGCAGTTGTTTTTATTTTTTTTTTTTTTCAATTTTTTCCTCCCCTATTCTTCAATGTTATAATCGAATTTTTATTCGAGACTCTTCGACACATTGGAATTATCATTCCTCGTGCGTTAACGGCGCGATTTAAGTTCGAACGATTGAAAAGAAGTACAAAAATTGTTTTCCTTTTTTTTTTTCCCGAATTATATTTTAGCGTGGAGGAATTTCTTTTTTTTTTTTGTTTTTTTTTAATATTCGGGGACTCACCTGAGCCGAGGGTATACGGCGACTCCGAGGTGTTCGCCGGATGATGGTTCTGCAGAAACTCCATCTCTGGAAAATATCACGTCGCAGCTTCCCTCGGTAAAATCCCCTCGAACACCCTCGCCTTCCTCTGCTTCTATAACGCGATGGAGAGAACGTTGCTTTCACAGCATCTCCCTCTTCATCTCTCTCTATTATAGAGACTCGCTGGTCCAGCCCCTTCGGTCGTCCTGGCAACCGTACATTTCTCTGCGAATAACCCCCGAGGTATGTACGGTCAATTTCATTTGAAAATATGATACGAACTGTGCGAAGCGGGGAGATAGAAATTTGAGGAGAAAAGGGGCTGGGGTTATGAAATGGGCGATACAAGAGAGGGTTGAAAAGATGAAATTAATCGTTGGGGCACAAATTGTCGAGGCTTTTTTTTCCCGGAAATATATCGCGAAGGATAATGTTACTCCGTTTCGCTGAGGTACAAAGATCGGTGCGAGCATATATAGGAAATAATTATGAAAGGGCCAGCTCGTTACTGAAATCACAATTTATAATTACGTCGATCTTGATAAGAATTTAAAGAATTTTTTTTTTCCATCCCTTATTATTGTCCAGAATTATGGACTTTGGTGTGTGCTGGTTCTCGTGTGTTGCTTCGTAGTGAATATATTCACAAAATGCTTTTCCATGAAGAGAATAAAATATAAATAAAATTTATAAAATTTGCTCCAACTCGATTAACGAACGATGATTATATCTTATTTGAGTATTGGAGAATTTTGTTAATTGGAAATATTTTAATCCTGAAACGCTTTTGTTTTTTTTTGTTTTGTTTTCCAAGACTGCAAAGTTTCAGATCACATTATACCGACGCTTTGCCGCAAGAAATTTCTATTTTAAGGAGGTTCTTCTATAATCGCAACTATTGCAAATTTATACTCATTATTCGTTGGACTTTACTGTACATTCTCATTTATTTTGAGGTAAGAGCTTGCCGAAAATATACACGAAATAAATGTCTCTCTGAAATATCTCGTTTTAACAAACGTGGTCTTGTGAGGATCGTAAAATATAATCCTGGATATAGGAAAAATTGTCATTGTAAACAATGCAGTTTTAAACGAAAAACTTGTCAAAATTTCAATGAAAAAAAGAGAGAAAATTCTGAAAAACATTCACACGTATTCAAAAAAATTAACAAATTCGTTTTGTATAGTAAAAAAGAAATCGTACTCATAGCTTTTTTGAACGATCGTTTTTTAACAAATTTTTTGATAAATTTTCGGCATTACGATTGTTGAAAATCAATGTCTCGAACCTCTTTCGGTATATTGTTGATTTTTTTTTTTTAATTTTCGTGACATAATGAAGGACTAAAATTCTGATCGGATCAAAACTGTTAATTGGGATACGTGAAGCATCTTCAATGCGATTTTTTGAATCTTATCGTATTGAATTTAACATCAACTCGTATTGCCTGTCGTAATTTACATAGGATATTTTTCATTAGTCTCGAATTCACCTTTTTGAAAAAAAAAAAAAAATATTCCTCAATTTTTTAAATAAATCGAATGCATTTAAAGCAAGCACTGCATGACCTTGCTTGAATAATCGCAACTCTGTTGTTTGTTAATATTTTTCGATTAAAAAAAAAAACTGAAGCTCGTCAAAATTATGTGATAACTGTGTGCGAAAGCCCGATCTTGTCATCCCAATACATGCATAAAAAAATATTTACTAAAAATCGACCTGTTCTGTTTTGGGAGTGAAAATTATGCATACTATTCAATATTTCCGTACTGGACATCGAAAAATAATCGTTAATGATAAAACTACCGTTTAATTGAGTGATAAATGCCCGAAACATTGACATTATTTAATTTATGAGTAATAATTTTTTTTCTGTGGCAAAAAATTGCATATATTTTCCCAAATAGGAGTTATAAAAAAATGGTAAGCAAATATTTATTTTTAATATTTTAAATACAGGTAATCTTTCGATTTTAAAGAAGTCACATTATTATAAAAATAATATAACACATCGGAAAATTATAGAAAATTATTTGTAATCATTTTTAGTATTGTTATTAGAATGACAATGCTGATAATGTTTATAAATAATTTTCAATCGAGAAATAGTATATTTTAAAGATATACGAATATGAAGAAGATTCGCAGTTTATTAATCCTTATTAAATCTTATTTAATCGATCTTATTTATCGTAAAATAAACATTAAAAAAAAGAAACTTAACACAACCGGCAATGGCCATTGACCGAAAACAATTTTTAATCGCGAAATAATATGCGAATATCAAAAAGACCAGGCCCTCATAAAATGCCATTTATCGGGAAGGTAAAATTAATAACAATTATCATCGACCGAATTTGAATTCCTCAATCGGTTCTTGCCAAATTCAATACCAACCGTGCGATTGTGATTAAAAGTCTATTCGTGTAAAATCAAAACTGTTGGCTCATTCGTAAAAAAAATCAGCGATTTTTTTATTTTATTTCAAAATTAAAAAAAAAATTGAACCCGTTATAAGAGATTTTTGTAAATCTCAGTGCCACGCATCCTTGACCCATGAACTATTTATGTACAAACTTTTGGCTTGATAGCCAAAAATTTGGAGAAGTTAGAGCTAATAAAAATATTTTTGAAAAATTCAACATTTTTTGAAATCTAAACCCCTTAAGCGATTCTTACGAAATTCGACACCAACCGTGCTTACGACTAAGTCTATTTGTGTAGAAAAAATTAGCTCGATAGCTGCAAAATTACGAAAGTAGAGCGCCCGCAGACGTTTTTCGAAAAATTCAAAATTCCGCAAAATAAAAAATTTTGATGCGATTTGAGCAAAAATTGCCGTACACAAAGGTGGGTACATGATCTACCTGCGCACCAAGTTTCAGCTCAAAAAAATGTTGATTTTTTCAAAAATATCCGTAATAGCTCTGAATTCGGCAAATCTTTGCCTATCGAGCCAAAAGTTTGTACATGGATAGTTTATGGGACAAGAATGCGTGGTATACTGAGATTGACAAAAAATAGCTCAGGGCGTTCAAACTTTTTGAAATTTTGAATTAAAAAAAAAAACATTCTGATAGCTCTAATTTTCACAAATTTTTGGCTAATGAGCCAAAAGTTTGTTTTTTTTACACAAAGAGACTTTTAGTCACAATCAGGATTGGTATTAAATTTGACAAGAATCGATTGAGCGATTCGGATTGTAGAAAAATTTTAAATTTTCAAACAATTACCGTTCATGTTTCAAATGCCATTGAAAAGTTTGTGTTCGTTATTGTACTGTGATTGAAATCAAATTCGTAATAAAAGAGTGCAAATTAGAAATTTTCACATTTCTCCCTCATTATTTTATCTCGCTTGCAAAGCTCCCTCCATGAGGAAGCTAAATTTAAAAAATCCACTCGCTCGCAGAGGGATATTATTTGTGAGCGAGATAAAATAGTAAGGAAGCAATATGCGAATTTCCAATTTGCACGAATTTTTTGCATGAAAACAAAGCTTCCTCCGTGAGGAAGCGAAATGAAGTTCACTTCCGGAAATCGGCGTGAATTGCATTTTTATGAATGACGAAAGGAGCGTCGCGTGCACGTGGGCACAGAGCCTGATTGATATATATATATATATATATATATATATATATATATGTATAGAGCGATGCGTAGGAAAGTACCTTTATGGCTTGGAAGACCTGCCGGCATCTGTAAGGGCTTCGCCAGGGAAACCCGATGAGATATTTTCATTCATAAAACCGGAAACCATGCGTCCACGTGTCGGTCCCACGCGTTTAAAAAAAAAATCCAAATTCCAGAACAAATTTCACATTTGTTTGCCCCTTTTTTTTCGTAATTCCACCCTTAACACAATTTTTGTCAAACCATATATATATATACAATAATTACGAGCTTGTCTGACCAACGTTGACCCTCACTACTGAATATCGCGCACGAGATGATTTTTTTTCGTATTTCATCAATCGAAATTTCACGATTTCTCGCTTCGTCGGCATACACTGACGAAATTCGTCACCTTCGCTCACACCGAACACCATATTTATCACACTTTCAGTCTCACTTTGAAACTCCTCGATGTCATTATTTCGTTACGTCGAAAAAAACTTTGTGTGCTTGAGGAAAATTAGTTCGAGGATCGAAAAATTTGTAAGAATTTGGAGCTGAGTAGTTTTTTTTTCTTCGATTAAATGGTCTTGGAGAACAGTGGTGAGACCGATCGAGGAAACATCAGGTTTTGTCAACTAAAGAACCTGACGATCACTCTTTTTCATCACCCTGTCGAGTCTATGCTGGACGTTGTATATCGAGACAGCGTTTCATCCCACTCGGAACACTTTACACTGAAACTTTTTATTATATTTCCTCGAAAATTTATCGCTCGATCATCGAAGCATATTTACAGATCCTCGCACACTCATCATCATCATCCCCAAAAAAAAATCTATCGAAAAATATTCGAAAGAGAAAAAAAAAAAACATGTCCGGCTCGTAAAAATTCTCACGTACGATTAACGAGGATGTATAATTTTTCTTCTTCGACTATCCTCTCACTCTTCATTCTCTCGATTTGCACAAACTTGTCCCTCAATTCTTTTCCACCGACACAATAACTGATTGAATTTTATTCATTAATTTTTCACAATTATCACGAATTTCCTCGGCACAGACACCGAAATTACGTCCGACGTCCTTCACTCTCGTTTTTTTTTTTTTTTCACTCAAACGTATTTCAGAAATTTTTATAAAATTTTGATTTTATTTTCAACTTACTCGATCGTTCTTATTTTCGAAAAAAAAAACGACAACAATTATACACAAAAAAGCACTTTTAACACTTGAAAACAAAAAAAACTGATATTTCGTTGGATAATTTTTTTTTTTTTTATCCACGAAATTAATCGGATCGCATAATTTTATGAAATTAACAATTGAACGAAAATTTCCGATCCCGTCCGTGGTCCATTGTGCTGGCTTTTCGCGCAAAGATAATTGAGCGGGGCCAACAGCTTGCGAGACTTTTTTTTTTCGTATCCTCGGCACAATCTCTTTTTTGTTCTTTTTTTTTTTCACACCCACGCCGTTTATCCCGATGTAAAATTATGTACACATACGCCGAGACTCGTGTCCACCTTATTTCCGTCACCCGTCGCCCACGCTTTCATCCCCCTGACTAACTAACTAGCCCTCGTGTTGGCCAAGCGAGAGCGTTACCAACGGGGACATCCCCACTATAACGCGCGCTCTCCGGGCAAAAGGTCCCACTCTCTTTTCTTCTCGTCATCATCTCTTCTCGTTTTTTGCTCGCGCGTAGCGTGTCGCCATTGCGGTTCATCGCGCCCATTCACGTATATCCTTGTATTCACCATATTAAGAAAATTAAATAAAAAAAAAAAACAAAAATTAGAAACTTGCACATTGCTTCCTCATTCATCCAGATTGTTGTTGTTGTTGTTTTCTTTTTTTTTTTTCAAATCAAGCCAATTCAAGATTATAAATGCAAAGAATAGAGAAGAAGGAAAGGGTGAAAAGCAGCTTTGTAATAATTTTTTTTTGCGGACTTGCAAAGCTTCCTCTATAAGAAAGTTGGCTTTCCTAATTTTGGCCTGCTCGTCGATGAAGTTCTGTAAGTCTGCAAAAAAAAAAAAAATGATAACAAAGCAACATACTTTGCACTCTTTCCTTCTCTAATCTTTAAATTTATAATCCGAGGTTGGCTTGATGGAAAAAAAAAAAACAATCTGGATGAATGAGGTGGCAATGTGCAAGTTTCTAATTTGTACGCTTTTTTTTTTTGTAATTTCTGTATAAGTGACCCCTTGAGCGTGTAATACCTTCAAGGGATTCTCGAGAAATTCAATGCCAAACACCTTTGTTACCAAGCTTATTTGTGGGCAAAGTTTAAAATCGATAACTTGATATTTATTTCAAAAATGTTCGCAAATTTTTTAATTTTTTAAAATATTTTTATTTCAAATGTAACCTTATTTTTCGTGAGAAATTTAAAGTCGATCTCTCACAATTTTCTCCAAGTACAGCGTAAGTACACATTTTTTTTTCGCAATAAAGGAAAAAAATTAATAATCCCAAAATAATGATAAATAATTCGTGGATGAAAAAAAAAAAGAAATTGAATTGAATAAAAAAAATTTTTGACCAAACTTTACACCCCTTCAGGGATTTTTAGCCAAATTCCAATACCAATCACAATTGTTCCCAAGCCTATATTATGCGTAAAAAGTCTTGCCTCGATAGCCTCGAATTTAACGAAATATAAAGCGCGTACAAGCATTTCGATAAAATTTCAACATTTCCTAAAATTCTAACCCCTTGAGCAATTCGAGCAAAATTTGGTATCAATTCTGGATTCAAATTTCCGAAAGTTAACAGGGGGGGTAGAATGTGCCACTTTGATCAGGCAAAGACATTCGTTTCTTTATAAAAATGATTTTTCATCCGAAAGGAATCAAAATTGAATTATGAATCGAGCGAACTTTCGTCGACTTTAAAAAAAATTTACGACAAAAAGCTCAACGAAAAAAAAATGAAAAAACGCAACGACTGTGAAGAAAATTTTCATGATTTTTGTTCATCTGTATTTTCGTTTTTGTCCCTCCCCTACGAGTCCCTTTATCCTAATTTGAGCGTTGAATTCACCAAATTATGAAGAAAAAGTCGGCAAAAAACGAGGCAAGTAAAAAAATTAATGAAAAAAAAATAAAACACGACGTAAAGCGAGAATAAGAACAGCTCTGACGGGGATACGTGTATATACGCTCGTTCGTTTCTTGGGCCAGGTCATCAAGATGTCTTAAACCCGAGGACATGGGATACTAATCGTTCATTCAACGATCGCCGATCTCTCGTATAGCGAATTTCTCCCTCGAACGACCGGGGCTATATACACGTGACGACGATCTCTCGCTCGTTCGTTCGCGATATATCATATTTATATATTATATTTTCCACGAGATACCATTACGGCACACCGCGTCCTGCCCGGTGGTCCTGCCTCTCGGAGGATCGTTCATACATCTACGAGGCTCGAGTGTAATAGTGTAAGAATGAAACCGATGGCAAAAGGTTGTCTCGCGGTGCGTCGTCGATACCCCTTTGAGATCACTGGCTCGTAATGCCTTCCCTTTCTCACTGATCATTTCGCGCCCGGTATTTTTCGTACCATATATATATACATACGATTTTTCAAATTTTTATAATTAAAATATTCTATTTATCACGATAATTCGTTAATTGAAATTTATTTTATACGTATATTACTTTGATCGGATGACGGAGGGCTCTATTTTGTTCTCGATCCCTCAGTACGATGCGTCCATTTTTGCTTCCTCATAGGGGAAGCTTTTTATTATCATGAAAAAAATAATTTCGAGATTTCAAAAATAATTTCAAAATGTCTCAATACGTTGAAAAATCATGTTTACAAAAAATGTCCGGACGTATTTGTTTGCGTGTTGTGTACCAGCCTCGAAAAATTCAAGTTCGTCAATCTGGTGGACTATTTGAGAAATCGCGTTGAAATTTGGTTCAAAGGTATACCACGTGTCCGCTTTTATTTGTGAATTTTTTGTTTTGTTTAAATCGCTTCCGAATTTTTCATTATGCGGGATTATAAATTTTTCGAAGGTCTGTGGATGCTCTGACTTTCGTAATTTTGCGGGCTAATTTTTTTTACAAAAATAGACTCAGTCACAAGTATATGGTTCGTATTGATTTTGGCAAGAATCACTCAAGGGATTTAGATTTCAAAGAATGTTGAATTTTTCAAAAATATCTCCAATAGCTCTTACTTCTCTTACTTCTCTTACGTTTTTTGTTTTTTTTTTTACACAAATAGACTTTTAGTCACAATCACGTTTGGCGTGGAATTCGGCAAGAATCGATCGAGGGATTCGCATTGTAGAAAATTTTAAAATTTTCATTAAATTACCGTTATCATTTTGAATGTAATTAAAAAATTTGTACTCGTTATTGTATTGTTATTGAAATTGAATAGCAAACTCCATTTGATCATAGAGGGGTCTTTGCGAGCGAGATAAAATAATAAGGGAGCAATGTGTATAAATTTCTAATTTGCACCGTTTATTTTTATTTTTTTTTAACGATGGCTCTATACAATTATTCACACGAGACCAAATGGGTAATTCATAAAATTCACAATACTGAGGAACATAGGGAAGTCATAGTTTCAATAAAAAACCAATAATAATGATTTTGTTTTTTGGCAAAACCATCGGTAATCAATTGTGTAAAACAAAAATGAAATTCATTACTCTGTTTCTCAAATAATCGAGTATATTAAAGTTATTAATTTGTAATTAGAGTGGAATAAAATTACTCGTCGTTAATCTGCAACTTGTGCATTTTAAAAATTCACCTGCTCGTGCGAGTTATTAATATTCTTTTTTTGGAATTTGAGACAGTCCTCATAGCAGACTCTTACTCATGGAATGAACTATTTTGGCAATAAAATTGTTTGGAGAAAGCTACTAATATAAAATCTAATAACACGTAAAAGTAGTTGTCAGAATTTATCACAACTGTGAAGATGTCTTTTAGCACTTGAAATAATGTTTCTATTTTTTAAATCAATTTC
Source organism: Rhorus exstirpatorius (assembly GCA_963564615.1). Taxonomy (NCBI): domain Eukaryota; kingdom Metazoa; phylum Arthropoda; class Insecta; order Hymenoptera; family Ichneumonidae; genus Rhorus; species Rhorus exstirpatorius. The sequence goes on from OY751313.1 coordinate 50,158,913, forward strand.
GATTTTTCGTCATTCATTTGAGTTGAATAATTTTACCTCGGCTAATCTCAAAACGGTTGCAAGCTTTGTAATAAATATATCATAATCATTACATAACTCTTAATTGACGTTGATAATTAATATAATTTCATTACATATGGAAATAATAGGGGAGGACAGTTTAATAATGATAAATACGTAAAATTCGTATGAATCACAGCAACACTCGTAGCAAAGGGCTGGTCAGCTGATCGGTTACATCGTAAGCCGACTGGAGTTGTGCTGATTCAAAATTTTTTCGCCAAACATCCCGCGATTCTAATTTTTTTTTATGCAATCCATCGAAAGCTCATAACTTCGCGAACAAATTTGATTATCAAAGTGAGGTCTCCAGTATTTAATTAGATTCATTTTCTCAATTTTCAATAGCTGATTTTTCCCGTATAACTTAATACCTGAAACGGCGATTCGAAAATCAAAATTTCTTGTGGAAAAACTTCGGCAACGCGATCAAAAATTTTGCAGTCTTAAAAAAGACGTGTTTCATGGACTAAGATATATTCCCAATTCACAAAATTCTCGGATATAGATAGCCAAAGTGCAAGAACCTCATTAGCCAATACACGGGCATTAATTAGAAAAATTCCTTTTACGCCATTTTCATAATTTCTCGCACTACTTTTGGGCTTTTGGCTGAACCTCCGTTGTTTCGTTTATTTTCTAAATGTTTATTTAGCGTCATATAGTTGCAAAAAAATTTAGTTTCGTGTCAGATTTTCAACCGTTCCTAAAATCCAGCGTTAACAAAATATCAATCAGAAGGCCCCGCGTTGTGCCGAGGACACGAAAAAAAAAAATCGATCAATTTCATGTGGGATCGAACTTTATTTATTAAAAATGGAAATGCAGCTCGATTCAAGGGACATTGATCTCGATATACCTAGATCGAAAATATGAATGAAAAATTTTTAATCATATGACAGACGTAACATTTGTGAAGCGCGGGGCTCATATACATCGATCTATGATAATCTACATAGACGTGAGTTACATACACGCGGACATTAGCAGAGATGTTAGAGGGAGAGAAACAGAGAGAGAGAGAGAGAGAGAGAGAGAGAGCGAGAGGGAGAGAGAGAGAGCCCTTTTTTTAAATATCGAATTTCGTAGAGCGATAGGATCCCGATCGGGTCGACACCTGACTGTAGTTCCGACGTGGACACAGGAAGAGGAAGTCAACCACACGTATACTACCGATCATGCTGTCCATATACATATTTTTCCGAACGACGACAAACATTGACATCACGAACAGCAGGACTATAGTGTGTAAGACCAAGAGAGCTGAATGACGAGGCTCGGGTTTTCGGTCAAATATCGTGTTGTATGGGGCATTTCAGAACAACTCGATCTAAGCCCCTCGACCCCTGATCGACAATCCGGGTTGAAATTTAAAGACATACTTAGAGCCTCGAGTAGCGTGACTCCGTAAGGGTTGAAGATACTAAAAGTAGGTTTACTTCAACGCGACACGGAGACCCGAAAATTTAAACGCCAAAAGTGTCCAATATTTCCTGATACGCCAAGCTCAAGTTCAATGCAGGGTTCGCTTGAAAACCTCCTCAATGGCTGCATACCTTATGGTCAAAGCCCTATACATTTGTCCAAATCCTTATTTTGACTCTCAAAACCCCAATGCGTTGTGAACATCGATGGCTGGAAATAGTCAGCTATAACGAACAGTTGAAAAGATAATTTTCAATAATCCATTCACATGAATCATAATTTTTAGATGTTTACATCAATTAATTTACATAAATTAAATCTATTCTTCATAGTTAATTTATCAATCTAAAAATTGATGTAAGAAACTTTTAATTGGACTCTCTCTATATAGTCATTCGTCGAACAAAAAGATGAAATTTTTCGAAAAAAAAAAGTCTGTGGATTCCTCTCTTAAATAAATACGATACAAATACAATAATAAATTTTCAATGGGTTGTTACGAGTACGCATGAAAAAAAAAATTACGTTATTACGGTATTATTAAATTGAATAGCGTTCAAATAGTTTGAATTATCTGCTCGGAGGGTCAAAGTAAGCTTTAGTATTAAATTTTTCCCGGAGCTAGAGATTCGATGGAGGGTTCGTAGGTTCAGTATCCTTCGGAGTAGTCTCGTGTTAAAATGTTCAGGAGGGTCTAAAGTGTAGGCTCAATTTCTAAAAAAAAATTTTAAAGAAATTTGTCTACTTTCTTTGTTTTTCATATTTTTTAAACTCACCCTTTGCTCAATGATCAGTTTTTTTTAAATCAACTTTCGGACGAAAGTAAACCAAATAATAAAGTAAACTAAATAATTTAAGAAATTAAAAAATTGAAAAAAATTATCAGGAGTCGTATTAAATTATGCAATTAATAATGTACCTGATCTGGGAGGCCTAAAGTAATCAAATGTTGCTTGAGTTTACGTGAAATGGCTCATGCATATACGTATAAAAAATTAGAACATCGTAAATTGGCACATCCGATAGAGTCGTTCACGCGAGTGTACAACACGGATGATCGAAGCGAGTGTGTATAGGGAGCTAACGATCTGGGCGCGTTACGTTGGTGCGCAATGCCGGTCCCAAACCTGAGGCCCCCGCAAGAGAGAAAGAGAGAGAGAGTGAGAGAGAGAGAGAGACAGGCCCAAAGTATTGTCTTACCCACTTCCAGCCGATTAGGCCCATGGTATTTACGATAGGACCCTGGCATCACTTGGAAGGGTCTCATCGGACTATACGCGTCTCCCTTGTATATATATATACAAATGCGTACGTAATTTTTTGCCCGGAACTGTAACGAGGATCCTTTATATATGGCTGGCATTAACACGGCATACGTCGTATACGAAATATATATTGCGATATAGTTATTCACGTACGGACGAACAAAGCGGACGTGGACTACGTTAATGAGATTAATCGAGTGTTTATTAGCTTCCGGTCGATATTTTTGAAGCTCTTGGCAATGAAAAATGATGAGGAGACTTGAATTAAACTGTCATAGTCGTAATATTGGTCACTAATTTGCTATAAATAATTGGAAAAAAGATTAGAAATAATTGTCGAAAACCATAGAGAAATTTTGCGGGAACAAAAAAAATTATTGACCTTCGAACAGTGACCAATGTTTTGGTGAGTAATTTTGAGTGTCGAGATTATCAATAATCAGATAATTCAATATTGGCTGAATATCTATATTAGCATTAAATAGCTTTGCTAATAATTTTTGACAGTGCTACCCGCGAATATTTTTGCCGATAATTTTAATCATTGGCTAAAGGCGAATGATTCTATCATTAAATTTCCATATTGGTGTCATATAGTTTTGCCAATAATTATCAGCTGTAAGAAAAATATTGGCACCCGATAAGGTTTACAAGAATTGTTGTCATTGGCACCCAATAGGTTTGCCAATAATTTTTAGTTTCAGCTAAATTGTTGGCAACAAAAAATGTTCCCAATAAATTTTCATATTGACGAACTATAGTTGTGCCGATAAATTTCAGCCTCATTGGCAGCCAATAATTTTCAACAGTGACACTCGTTTTGCCAATAATTTTCAGCTGAAGTAGAATTATTGGTACCCGATGAGGTTTCCAATAATTGTTGCTATAGTTTTGGCCAATATTTTTCAGTATCGGCTGAACTATTCGGGCTTGATGGTTTTGCCAATAATTTTTAGCACTAGCAGAACTATTGGCACCCGATAGTATCACGAATAATTTTTGGTATTAGTACCCAATAAATTTTCCAATAATTTTCAGTGTCAGCAGAATTATTGAGCACCCAGTAGTCTTGTCAATAAATCCCGACATTGACACCCGATTATTTTTTGCTAATATTTTTCAGTATTGGCACCCAATAGTTTTAACAATAAATTTTCGTATTGATGCTCTTCAATTTTGCCAATATTTTTCAGCATTGGCACCCAATTGTTTCACCAATAAATTTTCATATTGGCGCTCCATATTTATATGCCAATAATTATTCAGCAATAACGAAATTATTGGCAACCAATAGGTTTTCAATTCTTTTTCCTCGACTATTCACAGACAATGATTTCATCAATAAATTTCACTATCGGCGCTCCATAGTTTTGCCAATATTTTTCAGTATTAGCAAAACTCTATTGGCAACCAATGGCTTCCTCGAAAAAAAAAAATAGTTTGCCACAACTTTCCTTGAAATAGTGAGGAATAAAAATTACTCGTCGGAAAATAATATCGTATGAACAATCAATCGTCAGATAGACTTATACATAGTATACACTTATACAGTATACTGGCCGAATTTTCATTAAAAATTTTTTTCTTTTCTTCCAATGTGATTTTTCGGTCCTGGGGAGTGGAGAGAGGAATATCAATTTTCACACTAATCCAATCTGTGTATATTTCACGAACGACAATGATACCGTGCATAATACATTACATCAATATATACTCTCTCCTTTAACAACGTTACGACCGAACTTGGTCAACCTCAATGAAGGTCTTCAGCCAAAGGATCAATCTCTATCGCACCCACTTTACATTTGCCATTTGTATTGGCGCAGTACACCCCCCCCCCCTCCCCCGTAAGCCCTTGAAAACCGACGAATGTTCCGGTAGCGAGATTGCCCTCGATGGAGAGCATCCCCCCATATAAATCCCACCAGTATACACCACCTATACATTGGCACCTGTGTTTGCTCGCACCTGAAATCAAAAGAGACGGCTCCGTAGCCAAAACCACCCCTCCGGTTCGGTGCTCCTTCGTTTCTCGGCCTTCTGTACCCTCGAATAATCGGTAATTTGATTTCGCACAATGCCCGAGACCGGTATTGGAGCTCGCGGAGGGGTTAATGTTTCGTTATCGAACAATAAGAAGGTTATTTTGCATGTGTTATTTGCCAAACCTGCGAAACAAAATTCTTCCTCTCATCGAGTACGTTTTCATGCTTGCACATATACGTGATTTCGATATAAAAGCCTTGTTCTCGCATATTATCATCGATTATTCATTCATATAGCCCTGTGAATTTTAACGGCGTTTACCTTTTTATTTTATTCGCATTATAATATTGGGATATTGCGAATTTAATTATTACGAAAATCATACTGAATACGTTAATTAGGGTTGGAAATTATAAAAATTTTATGAATCCATATCGAAATGTCATGTTATTGAGATAAAAAAAAAAGTATACATATATCGCATTACATCGTCCTATGGTTATTGTATTAAATATAATTGCATATCGATGAAGCTCTGAATAATTTTTCTCTAAAAAATAACTAGTCCTATTAATTCCTAATAATAACTATTCCGAATAATTCTGAATTATCCCCACGAAAAAGAAACAAAATATGCGAAAATATATTTTCGAATTTCATTCAAATCAAATATATTGGCATATAACAAAGATCACAACAATTACAATATTTGTATTATTCATGTGATAATATATCAACTCATTGTCAATTTTAATTATCAATAATTACTAATTACTATTTTTTACTTTATTATTATTATACTTTTCGTTTTAATGAATGAATAATCGAATCGTAAATTCATAATTTTGTTTTGTTTTTTTCATCGAATTAATTGAAAAATCGTAAGTTGAGGAAGGATCCATTTAAAAATTAAAATCCCCCCCCTCCCCCGCCCTAAACGTGTGAGTGATTGACCATCGTAAGGATATGACAGTAGCGATATTGCGAGCGATTATACACGATCTCTATCCGGCTAAGTGATTGCTCTTCGGATTAGCCCTCGTGAGATATATATATATATACGTGATGAGACTCGATGAAACGCATCGTCCGATAGCGAATTGTCGCAAAATTGATCCATCGCATGTCCTCCCGTGTATATTTATCTCTCTCTCTCTCTCTCTCTCTCTCTCTCTCGCATCGATTCAACCGCGAGATTCACCCTGACTAAATCCCGATCGTAATTAAATCCCCGGAACGGAAAATGCCGCGGTGTACCGTAACCGCGATGTGACCGGGGCACACGCGCGAGCCTCAATGAGATCAGAGGGTGAGATGAGACGCGAGCAAAAAAAAAAGAAAGGGGGAACGACAAACAGATAGATACGAAAGAAAGAAAGAATAAATAATTGTTTCATCCTCACTCGATGAAAATGAGAATTTTTTGATTATTTTTATTTACGGTGTACACTTTTATCGTATAATGGACAATTTTATTTGTCATTTATTTCGATGTACTTTCACTGATTAGAATACAATTTTTGTTTCCTCATAGAGGATGCTTTTTGTTTTGGTGAAGATTTTTGTTTTTTTTGTTTTTTTTTATTTATTTTTAATGCCAGTGTGTTCATTATGTGCCAAAATATCGAGAAATCGAATTTATAAAAAATTTCCGGATGTATCTGTGTGTGTGTAACTACTATGCAAAATTGAATCGTCTATGTAACTCGATAACCGGTTGAGCTACAGCGCTTAAATTTCGCAGTCAAGTAAAGCATGACAATCCCTTTTTTTTACGGTAATTTTTATTCAAACTCGTACAGTCACTCAGATTTTATGTCAATTTCGATTTTTCGAAAAATAGTCGTACTCGCTCTAATTTCTGCAAATTTTGAGATATCGTGCTAAATTTTTTTTCGCCAATAGATTATCATTAAAGGACGTTTGATATTGCATTTGACAAAAATCGATGAAAGCGTTCAGATATTATGAAATTTTTAATTTTTTCGAAAAATGTAATCGCTTCAACTTTTCGAAATTTTGAAATATCGTACTAATTTTTTTTTTTACGCCGTTCAAATCTTCTTCAATAATACTATAATGCTTTTAATTCTTCAATATAACTAAAGTATTATTGAACGATGATTTGAATTTAGGGAAAAACGATAAAGAGGTTCAGATTTTATGAAATCTTGAGATATTCGAGAAATTTCTGTTTGAATTTTCAACGGTGGTAGAATATCATTGAAGAAAAATTTGTATTCAATTAGGCGACAATCGATGGAAGGGTTCAGATTTTTGTGAAATTTAATATCGAAGTATATTTTTTATTTGGCAAGAATCGTTTAAGGGGTTCAGATTTGATGAAACTTTGAATTTTTCGAAAAATTCATACAACAATTCTACATTCCCTACATTTTAAGATATCCAGCTAAAGATTTCTGCATAAATAGAATACACGTGGATTAATTAAGTGGCGTCTTAAAAAGGTATTTATTCTGAGAAATGAAGGAGGGAATTTTGTGAAAAAATGAACTGTGTGCTTTTATCAAAATTTTTAATTTTATTAATTACTGAAATGATAATTTTGGCTTCCTCATAGAGGAAGCCAAAATTAAAAAAAAAACCTTAGTCGCTCATAGAGGGAGCTTTATGAACGAGGCAAAAAAGCTTTATGAAATTTCAAAAATTGCGAGGAAGCAATGTGCAAATTTCAATTTTCAACTTTTTTCCCCCTTATTTTTATGGGACATGAAATTTCGTTGAAAGTTTTTTTTTTTTTGAGGTTGCATGGTTACATTTATTTTCGTCGTTCCATGTAAAAAATTGCATATAGTCAATACAGAAAAAGACAAAAGTCATTGGGTTGATTGATATGATCGAAAATCTGATCAGTATTTTTTCTTTCACTATTTCTTGACTCTAATTTTTACGTAAATCGTTTCCATATTGATATTTATTTATTTATTTATTTATTATTTGTTTAATATTCGAAGTATGCTCGATTACTATCAAGCAAACGAGCGAGCAAACGAGCGTTTTGTCCTTGCAATTTGATACGAAGAATGGACGTGACTTGTGCCCTTTTGTTTGCTAGAATTTGTTGTACATGATATTTATTATATTGAAGCCGATGCCCTCGCGACTTTAATCTCCCTTATCTCGTCATGTCCCGTCACCTCGTAAGATCGTAATCGTACGTTGGGCTTATTTGGTACTTAAGTCCGATGGAAAAAAGCGAGAATCCTCCTCGCACCGCCGGTAGCGTGTATTATCGTCCCTGTGGAACAAGACGCTCGTCCATGGCACGCGCCCCCGTGTAATTCAATCGGCTATTTCGACAAAAGTCCCCGCGTCAGTACTTGACCAACGTCGTACAAGAGATCCCTGTCTCTCTCTCTCTCTCTCTCTCTCTCTCTCTCTCTCTCTCTTTTAATCCCCGAAAAAAAAGAAAAAAAAAATGTTACACAAAACCGCCGTTTATCCAGTCACACACTCCACATATATAGTTGTTTTTCGTAATCTTGGCTTTGTATTTACTTAGCTGCTCGTCGCTCTTGGCAGATGGAACTGGCCAACGAGACATTTGCAACCCTTTCTCAAAACACGTAATGCGATACTTTTCAATTTTTTTTTTTTTTACTTTAATCGTCAGTCCGTTATCCCTAATTGGAATTTCGAACGTTTCGTTTTGTTATTTTTTTCCGTTTCATTTATTCCCATGTATAGCACTTCGAGAATCAATATTTTTTTTTTTGTCAATCGTTTGCAACGTTCTCTAATTAACGATCGATGTTAATATACTAGTAGAGTACTATACTTTAGCAATAAAATTGTTGGAGAAAGCTATAAAATTTGATATCACGGGCGTAAAAAATAGTTGTCAAAATTTATAACAACCGTGAAGATGTCTTTTGGGACTTTTGGATTAATTTTTTTTTGTTGTGTTTACCGTAAAAAAAATGACAAAGGCATATTAACGCAAAGCACGTGATAATACAGAATTTTTAATTGTTATTATCATCCAAGTAAGCATGTAAAGGACTTAAAAGAAGGTTCTGCTCGAACCTGAAAAAAGTGACAGTGACTTGAAATTTTGACAGCATGCTCGCAAAGATATACCCCGTGTACCTGAAAAATTTCAACAAGATTCACTTCCTACTTTCCGAGATAAAAAATCATAAAGACACCCTCGAAATACACAGGCTCTTACGGCATCGAACGTTATGACGTGAGGAATCGTTCGATATCGGGTAGTAAAAAAAGTGATGGCTGCTTAAAAATTTCAGAAAGATGTAAATTTATCTATTACGAAAGCCTAGAAAAAAAAAATCAACCCGATTCACTACGCCTATCGTGAGTTATGGCAAATTAATGAAATTAAAATGTGCCAGATTTGATGGGATACGGTCGAGGAAGGCTACGACGTTGCAACGTCGCAGCCGAGGGAAAGTGGAGTGAGTAACAGAGAAAGCTACATAAGGCTCGTGGCGCTCGCAAGCGTCGCTTTCCCGCAACGTTGCCAATTATCAAGACCCAAGCTACATAATATAGCAAAAGAATGAAAAATAAATGGAATTTCTTATTTTTATTGCTTCTCCGACGCTTAATTATACCAAAACAATAACTTTTTTGTACCTGACAGCTATAGCAACGATTCGCATTTCACTTTTTTCGGTGCCGGAAAAGTTTTCATTCGTAACAATTAAATATTAGGTTATTGGCAGTACTGTGTGTGGCCTCGGTATAAGCATAGGGGCTCCCCGCTGACCCGCGCGTCCCTCAAAGTACGAGTAGAAACTCCTTAGAGGCAAAAGCGATAGTCATATATATGATATGCGACGAGAATCGAGCTGGAATTGTATTTTGGAGCATTATATACTCGTCGAGAGCGATATATACACAATTGTCAAGATGGCTGCCGTTAGTGGCGTTGGGTGATGCGTGTGGGCTTGGTGGCAGGCGTATCGACGTTTGGCTTTTGGAGGGTTTCCCCGGAGGTAAGCTCATCGGGAATTGTGGGTCTTCCCTCCCCTGGAAATAGCCCCCTCTTTTTGGCCCTCCTCGGCCCTTGAAAAACAAAGAAACATGAGTAATTAAAAAATTTTTGTCGCTTGAATTAACGACGCGCATAGAAAATGCCACGAAAATTCAAGTTTATATGTATAGACTCGAAATTAAAATATAAATGGGTTATTGGTTTAATTATTCGATAGACTATACTAAATTTCGTCTGCTCACGTTACGAGAATTCATATTCCTGTTATGAAAAATTATTAATCGATTTTCCCTTTCTTTAAAAAAAATTTTACTCTATTTATAAATTTAATGTGATAACGATTTTACAAAAATTCCTCAGCTTATAATGGATCTTCCATCCCCGCCACATGCAAATTGTTTGTTAATCTACTTCTCATAGTTTTCCGCTTGATGCTGGACATTTTTTTTTTTTTTTCGTATATGTAAGGTTGCCCAGTTTTGAATATTTCTGAAGCTTAATAAACGATCAAATGGGTGCGTTTCATTTACTCCTTCCAGCAGCTTTCGGAAGCAAAAGCTGGAAACGTTTTCTTTCCTTCCAGCTCTAGATCATCTAGAGCTGGAAGGAAAGCGTGCATCTAGACTAGATGCACGGGAGCAACTATAGCGCTGGAAGACTTCCAAATTCATAAACAAAAGCTGTCGAATATAACGTTCAAAAAATACTTTTGCTTTCCGGAAGCTGCTGGAAGTGGCGAATAAAACGCACCCTACGTAACATTCTTCTTCGTTTTTTTTCTCTCTCTATGTATATATATATCGTGTCAATGATGCTCGAGGGGTTGAAAAAATTTGGAATTAATGAAAGATCGAATTATTGGGTTGTCAATACTTATCTCCAGCCTTCGGCTGGTCCTAAATATTGAATAAAAAAGTTTTTTTTCCCCTTCTCTTTGTTTATTCGTTTATTTTCGTTTATAACAATTGTAGGAGGACTCCTGAAAATACATAAAAAATAATATACATACTATAGATATATAACACATACGAAAACATAACGTATTAAAAAACCTTCAACTCAAAATGAGCTTATTTGTACTTATTATTTACGGAATCACAATGCTTCTTCCTCGAGAAAGCCAAAATAGGGAATGAAACTACACGCTTATTGACGACATATTCTAAAAAATTGAAAAAAATTACAATAAAGCAATGGAATGCAAGTTTCAAATTATGCAGCCAAGAGCTTTCAGCTTTCACCAAGAAGGGCGCCACTTTCCGGGCCCTCCATGTAAAATCGACGCGCGTCAGCCTATTATCCCGATAAAGTGTAATATATATATGTATATATAACGAACAGTAAAACAGTATCATTCAACGCTCGATTGTTGGCATAAAAGAGAACATTCGTTGTTTGTAAAAAAAAAAAGAAAAACCACTTACGCCAAATATTCGTCAAAATTTGATCGAAGAAAAAAAAAAAAGAGACAATCATACTCGGAGAGTGTGAACGAGAGAATCGCACAGGATACAAAAAATAACATAGCGAATATGCCATACACCGAAGAATACATTAAGAACAAGTTGCTTCAAAGGCTAGATGCCTCGCACGTTGTGAGTAAATAAAATTTTCATTCCCACCATTTCATCTCGTTTTTCCCAGTCCACAAAAAAAAATACATCGAAATGTCCCCATTGGCGTCCATGTAAAAGCGTCTGCTGCACATATATTCATGAAGACATATTTTTATTCTAAATCGAACGGTTGGTTTTTTTTTTTTTTATTATTTCGACAAACGATAAATCAAATCAATTATTCGTACAGAGTTTTTGAACTTTGGCGTCTATTCCATATTGTTTAAAAAAAAAAGGTAAATAAATGCATGTTGAAGTTCCCATTAGCGTCCCGGGTGCGTATATTTTATTCTTTCTAATTATAATTACACAAGCTGAGGCAATTATATTATTTTTTAAACATAATTTCGATCTTATTAATTTTGTGTGCGCTTTTTCACTCGGGGATGGTCAATTCTTAATGTGCCATACGATTAGTCAAAGAGATCGATGTTTTATAACCTAAAAAAAAAAAAAAATCTCGACGATTTCTTAACCCCGATATAAATGTATTCTAACCTCAATACCCGGATTGACTTTCCCTCGATTGCTCATTTCTCGTTGCTCAGTTCTCCGTCAGAGCGGGTGTACTAAATTTTCGTTGAAAATAAATACCATCTCGTTTTCCTCATGAGATTCGTGAGATCTCGCGGTTTCGTTCGGTACCCAATAAAAAAAATTCATGATCAACAAAAGTGCACGATGCAAGTTGCGCACATGAAATCTTGATTCTAAAATTTTTTTTTTCTGCAAATATCGTTTCATCGTTGACTTTTTTCACGACTAATCGCACCGACGAACCAAACGAGTCGTGCCGATGTCTCATCTTCGAGAGCCGATTCTTTCCTGACCGAACGCAGGAATTTCCATTAAGCAATTTTCATGGAAAAGAAAAAAATTCAATTATAAAAATATTTCCTCATTTCGGCATCGTGTGCGTGTGCCACTTTTTAACAAAGTTCCGAGATTCGCATCCACGGTCTCGAAGTTGCTTAACCTCGCGTCATTGTTTTTTCGCGATTCGACGCCCATAAAATATTCTCCGGAACGGTAGAATAGGCGCCCGAACGCCGATAGGGACATTTCACCGCTCCGACCCTCTTTTTTTTTTTTCTGCAAAAAAACCAGCAAAAAAAAAGGAGCAAAAAAAAAAAACCGCATAAATAACCGCCCACGTTTTCCAGCGTGATTCCCTCTCTCGCTAAACGTCGAGCGACATAAATCGCGTATTTGCGACGAGGATTAATCAAGGATCAACGAGGAACGAAAGAAAAGCCTACGTTGTACATTAAAAAAAAAAAAAAAAAAAAAAAAAAACCCGAAAACAAAAAAACAAAGCAAAATGGGCGAAAAGTTGAGAATCTTTGCTGTCGCGGGATTCGCTTTAATTGTAAGATGGTGCGTGACGTATCATTCTTACAGCGGTCAGGGAGAATCGCCGATGTACGGGGATTACGAGGCGCAGCGTCACTGGCAAGAGATAACGACGAATTTGCCGATTCGTAGCTGGTACACCAACGACAGCGTCAACGATATGCAATACTGGGGCTTGGATTATCCGCCGTTGACGGCATATCACAGCCTGCTGATGGGTCGTATAGCCAAAAAAATTGATCCGCGTTACGTCGAGCTGATCGAATCGCGAGGCTACGAATCGCCGAGTCACAAGTATTTCATGAGACTGTCGGTGATCGTCGTCGACGCTTTGATCTACGTACCGTCTATGATTTTTTTCGTTCGGCGCGCAATGATTCACGACGGTCCGTCGTCACGAGCCGACGCGAGCAATCCCTTGGGCTTGAAAAAAAATGATTTTATACTCGCGCTGAGTCTTCTCTATCCTGGAATAATTCTCATCGATCATGGCCACTTTCAGTACAATTGCGTCTCCCTCGGGCTCTTCGTAGCCGCTGCGGCTTTTTTATTGCAAAATTACACGATAATATCGTCTCTCCTGTTCGTTCTAGCTCTCAATTACAAGCAAATGGAGCTTTATCACGCTCTGCCATTTTTCTTCTATATCCTCGGCAATAATACGCCGAGCAAGAGAAAAACAATTTTGTCGTGCGCGCGCTCTTTGCTCTGCGTCTCGCTGACCGTAATTCTGACTTTTATCGTAATTTGGGCACCGTTCATTCAACAATGGGACGTATTTAAGGACGCTCTCGCGAGACTGTTTCCCCTCGATCGCGGTATTTACGAGGACAAAGTCGCGAATCTCTGGTGCACGATCAATGTATTGCAAAAATTTCGCGATAATTTTACGAATTTACAGATGGCACGTGTATGCCTGGTAGCCACGAGCCTGGCAATTTTTCCGAGCTGCTTGGATCTTTATCTGAGACCTCACAGAGAAAGATTCATCGTTTCGCTTATAAATTGTTCCCTCGGTTTTTATCTTCTGTCCTTTCAGGTGCACGAAAAAACGATTTTACTCGCCGCCATACCCGTCCTCATGTATCTCAATCGCGATCCTCTGATATGTTTTTGGTTCTTGATTATAACGAATTTCAGTCTTTTACCTCTGATGATCAAGGATCATCTTGTTTTGCCATATTTTTCTCTCTCATTGCTATACGCTTTATCCGTGTACATGATATGGCCCGGTGAATTTTCAAATTTCACCGTCGGCGAGAAGATATCCTCGTCGATCAGGAGTAAAACGAGAATTCATCGTGACGGCGGATCGGGTCAGAAAAAATTTCGCGTTAAACAAACGGGCAGAGCGCGTTATCTCGATCACAAAGGATGGTTGCAGCGTTATTACGATAAAATTCAAAATTTATTGGCCAATGACTTGTTCTCAACTCTGAGAATATCGTCGTATCTTTCAATCATAAAAATTGCGACTTTCTATGTTTCCATGGTCGGAGCACTTCTCCTCTCCGTAGCAAGTATTTTCTTGAAACCACCGAGCATGTATCCCGATTTATTCGCTCTTCTCGTCTCGATTTATTCCTGTCTGCACTTTGTCGGATTTTTCGTGTACTTCAATTTGAAGCAAATCAACGGTTTGCAAAGACATTCTGGAAAATCAAAGTCTCATTGAGACACGCGCAAAGTACACGTTGGTTCTTATAGTTCAAAATGTCCCTACGTACAAAGCGCGATTCGCGCAATTGTCGAACGTGCAATCCTATTGTCATAAGGTATTTTAGCGATATTATGAGAAGCTCGATATTCTCGATTCAATAAAATTGTGGATTTGAGTCGATATTAATTGAAAATTGTCGATTTGAGTCGATATTGATTGAAAATTTTCCATTTAAGTCGATATTAATTGAAAATTGTCGATTTTAATTGATAATTTAATAATTATATATCCGAAGTGAGTGATAGATTTTAAGAATTATCTCGATGTATCGTCATAAGATATTTTAAACGTTAAACAGGGTGCCATAAAAAATTATGGAATGAATGTTGCGATTGTTTGACGGATTTGGGCATGCGAGCTTAAAAATCGTTAAATCATTGTTCAACGTTGACGTTAGTTTATCCCGATCGTAACTAAATGTTTCATAAAAATCTTACCAAATACGAAAATCCAAAATTTTCTCTGGATTCTTCTTCTTCTTCTTTTACCCAAACACCAGATTTATGTAATAAAACTTGCAATTATATAAAAATCGAGAAAAAAAAGTCTAAAAGTTTGAAAATATGAAAATTTTATTCATACTTCCAACAACATCGAGTCTTGATTATTTATTTAAGATACCGTTCATTTGAAAATTAAAAAAAAAATGTTTGTCGACAAAATTATTTGGTAAACTGTATGCATTTTTTTTTTAACTAAAATTATTCTAAAAAATTGTAATCCTGTCGTTTTTGTCAGTACACATAATTTTTCGAATAAATTTCTTTTGCTTCCGCATCAAAGGGTATTCGCAAATTTGAAATTCATGAAAATTTCTTGAATCAATTATGTTTTTTTTTGCCTTTCCATCTGAAATATATTTTTCGAAATATGCCAATGAATGACTTGAAAAATTTGCCCAAAAATTGAGGATTTGAAAAATCTACCACGGCTGATTTTTCGTGACATTAGATCGAGTGCATGTATCAAACTTCAGCGAAAAGTATGGAAAATTTGTGACAGCATAATATAATATAATATAATATAATATAATATAATATAATCGTTAGATCTGGAGCTAGAAATTTTCAAACGGCACGAGTTATCGAAATTAAAAAAAATTCATGTCTCGAAATTCGTTGATCGTGACTGTTATTGCTATTGGGCTCTTTTTTTTTACATAAATTTGATTAAGGTTAAATAAAAAAAAATTTAAAAAAAGCATACAAATTGAAAACTTGCACATTGCTTCCCCGCATTACAAAGTTACCTCTATGAGGCTTTCATCGTAGCTTCGTAAATGTGGAGATGATTTTCGTAATTTTGGCTTCTTTGTACAAAGCTTTGTAATGAGGAAGCAATGTGCAAGTTTCCAATTTCCAAGCTTTTTTTCTAAATTCTATATAGAGCGATCACAGAAATTTTTCGAAAATGAATTTTTTTTTATAAAATCCGAATCCCTCAAGCGATTCCTGCCAAATTCCCATAGTGCAATTACATAAAAAGTTGTGGCCAATGGCCTCAAATTTACGAACGTTAGAGCGGTCACTGATATTTTTCGAAAATTCAAAAATTTTTTGAAATCTCAAGCCCCTAATAAGCGATTCTTGCCAAATTTTATATTGAATATCCTTGTCCCATAACGTATTTATAGAAAAAAGTTTTGCTTCAATGACTTCAAATTTTCGAAAGTTAAAGCAATAGCAGACATTTTTGAAAAAATTCAAAATCTAAAATCGGACACACGTTATAAATTTTTTTGAATATTTCAGCAAACAGGAGGGGTTCCATGTTTTAGTAGAGTGAAAAGTTTCAGCGCTGTAACTCAAACACTTCAAAAGATATTGCAATTTAAATTTTTCAAATGCCTGTCTGCACAGACATACACACAGAAATTTTTTCTAAATAGGTTTTCTCGGCTTTTTGGCACATTCTGAACACATATTCGCATCAAAAACTCCATTTTTTTTCACAAAAACAAAGTTTCCTCTATGAGGAAGCAAAAATACCAAACTAGCAAAAAGTAGTGTCAAAAAAATAGTTGCACGTAACAATTTTTCACAAGACTCTTAACTTTATTCGTTGAAGTGGTAGTAATTTTTTTTTTCTAGGATTTTACGCCGATTCTATATAAAAACCGATAGATTTCAGGATATTAACTTTTGAAATTAGGCAAGTCATGAGTTTAAAAAAAAATCATAACTCCAAAATTACGAATTATCTAATTGTTAAAATTATTGTCTAATTGTTAAAATTACTAATTGTATTTAATATCTCCATAGGAGATTTTTTACCTAAAATTGACTGTATTTTTCGAAAAAAAAAAATACCACTATTCGACACAATCCAAAAAATTCAACGACCCATACTCGGACTGCAATGTTCGATATTAATGGCTAAAATTTTCAGCACACGCGCGTTTTACTATCCCAAAAAATCTACTGTGGCAAAGATTTTTCATATTCTTAATTTTGAAGAATAAAAAAAAGAAAAAAATCAACATCTCAAGTATTCTTCCACCCAAATTCACAAGGCATCTTATTCGCTGACCAAATAAAAATTAACAACCCTCTGCTACCGTTACTCGAATTTTCTCATCGTTTCGTCGGCATGACGATACAAATATGCTTCGGTATACATAAAAATATAACAAAAATGATGTAACATTGATCGTTGAACGCGACGAGTAGTTCGTATCGATAATTCTTTATTTTTTTCTTTTTTTTTTTTAACTTGTCGAAGAACGTCACGTATGCTTATATTAATCTATAATATGGAAATAGTTGAGACTGGTTTAAATTTCAGAGTGAGGGAAGGTCTAGTTGTGTCGCGTTATCGTTGAGTCGTCACTGGTCTGAGTAAAAAGCGTCTTTTCTTATCCCCGTAACAGAACGCTTGAAAAAAAAATCTCTTACTGAATAAAATATACGAATTATTTTCAAGCGAACAAACATAGATTTGCCATCTCTCTATCTTCATCGTCATAAATTCGTGTGTGTGTGTGTATATATATATATTTTTTTTCAACTTCGTCGCCTTTTTCAAATAGCCAGTCTTGTCGGAGACTGCTGAGAATAATTGACACAACCGTGCAACGAAAAGTCGAAAAATTCATAAATTTTCAAAAATAATACAATAAGTGAAATTGTATTTAGCAAATATCTTCGTACGTTTGTTCCAGGAGGTTGAAGACCAGAGCGACGGTTGCGGTGCCAAGTTTTCCGTGCTCATAGTTTCCGACCAATTCGAAGGAAAACCATTGCTCCAACGCCACAGGTGAAAAAAAAAAAATTTCCAATTTTAAACTTCCGCATTGCTTCCTCGTAATTTTCGAAATTTCACAAAGCTCTTTTGTCTCGCTCATAAAGTTCCCTCTATGGGCAAGTGAATTTTTCAATTTTGGTTTCCTCATACGGGAAACTTCATGAGCAAGATAAAAGAAGCTTTGTAAAATTTCGAAAATTTCCAGGAAGCAATGTGGAAGTTTCGCTTTGCAACTTTTTTTTTCAATTATGTACGTAACGTATCCACGTGTATTCTATTTATGCAGAAATCTTTAGCTGGATATCTCAAAATAGTGGGAAATGTGGAATTGTTACATAATTTTTTCGAAAAATTGCATAGTTTCATCAAATCCGAATCCCTCCATCGAATTTATCCATCTATTGGTGTGAAAAAATTTAGCACGATATGTCAAAATTTGCCAAAGTTAGTTTGAAAAATTGAAAATTTAATAAAATCTGAACCCCTGCATTGATCTACACCGAATTCAATGACGATCGTTCTTTAATGATAAGCTATTTATACAAAAAAAAAAAAAAAAATTCGTACGATATCGCAAAATTTGCGGAAGTTAGCGCGAGTACGACCATTTTTAGAAAAATTGAAAATAACAAAATCTGAGTGACAGTATGAATTTGTATAAAAATTACAGTAAAGTGTAAAATTACAGTGCTTTACTTGACTGCAAAATTGCAGCGAATTGAGAAATTGCAGCGGTTGAGCTACAGCTCATATTTATATGTGTGTGTGAACAAAAATTTTATTCCAGTTTTCTATGCCAATGTTTAAAAAAATGTTCCAAAACGTCGAGAAATCACATTCAGAAAAAATGTCAGAACGTGTGTGTGTGAGTAATTACTCATACAAAAATGAGTAATTACTCAAAAAAAAATTTTATTCCAGTTTTCTATGCCAATGTTTAAAAAAATGTGATTTCTCGACGTTTTGGCACATTTTTTAAAACATTGGCATAGAAAACTGGAATAAAATTTTTGTTCACCACGACAAAGCAAGCGAAAAGAGCAAAAATAGAATATCATGAATTCTAAGAGTCATTGCCTATCTCGTGTTGGAAAAGATATCAATTTTTATCGAAATACCTGTGACATAATAATAATAATAATAATAATAATAATAATAATAATAATAATAATAATAATAATAATTTGTGATTTGCAGGCTCGTCAATGCGATTCTTGAGGAAGAATTGAAGGATATTCATGCCTTCTCACAGAAGACTTTGACTACCGAGCAGTGGAAGAAGCAACAGGCCTGATTCGATTTTATTTTTATTTCAATTTTTTTCATCCCATATTCATTTCTCTCCATGTCGTGCAAAGGACGAAAAAAAAAATCGTCACTTTTTTTCACGTAAATAACGTTTATCAAGAAAATTTTATCGCCCCGACAATTCATAATTTATTCTCACGTATAGCGCAAATTTCCTTTTTTCTTTCGGAACAAAAATCCTTCGTAACGTTTCCTACGAAAGATAGAGAGAGAAAAAAATGACGGAATTTCGAGTATCAGCACCGGGAAAGCTCTTGTTATACGGCGAGCATGCTGTTGTATATGGTAAAACAGCCGTTGCAGCGAGTCTCGATTTACGCACGACTCTGAATTTCAAAGAATTGCCAAACGATCACGATCACATAATTTTGTCAATGCCGAAAATTCGTTTGCACATTAGTATCGCGATAATGGATATTCGTGAATATTTTTATGACAATGAAAAATGCCCGTTATTGTCAAATGGTCACGAGGCTTTTCACATTTACGTCGAGAATTTCGTTGAAAAAATTGGTTACGCCAATTTGCAACAAAAATTTGCCCTCGAGGCTGTTTTTTATTTGCTCGTATCGATATCACAGTCCGAGATCATAAATTTGAAACCTTTCGAGATAATACTGGACACCGCATTGTCGATAAGCTCGGGCCTCGGTAGTTCGGCATCTTTCTCCGTCTGTCTCGCAATGACTTTTTTACACTGGTCGAATATTCAAAAGAGACGAACTACCGATATGAGCGCGAAACAATTGAACGAGGTGTCGAGGCATGCCCTGAATTGCGAGAGAATAATGCACGGTAATCCGTCGGGTGTCGATAATTCCGTGTGTACATTTGGCTCGATAATTGAATTTCGACGCGGCGAATCATTGAGACCGATAAACGATGTGAAGAGCATGAGGGTGTTGCTCGTTGACACGAGAGTGCCGAGAAGCACGAAAGCATTGGTGGAAAAAATGGCACGACTGAAGGAAAAATATCCAAAGATTTTCGTACCTATACTCGAGTCGATCGATCACGTCTCCAGAGAAGCGCTCAGCGTCATCAAGAGAATACGCGATATTGCTGATCCGATGGACGAATCTCTTTATACCGCTTACAAGGAATTAATGGTGAGAGGGATTGGGGCGGGGCGTGGGATAAAAAAAAAAAATTGGAAGAAAAACAAAATTACATATTTATGACTCAATTGGAGATCCGAATCTGGGCACGGAGGTCCTCGAGGGGGATGTAGGAGAATGTAAAGCGGATTTTCTTTTTCTATTCGACTTTTCCTTGCTTCGATTTTTCCGTTAATTTTGAAAATTTTTGATAGAGCTGGCTTTTAGAATTTCCAGATCTTCGTAGATCGGGTCATAATTTTTGCTGAGAAAATATCAGGGCTGCCACTCTGCCACTTTTTAGCCTCTAATTTTCACAAATTGCCACTAATTGGCACTATTTTACGCATATTGATAGTAAAATCTCGAAATTTCATTCATAAAAGACGTAACATTAAAAAAAAAAATACAAAAAAGAGAATTGAAGTGTCCCCTGGGTCAAAGTGGTTGATATGCGAGATATTCCACGCCAACTCGACCATTGATTTTCCCTCACTATTTCTGATCTGATTTCCGATTATTTATATCATTTTCCTCACTCTCAAAATAACTTCTGATTGTTTTCAGTTTTTTTTTTTTTTCAAACTTCAAGCAGATCAGCATTTTTGGAAATTCTTAAAAAAAAGTTCTCAAAAAAAGGAATGTATATTTCTTGAAGGTGGTGTTACAATGACTTTCAAAGATGTTCTCAATGCTACTGAATTATATCTTTTGTAGAAATTGATCATAATGATTAACGGCACCATTGATTTGATGGTAAAAAAACTCTATTTCCAATATTGCAAAAAGTAATTGCATACTTGTCACTCAAAAATATCACTGCTCAGTCCCTCGGCTGAATGGTACTGTACGCACGTGAAAGTTCAGTTTGCGATGTTCGAGGATTGGCAAAAAGATTATAAATAAGTAACGGTTTGTCCAGCAAAAAAAAATCTGAGAAAATTCAGAATTGATTTTGTCAGTAAGGACAATCGTATAAAAAATTATGAATCAGATCAGGAATGGCGAGAGAAAATCATTGGTCGAATTGGCGTGGAATGCCTCATATAGGTATAGTGAAAATACATATTGTGATGAAAAATACATAAGATTTCTAAGAATTCTGAAATTTTTTTGGCCACGCTACTGAAAATATTATCCATAATCGGTCAAAAGATATAGAACATTCGAGGCTACTGTTTTTCTGATTTCATGCCAATTTTTTCCTTACTTTCATGCCACTATTGCCACTAATTTGAGGGGGGGCATCGGGCAGTGGAGGCTCTGAAATATTTCCGATGAAATTTCGAAAATCGCCATTTTCGTATATCTTCAAGGGCTTCTTAAAATCAATCAAATAAATAAATTTATTCATAATATTTGAGAATGTTGGCTCGAAAAGTAAAGTAAAAAAAAAAAAAAAAAGACCCAGCCAGCATAAATCCTCAATATTTTGTCGCATTATATAACGAGGCCTGCGATTATTGCGATACGCAGGTGCTAATCGAGGTGAATCAAGGATTATTGGCGGCGTGTCAAGTGTCACATCAGTCGCTGGACAGTATTTGCGAGGAGGCAAAAAATTATGGTCTCGCCGCTAAGCTGACCGGAGCCGGCGGCGGTGGTTACGCTTATATCTTATTGCTGCCCGATACACCGAACGAGACAATCACCAGTATAACGAAGAAGCTCATCGCTAATGGATATCTCGTTACTCTGACGAATCTGGGTGGGGCGGGTGTTGCGATACATGAAAAATAATTGGGTTATTGTTATTCGCTCGGTCATTGAAAAAACGATAATCGATTGAAAATGGAATTTCGTCCCCTCGGAGGGACAAAATCATTTCGGTTTTTTTTTTTTAATTTAGTAATTTTTTCTTCACCGACAGCGAGAGAATTGTCTCAAAAATACAAATCTCATGCTCTATTATGCACAGATTTAGTTTCAAATGCATATATATATATATATTTATATATATTTTTATACGACAATAGTAAAGGTGTAATGCGCTACTGCGTTTTTTTTTCTGCGTTACTTTTTATTTTTTTTTTAAATCTCATTCGTTTAACGTACTCAATATTATGGGATACATTTAAATAATGGTCAGTCGAAGCGAGGAAAACTACAATTTTTTTCTATCGAATTGTCGGCGGTACGATATCACTTTTTTTTTTTTCACTTTTAAACGAGTAATTTTCATTCTACGATAACGATCGATCGTAAAATCCATACGGTCACATTTTTTTTTTTTTGGTATACACGAAATCTTATACTTTGGAATAAATGGACTTGATTTTCGGTTTAGAATCTCTCAATACGACGAATACTGCGCTAAAAACCCGAGTATTATTTACAAAACAAAACGAAACAAGGAAACAAATAAATATCAACGAAAATGAAAATTTGCGATTAAAAATGATTATTTACACGAATGAATTGCAACGGTTAAACGTTTTTTTTTTTTTTTGTGTACGTACATTTTTTCCGTACAAATTTTATGCGGAAGCAACGATGCACCCATCTCCCGGGTGTTTTACGAATTTCTTTATCATTGAAAAAAAAAAAATAAATAAATAAAGAGAAAAAAAAAATTATTTGCACAAGCCCGGTTTCCCGAAGATTAGTCTTATCGACGCTAAAGAAAGAAGAAAAAAAAAGCATATATATCTGTGTGTGCATCGTGCTGTCAAGTGCGCATAAAAATAATTAAATGAATTCAGTGATTATCGGCATTTGAGTATATCCGAGAGGCGCAAATCGGTCTTTCACGAAAACATTTTTAAATAAATAATTAGCTCTCTATCTACGTATCACGTTACGTGTATTAAAATTGAACGGTAAAAAATATATTTCAAGGCCTCGCGCGATATCGGGCTAAGGTCGAAATGATAATTTACTTCCTCTCCTTATCGTTGTTCGCTGTGCTGGCCTCCAAGTGGCGCCACTTGTCACCAGTTTTGGTACTCCTCGGACTCGCGTCCCAGTAAAAAATCTGGATTCCCTAGGACGTAATATGGACTTCCATATTACGTCCATTCTAAATCTAGGACGTCCTAGATTTAGAATGGACGTCCAGATTTTTGACTGGGGTCAATATACCCTTGCACGGATTCAGCATTAATTTTTCTTTTCTAGAAATTATCAAAGGAATGCATGATAAAAAATTAAAAAAAAAAAAACCCAAGAGCACACAATTGCGCGCTGATTTTACAAAATTTATAGTAAATATCTGCGAGCAGATGACTATATATCTCTCCGCTAGACGGCGCTCAGACGGTCCTTCAGAAGTACCAAAACTCGCCACCCCAATCGCTGACGATAATTCATCCCCACTGTTTGGCCTCTCGTGCACATAGCGAACAAAATAGGAATCTTCGACGTATCTCACGGTGAAAACACGACAAATTGTCAGTCATGCGTATAAAATATAATGGGGAAAATCGGTGATGTTAATTGGAACGATCGATCCGGGAATCGTCGAAAATTGAAAGATCGTACGATTTTTTTTTAGATTATCGAAGATTCGTTTTACATCGGACTAGTCGTAACGCCGTTGCGAAGATGCGCAGCGCTGTCCCGTCGTAGAATAATTTGCTCGGGATCTAAATCACCGTCATCGATGCCGATCTCGTCGAAATTACTCACGGATCCGAGAGCTCCTTGCAGCTCCTCCAGCTTGACTTCCGCAATCCATTCGGATATCTCATTAGTGTACATTCTTCTCTGGAGTACCTCTCTTGTGCGGGGTCGCGAACCGATGTACGATGCTGTTCCCTAAAAATTATCAAAAAAAAAAATTAATTATTTTCGTTCTTTTGCTTTCTCATAGAGGGAGCACTGCGCGATGGTGAAAATTTTTGTTCTCAAGTCACACAGCTAGATCCTCGAGAATAACTTGACCGATCTCGCTGAAACTTTGCACACAATTTCCTCGTTTGCCGCAATTTTCATTAAAATTAGTACTCGAGTGGGTTACGAGGGATTTTTACGAGTTGTAAAATTTTTTTTTTCAAGGCTGGCGGTCACCTCAGTGCGGGAGAGAAAAATCGGAGAAGGCGTGCGAGAGAGAGGTCCGCGTCACAAGTTCCCGAGCGAACATTGTAGTACAACGAGAGCTGTATTGTTTTTAGAATTTTTTAATAACTATTTGCAATGAAACATTTCGCTCTTTACGAACTTTTTCCCAAAGATGCGATGATTATCTGAATCCATTTTCATTAAATTCTTATCATTTTTAACGTGGTTATGAAGTATTTCATGAGATACGCACGATTTAGCTATGGTCGTCCATGTATAAGAGAGTACAACTTCAACAATTAATTACAGGAAAATCTATGCAGAGGAATGACTTGAAATTTTGCACAGAGTCGTTATACCTATTCGCGAGTATCCTGAATAAATTTGAACGAATTCGACATACGACGCAGAAAAGTGGGAAAAGGCTCGCAAGTTGAAACTTGCAAATTGCTTCCACCAAATTTCGTACAAGGTTTATAAGCCAAAATTTGCAAACTCTCCCTCGCAGACAGAGCGTTGGGCATCGTATGAAATTTCGAGCAAGCAATTGTTTTTTTTTTTTTTTTTTTAAATCAAGGTCGAGTGCAACAAATTTACTTCAAACGAATAAGAAAGTACAAAAAAAAAAAAGAAGAAAAAACGGTAAAATTAATGTATCTATAATAAAACCGGGACTTACGCCAATTATCAGGGTCGAACGCAAATGTTCCAAAAGTTGAAAGTCCTGTACGATCGATTGCAGCTCGTCCCATCTCAGTTCAACTTCCTCGTGCAGCATTTTCTCCTCTGTCGAGTATAAAAATTTTCGAAGCGCGTTTTATGAATTTTTCGTGCAATCGTACCGTAAAGAAAAAAAAAAAAAAAAACAAAAACAAAAATTAAAACGAAATAACGTAAAATGCGTAATATAAAACGTACCATCGCGTTTCGAGGTTGATCTTTTGTACTGTATCCGGAATCTGAAAGCCTCGAGAAAGCTCGACACGACGATCGTCAGGACGATCATAGTGACGAGATAAAATGTCATGAAGAATACGCGACTGTAGAGACCGACCGTAAACGCATAAGCGTTCATCAGTATGAACCAATTATTGACGACCGTTAGCTCGAAGAGAGTCATACCGCTGGCCATGAGATTGTCAAACGTATTTAGATAATAATATCCCAATGTCGTGCTTCGATTAACGGAATATTTGTAAAATTCCTCGACCGTCGTGTTTCTTTCGAAGCGAGAGGGAAAAAAAAAAAAAATGTTACAAAATAGCGTTAAAAATAATATGACAATGAGAAGAAAAATTTGACAATGCTTTTTTTTTTTTTTGTTCGCAACGTACTGGCAACAATTTCGCAAATCGTGTCCGGCGAACATTTCCATTCCGATGATAGCGAAGAAATAATACAGTATTAGCATGACGATCGCGGTCGAGCACATCAGCGGCGATAGTATCACAAGTGTGCCGAATACGTCGCGATAACGTTTCTTAACTTTGAAAAGTCTGAGCATTCTCAGGGGCCTGAAGACAACGAGAAACGTTGCGCCTGGAAATATCATGAGAGCGCAAGCGCCGACCAGCGACATTATCGATGAACCGAGATCAAAGAGATTCCAGCCCGAGCTCAGATAACGCCTCATACCGAGTCCAAGAACTTTTATCAGCGCTTCCGTCACGAATACTGAAAAAAATCGTATAAATAATAATAATAAAAAATTTTTTTTACATGGAAATTGAAAATTTGAAGAAAAAAAAAAATAATAATTTCACCGAAGCGAAGCGGAAGCAAAAAAAAAAAACGTAAAAAATTAAACTCACATCCCCCGAACAGCAGAGTGTCCCAACCAGCGGCGAATATACGAGCTGACTCTTGCAGCGACGATGCACGCTGCATCAGACCATCCAACATCATAATTCCATTGCCAATTATCAGCGCATCTGTTTAAAAAAAAAAAAAAGTTCTCATCACTTTTTTTTTATCGTCGTTTTGCTTGATGGACATTAATTAAATCCCTGGGCCATTACTCACAGACTATTGGCTCAAAGTATACCGACATTATACAAGCATTGGCACCGTTGCAAAGCATCTGCAGAGGCTTCCATGCTGTGTGATACCACGGTACGCTCGAGTACTGAGGCTCCCATTGGAGCGTCGTTACGTCGTAGACACTGAGAAATTCGTCGCAGCTAAGCGATCCCGTCCCGGATCCATTCATGTGACGAAACATCAGGACAATGTCCAGAGTGGCTGGAATTTTAATCGTTTTTTTTTCTTCTATTCATCTATTTGTTTTTTTTTCCCCCCCTCGTAAATTTCCTAATTAAATTCGAGCTATTTCCGGCAAAATCGCACTATTATTGTAACTGCTCTGGGGAAAAAAAAAAAAATTTCTCAATTTTTTCGGATTTTTCCGATTACTTAAATTTTTTTTTTCTCAAATCCATTCATCAAATTATTATAATTCAAATTGTCGATTTTAGTCTTCGTGAATTTGTTTCCGGAATAAAATTAACAGATTGAAAATGAAAAATCGCTCGCGAATTTCTTTGCCATCGCGAAATAACGAAACTACTCGTGGATGATTCGAAACGCGGGGTAGATCACTTTCGATTATATCCTCGAAATTTCATCACGCGACTAAATATTCCAAGCGAAAATAAAAGTGTAATGGAATAGCCTGATTTTTTTTTTTTTTTAATGTCTTGTTGTTTGAATGTCTCGATGGTCCGAGTGTCGAAATTTATTTTTAAGAACACGACGGGCACTGGGAGAGAAAAGAAATCTTATCGACGAAAAAAAAAAAAAAAAAAACAAAGCAGCTGAGCAAGAATTAAAATATTGATTGCAGATCGAATATTAATTCTTTTTTTTTTCATTCCTCTGCTCAATATTTTTCAGCTTGGAAATAACCAGTGAAAATTTTCTCAAAGAGATACGAATTTTTTTTCCCGCATAGTTCAATTTTTCTCTGAATATTCCAAACTGTTCTAATTATGTTTATCGTTGGAAAATTTTCTCGTAAGTACTGCACAAACTTTTATCGTCCAGTGCGCTCGGATACGTTAAATCGACACAACCGAGTATTTCGTAATTTACGCAAAAAATTATCCATAAATAATTTTTTAAAATTCATATACATCAATTTTCATTTCAATAATCGTATTTACTTAAAAAAAAAATATATATATATATATATATATGCGAACATGCCAGGCTCACCTTTCTGGGGATCATAATATCGCATCAAACCTTCGAACTGACGAAATCTCATTTTATCGGGATTCTGTTTGGAAACCAAGAGCTTGAATGCATGCTGACAGGCTCGCCTTCTGTGCAGATACAATTTTTTGAATTTGTCACGCTCGGCCGACGTGAATGTCTCGTTGACAACCGCCAGCATGAGATTCATCATTACGTAGAGCATTGTGCAGAGATATGAGACGAAATAAATGGCGTACCATTTGCTTCGCGAGAACGATGGCATCATGACGTCAGGAAAGCTGTAAAATTCGATTATTGATAATCACCGTAACGTGAGATAAGTCATTGATTTTTTTTTTTTTTTTAAAGGGAAAGAGAAATCAGAAGACAAATCAATATAATAGAAATAAAATAGAAAAATAGAAAGAAAGTAAGAAATAAAAAAAATTCCCACTCACTTGGCCGTTGTGAGTAAAACGAATAGACTGACAAAGCTGTCCTGCAGCGTTGAGAAATTTCGATTTGTCTCGGAGAACATGTAGAAACCAAGTACCATGTAGGTTGTAATGAAGAATAATAAAAGACACAGCATGTCCAGTATAGGTGGCAAAGTTTGTAATATCTGTCGTATGAATCTTCTAACGCCACCGCAATATTTCGTATCGACGAGAAATATCGGTCTGAGCGCTCTCGTTACTCTGAAGTGCGACGATTGACGAACGAGAACGATCGTTGCTTCGACAAACATTATCGCCAATGTTACGCACTGTAACGTAAATTTTTCTTTTTTCCATACACGGGCACATTCGTTTCAGCATAATTCTTTAATCGTTCTGGAGGTTTTAAAGAAAAGAAAAGAAAAAAAAAAAAACAAAAAAATATATTCCTCATTTACACGAGGACTAGGGTATTTCAAAAAAAAAATTTTGACTCTTATAGCTCTCACCCCTCGAAACTTGAGTTTTGATAGAAAAAAAACATCCTCGCGAAGAGGGAGCTCTGTAGCTCAAGTGGAAGCCGCCGCTCATTGGATTTTTCTAATTATAACAGCCAATTAACGTCTATGACGAACTTTTTCGACCGAAGAATTTTAGACCATGGGATTGTATTTCGAATTAAGAAAAAAAATTTCATTAAATACATTTTTTTTTATTCCTAATTTCTAATTTTTTACAAAAAAATTCTAAACAATTTTAAGTTGAACATTTTTTTTCTGACACCATCGTTGTTCTGAATAAAAATTTAGATCGATTTTTATTCATAACAGTAATTTAGCGATAAAAAATTATTTATAAATTGTCATAAAAAATTCGTATCTGGTGAAATTTTTTTTTCGTGATAATTTTTTTTTCTTGAATCAAATACGTACTCGCATGGTTCTTTATTCTCTTGCTGAAATAGGAAATCATTAATCTCAGGGAAGATAGTATATAAGCAAATTTATTCACCTTTAACAATTTTTTCGCTATGACTTTATGCAAAAAAAAAACGCAAAATGTCATTTATTTATTTTTTTTCGGTAAATATTGATGCCAACGACGCCTTTTTATACTTGGTATACGTCTTTTCGGTGGAAATTAGCGACTAAAAGTATATATTGCGCTTGATCTCTATCCTTAGTTAATAATAAATTAAGTTCCGCGCACAAAGCTACTTTTCGTTCAGAAATATTGTTTACAACTTTTAAATCATTGAAGGTTCTTTTTATTTGAAATACAATCCCCATGGTCTCAAATTTTTCCTTCCAAAAAGTTCGTCATAGACGTTAATTGGCTTTTATAATTAGAAACGTCCGATGAGCGGCGGCTTCCACTCAAGCCACAATTCCCTCTTTGCGAGAATATTTTTTTTTCTATCAAAACTCAAGTTTTGAGGGGTGAGAGCATAAAAAATCAAAATTTTTTCTTTTGAAACACCCTAATGAGGACACGAGCCTCGTTTCTTGAAACCAAAAAAGACGATTTTGTACTTGGCATTATACTTTTTTTTTTTTTACTTTTGCTCGAATTTACAAAATAAAGTTGTCGATTGAATAGAAAAAAAAAAAAAATCAAGAAAAACTTACTGATTAATTCTATTCGAATCTCACTCTGTAAAAATCAATTAAAAAAAAAAACAATAAGATTTTTCAGACCGGAAAAAATAAAATTGAATCCTCCCACCTTGTGGAACTTTTGAGTACCATTTTTTTTTTTTTCGTTCGAACCCCATCGAAAAAAAAACATTTCTTCTCGAAAGTTGTATCGCCATTTTTTTTTTTTTTTGCAAAGTTACCGTCAGCCTTCCACGATAGAAAAAAATTTATCCTGATAATTATGAAAATTGGGAATTATTATTAATTTTTTCCCTCAAAAATCTTGCGAGAGCTGCGAGGCTGACGCGCATAATCGAAAGAAATTTTTAATGATCGATCAGAATTGTTCAACTAATCAATAAATATTTTTCTCATTCATCTATCTTCGTAATCTCACTCGCATTGCATCGATGAAGGTGTTAATTTTCCATAAACCACGCAGCAATGATCTTTACGAAGCGAAAACTGATTATTATTATTATTATTATTTTATTTTTTATTATTTTTTTTTAAATAAAATATGTCATGAGTGTAAGCTCAATGCATAAATTCCCTTGAAAATTTAGCTCAATGGATCTTTACATGCGTAACAGGTTAATCTGCTTCGCACCGGATTAGTCTGGTATCGGTGCGAACCCTTATTATCTTCTCTCTAGTATACACATAATATATATCATTGCAATGTTGCATCACGGATCAACGATGTCTCAGGATTTGCATTATTTATTAACGAGCCCGTGTGTGTGTTCTCTTGAACGACAAAATTGGTTACTGGTAGAATGGAAAAAAAAAAAAACATTCGTACCTTAAGCATGGTTCGTTTGTGTTTGAGAATCGTTCCCCAACCGATCCATCGTAATTTGAATGCGAGCTCGATGCCGATCGTCGTTAGTGCCAAAAGTTCGATAGAACCATGAGCCCAGACTGGTACCTGGACATTGAACGATATCCAATTATCATAAAATTATCATGCGCGTTGGAGGAGCTTACGTGAGAACAAAAACTGTCAATGGAATGTTGAATTTTCGTTATGCAGGAAAATTGAAAATATGAAAAATCCGTGACGATTGATTATTCGAAATGAAAGGAAAAAAAAAAAAAAATTAAATTGATATTTAAACCTTTGTGTCCATTCTTGAACTTCCTTAAGGAGAATCCTGAAAGTTTCTAATTTGAATTATTCAGTTCAAATTCGGCAAAAAAGCAAATTCGTGTCAGTTAATAATTTGTGCATTGCTTCCTCGTTGATTTACCTCGCTGGGAAGCGAAAATGAAAAAAAAACTCACTCGCTCAAAGCTTTGCCGGCGATAATAAAAATAACGAGGGAGCGATGTTCGAGTTCCCAATTTTCAGGGTTTTTTTTTTGGTCCAGGTCTATGCATGAAAATTGGGATATTAATTTAATATCCAATTAACGATTAACGAACCTCTGTTGATGCTATCATCGGTAGCTAGATTTTTCAAACCCCCTAACCCTTAAGATCTCAAGAGGACACTACAGTAATTCTTAGGGAAAAAAATCATTTTCTCATTATTGCATAATATTTCTGACAAGTTACCTGGTTTTTTTTTCGGCTTTAAAAAAATCGTTCGAATGATGAAAATACAAAAAAAAAAAAAAAAATGATTATCCTACGTTTTAAACTATTCACTGCTATTCCCAAGTGCAATACGTAGTGAAATCCGTGTATTCTCGTACAACATTGAATAGCTTCAAATACTTTTATTTAAATTGATTTTTATGGGTTAATTTACAATTCAAAAATTCATTTCTAATTACGCGCACTCTTTGTGAATCATAGCTGGATCGACAATCAAAATACGCGGGAAACGGAACGCCGTAAAAATTCAAATTTAAAATGATTCAGGACTTCCGGTACATATTTATATTTTATTTATGATATATTTGTGAATGATTAAAATAATTGGCACATCGTGGAAAGCAAAAAAAATTAATTACGAGACGAGTGAGGATAGTTATAATCTACAAAAGATCTGGCATGTACAAGCCGCTTTTGTTACATTATAATCCAAAAGTACCGTCACTCGGTTATAGCTTTTATGAAAAAAAAAAAAAAAATGAAGCAAAATTCGTCTCAAGCGATATTATCGTGAGTATGAAATGCATCATCGTGGAAAAAATAAAAATAAAATAGTCAAGTCATTTTTGTTCTCATTTGTTTGTCCGACAAAAGAGCCTTGACCCGTTTTGTTTAATATATTCTTGCCTTCTAATCTAAATCGGTGAATAATCCATAAAATATTATCAAATTTATCGAAAAAAAAAAAGCTTGACGAGGATGAAAAGTTGAAAAGTCACTGTAGTCTCCCCATTTACGATAAGAAAAAGAAAAAAAAAAAAATTAATTCACTTGAAAAAGCGGCACAGCTGGTTCTTCCACAAAAGCCAGCGCCAGTAGCAGCAAAGACGTGAACAGATCGAGTCCGTAGTACCAGCTATTGTGTACCAAAAGATATGCGGGCAAATCGTCCGGATGACGAGGATGAGAATCGAACTTCTCGTTGTTTCGACCTTCCTGCGAAATAATACGGACTAACCATCTGCTCTGCGGATCATCTGAATAATCTCAATCGAAATCTCCCAATTGAATAACGCGACGCGCACGTGTATCGTCTTAAATTTTATCACGATAAATTCTTCATCGCGGCAATCTTTGCACGATAATCCGTGTCTGTACTCGATCGAAGCTATTCCCAAGAATTTTCAATTTTCAACGTTCTCATACAAACGCGCGACGGATGATAAACGTGCGAGCAACATTTGCGGCGAGATGACGCGCCAGTTTCGAGCTTCTCGCTGCTTTTTACCTCCAAAAATATTGCAGCTTCGTGATAATTCATTTCCCAGTGCATATCCGCATCGAGTACCGTTGTTTGCCTAGCGAATGCGGCCGTCTCGGAGAGAGCATCGCCTTCGGCTGCGGCGGCACGAAAATTCGTTCTGTTGCTCGGCTCGTTGGGGATAACGTCTTCGCGAGGCGACATCCTCAAATTACTGTCTGGGAAAGCGCAAGACAACATAGATCCATATTCTAGAAAACAAATTAGAAGCATGCCAGAGGGAAAAATTTATAGTTAAGCCGCGCCTAATACAGCGTTAACCGATCACCGCGTTCATTCGCACATGCTATCGTTCGCTCGTGACTGAGTATTGATTAAATTTGCGCAAAATATTAGCTTGCCATACATACAAGACGCGTTTGGTTACAGCCTATTCGAGGGAAAGAAGCCAGAGGATGGGTAATATTCTAAAATTTATATATATACAACCGATCGAACATCACTCGCAGCGGATAACGAGAAATTAATTAGTTCGGTACGTCTGGTGAAAATTCAATGCTGCAACGAGTAAAGCCAACATTTTATACAAGCGATTCTAATGTTTTTTTTCATCCTTGTGAAGCAAAAAGTGATTGATTATGTCATTATATTTACTATAAACGTATCGCAATTTAAATGCTGAAAATGTCTATGTAAAAAAGACTTGTCTCGATAAGTAAATAAATCAATAAATTTATAAGCAAACGGAATAATGTCGTATAGACTAACGATATTGACTTTTTGCAGACGCTATCATGGTTTTTACATGCATATATATATATATATATATATATATATATATGTGCACGATTGTGAATCATTACTAAGTATAGTGAAAGGAAATTCCCTGAGCTGAGAAAACATTTCCAGCTGTACCTTGTGCCTCTAATAAACAAATGTATATGATTTAACAGCGAGAGATAAGAAATTCTCAGCTGGCATGCACAATTATATCAAAAAATAAGAGTGGTATTCATAGTCGGGTTTCGAGACGAAGCACGGTCTTGAGACTGTAAATGCTCTATCTTAAGATGCGGTAGACAACGACTTAAGACCTTGCACAAATCTGAGACCTGACTATGAATACTGCCCTAAAAAAATGTTTACAAAAAAACGAAACAAAAATACGTGAGATTTAAAAAAAAAAGACATAAATTAATTTGTATATACACAAGTACTTTGTACAAATATATACATTTTTATCTCTATCTTGTACATGCTATAAAATACTTACACATGCTTATAATGATCATTACAAAGGTAGGAAGATCAATCGATCAACATAAAACGACGTCTGAGGGGAATTTACTGATGCACGAAAAACATTGAAATATGTAAAGGAAAAAAAAAATAATACGACACAGGTGTATTTGAAGGAAAAAAAAAATTGATGCAGCAGGACACAATATAATATATGGTGCGTGTATAGTACATGTGGTAATCGGGAGAGTGCGAAATACATCGTATATAGTCTCGAGTGAAAAGTCAGAGGAAGAAAAATTCGATAATTTCGAAGATTGCTGTAACAGACCGAGGATATGCCACACCATGTGTGTTTTCATTTCGGTCGAGAGTACTTGGTCGATTCGTAAACCGCGTTGTTGACTCTCATATACATATGTATCCTGCAGGATACATATGTATCCAGCTGGGCTGTTCAATTGAATTATCGTGTAGTGCAAAAAAATATTTTGATCGCGAGAAAAAATGTGTGTCATTGCAAACCTATTGTTTTTGCTGTTGTTGTTGTATGGTCATACACCCACTTGTGTGATAATATGTTTATTGACGGAAATTAAATAATAAAATTAAAAAAAAAAACTTACTCGGACCGGTACCGTAAGAGCTGCTGTCAGCTCGGTAATTCGGATTAGCTTCATCGTCGAAACGCTGATAATTCGAGGCTCCTTTGACGCTGGAACTCATTTGAACACACACTACAATGACAGGCACTCTGGCTGTGTTGCCCGTGCCGTCGAAACAGCGCGTTAAACGGCACTGCTCTTTTCTACACCACCTCTCTAATTAAAAAATAAAAAATAAAAACACGCACAGAGCTCACGCGACGTTTCGTTCGAGACTGACTGAATGAATAGGAAATTTTACGAGGGGAGTCGTGGTGGGTGAGCATTCGTGTATACACGCGCGATGAAGACGAACCCGAATACAGATACCCAGAGCCAGGTGTGATTGGTGGGTGTGCGCGAAGAGATGCGCCGATTAAAAAAAAAAAAAAAAAAAAAAAAAAAAAACAATGGAGTCGTATGGAGTTACGCGTAGTGGTAAATTGTACGTACATGACGTCATTGTCATTACGATTGTTTTGATTCTTGCGGTTTACATTTTACAATCCAAAACACAACCCAGCGCATTGATAAATCAACGATTTTTGTATGAATGAAGAATCGTCAATGGTGAATTATCGTTTAACTCTTGATGCAGTTTTGAGAAATTTCAGTCTGTAACGTAATTTGGGAGAAAATAAAATATGGATTTTGTTGGAGACATGGAATAAGTTTTGTTTATTCACACAAATTTTTAGGTTATTAATACTGCTGTAGGTTTCGCTATGGTATACATTCATGTTACTGTTACACGATCCCTTCAGCTTATTTTTATTTTTAAGCATACGCGGCGAAGATATAAAATTAGAAAATTATTTTTAAATCTTGATAATCCATTAAAAAACCAATATTACGAAATTCGTATTTCCGGTGCAATTGAATTTTTTCATAATATATAGGTATATATATACATATATTGAAGTTGCGCTGAGAAGCGGTAAAATGAAGAAACATAAGTGAAGTCTCTGCTGTTTCACAATAATCAAGAAACGCGATAGCGTCGTGAGGTTAAGCGGACCATCTCGAAAACGCTAATTGAACTTTCGCTGAAATTATTCAACCAATGAGGGTGAAATTAGCTCAGCCACTGCAGTACGGTGGCAAAAAGTGGCTAAGTGAATTTTATCCCGATAAGTTTTGCCGCTTGGAAGAAAATGACCGTTGATGATTTAAAGCTATACGACTCGATCGCACGTCCATACAGGAAGTTGATTGAAAAACCGTTATATTATTTTTGCTTATACAGATTCTTTTGAGGTAGGCAGAGTACCGCAAACTTGATTATTCAATTGAGTTGCTGAATTTTAAATAATGTTTAATCAAACTAAAGTTTTCATTATTCAATTCGATTTATAATGTGTATAGGGTTGACCGAATACATCTAACTAGTGAAAAACTTTATTTTACATCTCTTTCGGACTTTTCGTTTGATTTTTCTCAACCATCAATTCATGAATACAATTCTAAAGTAAATAGATAAAAAGTACGCGGCATAAAAGCGGGCGAAGACAAAAATTACACATACGCGCGTAACTTCATTTCTTCATCTTTATTAAAATATCTTTGTACAATTAGAACGAGATATCGAAATTCACAGCCATATCATCGTGGAACGATACAGTATTATATGTACAAAAAAAAAAAAAAGCAAGAAGAACAATCGTAAGTTCAAAAGAATTCTCCTACTATCGACATACGTTGCAGGAATGGTTGAGACTGGCACGAGAGCGACCGATGACTCATTATTCTCGTTAAATTCGTTGGATACAAGTTTTCACGTCGAATTCTCTCAAGCATAGCCTGTGGCTCGAACTTGGCTCTTTTAGCGCGACGAAAATCTTGTTCCCTCTTCGTGTCGTTGCTCGGCCTATTATTATCCAAATATTCCCTGCTCGTCGAGTCCTTGTCTTGGATAATTTCGTGAATCTCGCTATCGTCGGCTTTATAAATTAAGCTCGGCGGTGATACAACGCGCATAACGTAATTATCATTCTCCTCTGTATCATTGATCCTCTCGATTTCCTCATTCTCGAGAGTCTCGACGGTGGCGTCTTCGTCCACCTCGATGATTTCCCTATTATCTTCCTCCTTCGTATCTTCGTTCGCTTCGACGATGGGATTCCTTCGTATCTGCGACAATTTGACCATTGTCACGGATTGCCCGTCGTCGTTGCCATCGTCGCTATTTCTCATTGGCGCGACCGTATCCTCGTTCGTCTCGTCTCTGCGAGTCTCGGAGACGACGAATTTTCGCACGCTCGAACGTTTCTGCGGGAAGAGACTCCTCCGGGGTCTGCAGCAGCTTAGAGCGCCCGGATCCAAGGGATGAGCTTCGGTATTGAAGACATAGCCGCCCGCGTCGACGACGCACTCGCCCCATTGAGTTGCGATTACATCGCCGCGCTGACCGTTGTCGTGAATAAAATTGTCGGGATCGAAGAGAAGATACAGATATTTGGTGGTTTCGGCGAGAAAAAAAGATTCCATTCTGTCGGCTTTACGATGATCCCTTACGTCGTTTATCGTCGCGTAACCGCAGGTAGTTTTAGCGCTGTGCTGAAGGCTTCTGAGCACATCGACGCCTACTTTGACGAGATAAGGATCTCCGGTTGCTCTGTAGAGATACATTACGGATTCTATGAGCTCGGGACGAAGAGGATAACCCTCGCGATTGGTGCCAGCCTCGGATTGGGCGATATTGTAAAATTCTGGGGTAAAGCCAAATTGCTTCCAGACACGATGATAATTGTGAAGAAATTTCATGGCGTCGTCGATCTCACCGAAGAGACTGAGAACTCCGGGCCAGTAAGCGTCCAGAGATTGAAAAACGGGCAGCGTTACCTGACCCTCGTTCATGGATACCCAGAGATGCCAATCCTCGCGTCTTATGTATTTCTCGATGGCGGCTTTGTGCTCGTGAAATATCTCGGCTAAAAGGGGATCCTGAAGAAGGAGAGTACCCTTGGCTAGATATTCGAAGTATGAATCGACGCCGGCGCCTATACCCGAATCCTGAGCCGTCCAACGACCGGTCAGCACGTCCACGTGATTGCCCACGAGACCAATGCTCGATCTGTAGTAGTGAAGCGCCTTGACGGCGTTCATGGCTACCTCCTCGTACAGGGGATCACCGGTCAGTCGGGACAGAGTCGCGAATTCAAGAAGAAAAGTTCCTATTCCCGCCGTACAAGTTATACTAGTTTCGCCCTCAGGCACGCCGTATTTTAGATTTACAGTGCCGTAAGGCATACCCGTGGGGGTATCGAAAGCGGCCAACAATCTCTTTGCCATATCTTCGGCTAGACGTAGCATCGGACCGTTGCACGGCCAGCCGGGCTCCAATCTCATGCCGGCTTTTCTAGAGAGCAAATGAGCGCTCAACAAGCCGCCTACCACTCTTATGTTAGTCTCGAATACCGATACATTTATGTTAGCCTCGAAGTTGTCTCGAGAGCTTATTATCTCGGCTACGCGACGGAACTCCGTGTAATTGCCCATTATAGCTAGGGTGTCGAGGGCGTCTATGAGGGTCAGGGAGAAACTGCCCCAGGTGTCGAAGCCGTCGCAGCTCAGGGATCTCAATTCGTCGTAGGGATAAGCGTATCTCAGATAACTCGAGTACGCGTGATCGAACATCGCGCGTACCTCCTCTCGGAGCGCTACGAGATCTTTTTTCTGATATTTTCTCGATGCCTCGGTCGTCATCATCAGACAGCCGAGGATCAGCGTCGTACGCATGAGAATCATGATTAATTTTTCGTTTTTTTTTTTTTTTTCAGACACGAATTTTATTCTATTTTTCGAAAGTCAGCGCGGTGGGAACGAGTTTCATGTCATGAACAATTTGATAACGCGATTTTCGCATATCCGACGGATTGGGTGCTTTTGTGAAAATTTTTTTTGCGAATTTATCGCGATTCGTTTACTGCGATGATGTTTACGATTGACATTTTTTTTTTTTTCTTTGCTAAATCGATCAGCTGACTGGAGCGGCGAACGAGATACCGAGGCTTTGAGTTTTTTTCTTTTTTTTTTTTGTAAAGTTTGTACGATACCTTAATTGATGAGTTTTTTTTTTGTTTTTTTCTTTTTTTCCGTTTACTTGACAAGTAGTGATTGCTGACACGAGCGTGTGGCGACAACGTGTCAGTATACTTGAGGGGCCCGGGGAGGGAATTGATCCGAATCCGAATGACTTGTTGGTGTTTTTTTTTTGTCGAGTAGTGCCACGACAGAGAGCGCCACCGATACGTAATGTCAGTAATGTGTTCGATTTTTAAATACGAACGGGTGTAAAATACATTTTTGAGATTTTAATTTTTTTTTTTCGCAGGAAAATTAAAAAAATATAAGTAATTTTGGCTCTAGTTTTTCTTTAATAACATTTAAAAGTTGGTTACATCGAAGTAAGATCTTTTATGGAGATTGTTAGTGTGGGCTTAAGTTAATGTTTGTGATTTTTATAATGCAAAAATTTTACTTACTGGCTATGCGTATATTCAACGTTAAAATTCGATGAAATTTATTTTCATAATGAAAATTATGGGCTTGCAAGAAAATACGAAAAAAAAAAAACTAAGACAAAGATAGTTTTTGAAACATTTCTATAACTTGATCGTTAATTATTTTTAAATTATTCAAATCTGTAGCATGTCTTAATCAGAACGACAGTTTTAACATCCGGAATACGAATACATGAGGTATATTTTTTTTTTGTGAAAACTTGTTTCTTCAATTGTCATCGTCAATACTCTGGTAAATTTTACGTTAAAAGGTTGCAATACAATTTTACTCCATGTCCCATAGATGTGGGGCAATAAATATTTGAAATTTGATATCAGGCATTATCGATGCTGATCTTACCGTGTTTTTCTAATGAAATTTGTTGAAAATAAAGCACTTATTTGTCTAATCCTTCGATATGCAAGTATCTTCAGCACTGAAAATTTTTTCCCTCGTAATTGGTGACAATTTGCTGTTATTATATTTTTTTGTACTACATAACACACATAGTACGTATTACATACTTTTGTACAATAAGATGAAAATAATTAAAAAATTATTATTTTCAAAATATTATTGATGGAGCAATTTTCATTGTAAAAATACTAGTGACACAGTTGCTAATTTGACTATGACATTGTTCTGGTTAAATGTAGATTCGTTGTTTCAAAATTACTTCTTTAAATTTCGTTCCCATATGTCAGCACTCGGTTTATGAATAAGAAAAATATGCAACATGTATTTTCGTTCCATATCGCAGAAACGGATGCATTGTCATTTTGACTTTACACCAAGCGTGTATAGTAGCTAATTGTCATTTGCAGCATAATGCTATATGATTATATTGGTCGGGAAATGGCAGGAAAAAAAACCCACGTCACGTGTATGTCTTACACGTAACGAAAAAAAAGCACGAAGCTGTGTAAAATAAGAATTTTTTTTCATCACGTAGCTGTAGTTATGTGACTGTCCTATACAGCAAAAAATAATTATTACGATTAATACAAAATTCTACCATCACATTTATATATTAAAAAAAAATATATCATAATGTTGTGAAGGATCTCTATTGATAGATAATCATTAAAGTTCTAAAAAATTTACTTCTAAAGTCATCAGAAGCGCATTGAAAATGATCAAATCGTGACATTTAATATATTATCGAAATTAACGATTGTTGAAGTGGTCAAAAAAAAAAAAAAATCTCATTGAAACCGATCATTATGACTATAGGCTGTCTTTCTACTTTTGGAGCAGAAATTCTAAAATGTTAAATGTGAGTGTATTGGGGGGTTTTTTTTTCTTGACAAAAAAAAAAAATTACCACATATGAGGTGCTGAGCTCAAAGTTGATTTATTTAACATGGGATAAATGGGGCAACGAGTGAAAATTGATTTTCACAATGATTAAAAGTGACATCTCAGAGTACTTTATGACACACGTGAGAAATAAAAAATCGTCAAGTGCCCGGATATTTGGAGAGTTATTACGAGTTAAATGAGTTTTAAGACCCATATACATATATGGATACAGACATCTGGATATATTGTAGGTGCAGTGATGTCAACTTTTATGCATTTTAATGTACAGCGTTTTTCATGAAAATTTACTTTAAATATTGAACGTTATTGCTCCAAATCATTCTAAGTACGTTCCTTTTGCGCTAAAAACTACTAAAGAGCTGCTTCACATATACAACTGCTTTTTTTTTTTCTTTTTTTGGAAGGAAATTCGTTTTTAATTTCTACAGTTAGCGTCGTGGAAAAGTTCGAGTCAAGTCAGCGACCAAATATGTACAGTAAAAAATTGAAAAAGTGAGCCAGCACTTAACACATGAATATAGGCTAGGGGGAAAAAAAAATTTCGGGATTGAGTTTGAAAATATTAGCTTAAGAGATTGAGATTTTTTTTTAATTTTAAATTTTTAAATATTTCTCGAATGTTTATGCAACATATGATACGGCTTGCTCGAACTTTCGTATACGTTTGCTAGTAAACATGAAATTACTTTGAGACAACGTTAAAAATTTTGAATTATTGAAATCGAAATCGCGAAAAAAGCGTGTGCGAATAATTAGAAACTTTTGCACATTGCTTTCTCATATTATTTTATTTCGAGCTCGAGCTTTCTCTATGAGGAAGCGAAAATGTAAAACCTCACAGGAAGAAAGCTTCGCGATCGAGATAAAATAATGAGTAAGCAATGTGCAAAGTTTTTAATTTGCACGCTTTTTTTTTTTTTTACTTTGGAACACACGTAAAATTCTTTTCAGTCTCGGTGGGCACTGAGCTTATATTTTAGTTGGCATTTAAATGCAATATTCGCGAAATGAAACATGTTTATTTTGTGCAATGTACTGGATAATTTTCCAACAGGTCACTTTCAATGCTATTATATGGGAAAAATATTCAAGATCTCAAAAGTTGCCAAGTCAGTAGGTTTTTTGCTGATTCTTTGTTTTTTTTTTTTTTTTGGCAAAATACTTGACATACCAAAGCCGATTCGTTGATGAAGTAACATTTTATTGCGTGTGTGTGTGCGATTCCTCGCGGAGTTCTCGGCATTACAATTACAAGCACATGCGTCGATTCCGGTGCAAAGTCATACAGTCCTTCGGTCACGCTATGACTTTTCAAGTCGCTATGCATTGTCAGTCTCTTTGGCGAGATGCGGCCACGGTCTTAATTTCAATCGACCGCGATCACTTGGCTCAGTATTTTTCGCGCTGTCCGACCGTACGCAGGAGCCACTAAAATCCCCATTACGTTCGCGAATATATCAGGCCCAGAAATTTATTTTCTCCGAGTGAAGAAGAAGAAGAAGATATAAAAGAACTGTTCGTATAATTTATTTATCGACGAGCTCGTCTACTTTTTTTTTCTACATGAGACGAATGTAAAAAAAAATAAAAAAATACTGCTTGCACAATTTCTCGACTATCTGGTAAATTTTTCGAAAAAAAAAAAAAAAAATACCGTTTGCCTCGACATTTTAGAAACAAAAGCAAAAAAAAATTGTTGTAATTTAATTTTTCATGCAATTTTTTTCTTTCTGTAATTCAAATGTTCGTACAAGTCTTTATTATCATTACATTTTTTTTCTTCTTATCGTTTTGATTGTCAAACAGATTATTGACATACAAGAGAGGCTGTCTCGTTCGTGTTTTGAGCTTATGTAAGTCGTCAATCATAGAGCAATTGAGTTTGATGTATAGGGTCGTCGGGACAGTGGTCTGTAGGAGTCGTCCTTCGATTCGACGGGAGAATTAAACGTTTCACCTTCTCTACATCGTAAAAAATGAAAATAAAATTAAAATAAAATAAAATAAAATAAAAAATACGTGTATATGGGACAAAGGTCTTGGTTATCGATATACTTTTAATCGAAATCGCGTCTTGGTAAAAATTACCTGTCTGTGAATAATAATATACGTATCTCTATCTTATTCATTTATTCGTCATAATTATCGTTGATATACGAGAAAAAAAAAATTAATTCGTCCTAAAAAACGTTTATTTTTATCAGTCACGCGAAAAGCGACGTTTACAAGATTGCGATCGAAAGATACAAGTTTTTTTTTAATTTTTTTTTATTTTTTAATTAGGATAATCAACATCTGATCGACATGACGATGTCTCAAGGGATAACGTTTGAGGAGGAATTGAAGAAGAATCCCGAACTCAAGGAATCCGATATTCAAATGTTGCGCGAATGGTGCGCGAAACAGCCGCATTTGCCGAAAATATCGGACACCGAGCTTGCGCTATTTTTACACAGTAATTATTATCGTATCGAGCCGACAAAGACAACGATAGACGCGTATTATACCGTGAGAACTCACGTGCCCGAATTCTTCGCTAATCGCGATCCTCTGGGTTCGAAAGAACTTCGTCAGGCCTATAAGACAGCGTGAGTTTTTCATATTTTCATAATAATCAAAGGTATATATAACTTATGTGCTCCATACCGGTCAAACGAGTCGTCAAATCTTCACAATACTTTTTGCAAAAAGTTTAATGCACTGAGATTGACGCAGCAGTAGTGAAAAGGTTGATTTGTGGGTAAATATTGCGAATCAGGGCTGCAGCTCAAAATTGCTCCAAATTTTTTTCTAACGCTTGTTATCATTAAAAAATAATATCCATGATTCGCAATATTTACCGATTTTTACCTATTTCAATGCACCATATCTCATTATGCCCCCCCCCCCCCCCCCCAAAACTCTACGAATTCACTGCGTAGATTTTTCCTAGTATCAATTATTTGACAATTGCAGCCAACTGTTTAACCGGCAAAAGAATGGACTTTCATAAAAGAAATTGCTGTAATTTTTAAACGATTAATGTATTACGAAAATCTACCTGGTGAATTCGTGAAGTATTCTTTCGAGAAACAAAATGAGCAATGATGCATTTTAAAATCGGTAAAAATACGGATTGAGATGGGTTTGCTTCCTCATTACAAAGTTGCCTCTATATGAGTTGATGATTTTCGTAGTTTCATAAATAATGTGGAGATTGCTCTCGTAATTTTGGCTTCGCCTCATAGACGATGGCTTTTCAACAGAGCTGGGCAAATTACCCGAAAGTACTTTAAGTACAAAGTACTAAATACTGTAAGTACTTGAAGTGCTAAATATTTGAAGTACTTGAAATACGTCAAATATCAAGTATCAAATACTTTTCAAGTTTTCAGGTATAAATCACGTAAGTTCTAATACTTATATTTGATTTCTTACGTACTCTTTAAACTCATTTGATTTTGATTCGAGTAATTTTTGTATCAAAACATATTTTCACATTGTGCAATTCACTCAGGTTAGGCAGATTGGAACAGAAATATCTAAACGAATAATTGAAAATAATTGAAAAAATAGCATTGACGATTGTAATTAAGATTTATTTAGCTTCAGGTTTGAAAAAGAAAAAATAAAGAATATCATACACGGATTGTTAAAAACGGAGCCATGCATTAACAATGACACCGTAACTACCATAGTTTGGGCCTTTGAACGGCCATTCCTTATAATCTTAACCAAAAGACGGCGCAGAACATTCCTCAATCATATATTCAAAGACGTTATACATGCAACCATTAGCAAGACGTATTCAAAAGTACTTCATACTTAGTACTTGAAGAAGTACTTGATATTTTAATTGCAAATACTTTAAGTACATGAAATGACTTGAAAATTTAAGTACTTTCAGTACATTGCAAGTACCGGGTACTTAAAGTATTGCCCAACTCTGCTTTTCAATGAGGAAACAATGTGCAAATTTCCAATTTACACGCTTGCGTTTTCAAAAATTCCATGTACATCATTTTGTCTTGTGTTATTTTAACACGAAAGCAGCGGTGTTAAGCTGGTTAGAATGATCGAAACTCGGTTTATATTGAATATTGACTTTTATTTCTGATCAAATGAACGTTAAGCATATCCTCCAGTCCGCCAGGATGATCTTTCACGGTTATCACGAAATTACGTTTTTTTTTCTAAATTTATCAGGATTTACATGCCTCTGGAAAAACCGACGAAGGAAGGTTACAAAGTTATATATGGAAAATTGGTCGATTCCGATCCATCTCACTACGTCTACAATGATTGCATGAATTTTTTCAATATGGTACTCGATCTGTGGCTGCACACCGAGGGTACCAGCAAGGGTCACATTATTCTCGTTGATCTCGAGGGTGTGGTTTTCGGTCACGCTGGACGTCTCAGTCCAATGGGACTGAAAAAATTTCTCTACTATCTTCAGGAAGGTCTGCCCGTGAGACTGCAGGGCTTGCACTTTATGAATACGGTACCGGTTATGGACATCATATTGGGCATGATGAAGCCATTCATGAAGAAGGAACTCATGGACATGGTGAGATTTTAATAATAATAAGTTACGGATGTTTCGCGTATGGGGTGAAAAAAAAAAATATTTGCAATTTCATGAAGAATTTTACAAAAACGAAA
Organism: Rhorus exstirpatorius; assembly: GCA_963564615.1. Classification (NCBI taxonomy): domain Eukaryota; kingdom Metazoa; phylum Arthropoda; class Insecta; order Hymenoptera; family Ichneumonidae; genus Rhorus; species Rhorus exstirpatorius. The sequence continues at coordinate 50,203,388 of OY751313.1, forward strand.
AATGTAAAATATGCCAAATAATGACTCTTAAAAATACGTTAGAAGCCACAATTTATCCGTCGATATTCGAACTCATGCAGATAGACTCATAAATATCAGATACATGTAAATGAGAGGTAGGAACAGTGAGAGCCTTGTATAGGCATGCAAGCGTTCTCGCGCATACGCGAGAGCATACTCAGGCTCAAGCCACCTGGCGGATTTCCAGCGAACTGCCAGCTATTTTTCAGGGGCAAGCAAAAGAGGTCTTTGTGGGCTGAAAAATCTTTGGGAGTAATTCCAGATATCTTTTTTTTCGACTATATTTAAGACATCGTAACTCGGTATCCACAATCAAGAGGGCTTTAATTGCTGGCTAAAAGTTTTTCGGATCTTTTTTTTAAGTCTGTAAAATTAAATTTTCCAATGATCTTCAAGTTCTCTCGGCTTTATGAGTATTTATACCGGTAAAAAAAAAATCCTGAATAACTAATCTTTAAAAATTTTCCGATACAAAGAATGAGGACGATTTTTTGTTTGTTTGTTTTTTATTTGCCTAAATTCGTCAGCTTCATATTCATTCGTCGAAAGAGAGTCTGACGAAATTCATACCGTTGGACATATTGCCAAACGAGAATGGTGGAAAGGCCGGGCCATTGGCTGATCTACAGGCGAAAAATATAAAGTGGCTGGAGGACAATAGATCCTGGTTCCAGAACGAGGAAACGACGATGAGGGTAAACGAGTCGTTGCGCCCGGGCAAGGGCAAAAACGCCACTGATATTTTTGGTGTCGAGGGAAGCTTCAAAAAGTTGGACATCGATTGATCACAATAATTATTTTCTTTTTCTTTTTCTAAATTTTTATCTCAACAAAATATATACATATTTTTTTCTATCTCTGTATTTACGATATAATTTTATATCGCAAATACAGTGATTGTTTTGTTTGTAAAATTTTTGTTTAATATCGTTGTGTGGTGTTGTGAATTGTGGTAAAATAAAAATTATTTTTATCAAGGAAAAGCAACTGTTCCTTTCTCGATTGCGAATCATCATGACCTTCGAGAATAAACATATCTTCCTGTCACATTTTTATTATATCGTCACCTGCTGGATGATGCTTGGTGTATTTGTAATAAACAGCCAAGACGCACATCTGTTGGGATCGAAAATCTCTGTGTGAACGAGTTACGTAAATTGGGGAAAAAAAACACACACACACACGCAAATAATTAATCAACCGGGTTTATCCCGACGATTAGTCATTGAAAAAATTTTCAAGGTACGTTCATTTTGTTGGGCATCGAATACGCGAACACAATTAATAATACCAATGAAAATTTATGTCGGTAAAATATTTGAAAATTATTATTATTATTATAACACAGTTATAACACAATATGATAAAAATTTATCATATTATATTATTTATATATATTATTATATTATGATATTAAATAAATAATACAATAATAATATTATTATTATTATTATTATTATTATTATTTCAATTGTGTGTGAAATACATAATATACATGAAAAATATATATGTATCATATATTTTGTGCGCCAATATCTTTCATATTTATTATATATTGTTTCAGCTATAAATTTTGCATAAATTTTTCCTGCCTAAATTTTCGTTCTGGTATAGTATTTTGGGACAGTCGTTTTTTTTTTCCTCTTTACGAGACAGTGTGAAAGCTACTTTACGTACGACTTTAACACGATTCGTTTCATGGTCTCTTGTGTATTTATATTCTTATACTTTCACTTGAATGTCTACTCAGTTTACGTTAGAACGCCAAACCGTCGACAACTCTCGATTTTTTATATTTTTCCTTTCGTGAACAGGATGCTGAATCCTGTATTTGTGAGTTTTGATGTTTTTTTTTTTGTTTGTTAAAATGAATTTTCGCACGAGGGTTACTGTATTTGTATGTTTGTTTGTTTTTTTTTTTAATTTTTTATGTAGTTATCGCTTCCAAAATGCAATTAGTTCGGGCTCAAATGTTCACCAGATTTATTATTTTCTAACGGAATATTACTCCGGGTCAATGGGAACATGGATTATTTTAAATTATTTTACGCGTATTCGATTTATCCTTCAGTCTATTGGGTGCTTGCAGATTAAATTTTAATACTTTTATATGGACAAAATGAGAATTTGAGAAAAAAAATCTTAAGGATATTCTGGCCACGTCACTGTTGCACAACAAGTTGTGAAATAAAGAAAAAAAAAAGGTTTTTACATATTTCCGTGAGCATGATGTGTCAATTATCATTTTTTTTTTTTCGATCTAACAAATGGACAGTGAAGCAATAGAAAAATCATTTTACATTGAAATTGTCCAGTTTATTGCAATAGTGAACGTTGTTCAATAAAATTAGAGCCTTTTCCTTGCATGTGTTGGTTTTTTTTTAATTATTATTTTTAAATAAAAAAAAAGAAACTAAAATGTTTAATTCAAAATACATTATTTGTGATATTTAAATGTTCACTCTATCGGGTTTTTACGATTCTTCCTGTGTCCCTATCCCTCACTTTTGTCCATCCGATCACTGCGACTCTTCCCCCCCCCCCCCCCCCCCCCCCCGATGCATCGCATCTGCTCAAGGGCACGGGGAAACTGCAGAAAATCCGTGTGGATACCACTAATCTCCGGAAGAAGAACCTCGAAAAGCTCAGAGGAGCTCTATCGTGGGCACGGGTTTTTCGCACTTTCCCGATACCCACGTACAAATTATAGATACAAGGCAAGTCCGGCCCGTTTGGAGCAAGGATGGGTTGGATTTTTCGCACTTTCCCTGTGCCCACGTAGATATTAGATACAGCGAGATAAGTCCGGCCCGTTTACGAGCAGGGATGTGTTGAGTTTTTCGCGCTTATCCCCCGTCCATGTGCAAATAACGTATACGGTACAGGGGCAAATTCGGCTCGTTTGGGGTCGGAATTTTTGATAAATCGTATATTGGACCTTTCGAGCAGATTTTTCTCGTTCTCGCGAGTCCCTGTCTCGGCGATGTGTCGCATATTTTGCCGGAATACGAGGAGCGAACGACCGTGACACCGCCACCGCCTCCAAGGCCGTACAGCTTTCAGTACAGCGCTGGCCGATTTCCGGGACACGTCGATCGCATTCAGCAAGAATCTGGCGATGGTGACGGTGTTGTTCACGGTAATTTGCTATTTTTAGTGACGGATCATGACGCCCAAAGCTGGAATATCTTACGTCTTAAACGAGTTTTTGTTTTTATTTATTTTTTGTTTTCTTCTTTTTTTTTCAAAACTCTCAAGGATCTTATTCGTTCGTGGATCCAAAGCAAAAAATTCGCACGGTCGAATACACAGCTGACAAAAATGGCTTTCATCCGTTACTCGTAAATTACGAGGACACTCAGGCATTACCGGTCGATTCCGAAGCGGTCAAACTCGCCAAGGAGAAGCATTATGCCCTTTATCATAAAATCGCCGAAGCGAATTCTCACGGTTCATCATCTTCTTACGTTCCAAGAGTGAGTATACAATATAAAAAAACAGTCGATTTTCGAAGCGATCGATCCGATCTAGAACGTCCAAAAAATAAACGATTTTCAGAATTTTCTTTCTACGAACAAAAAAAAGCCCCTACTTGTCAAAACTTCAAAGTTCATTTGTCATACATTTGAACAATATAGAATACTTTTTATCAAAGAAGTAATGTAACTCTGAGATAAAATTATTTACGAATCATCGTCGTGACTCGGCATCGGAGTTGTGAATAATCGGCGAGGAAATATGCAATTCATTATATTCTCGTTTCAAACGAATAAAAACGAAGAGAACTTTTAATTTTCGTACAATTTTATGGTCGCTGAACTAAGAAAAAACATGAAAAAAGTACGAAATTGTTGAAATTGAATGTAAAAAAAAAAAAACTAACGATTTTGAAGAAAAATTTCGATTTATTGCAAAAAAAAATTGTTTGAACGCATTTTTTTTTAAATAAATATCTTTAGTTCATTCACGGTAGCTGCTAATTATAATTTTTAATATAATAATAATTATAGTTTTTTTCCCTATCTTTCCCGCAATTTTGACAAAAAAAAATTGTAAAAAGTAATTTCGAGAAAAAGGCATTTTGAGTTACGATTTTTTGTTAAAAAAAAAAAGTATTTTTCGAAAGTGAAAAAATTTCTGAAAATCGTGTTTTTTTTTTCAAGCGTCCTAAACGCGTAGTTTGAGGGACGCGCGGGGCAGAGGGAGGTCCTACCCTAGTAGATTGCCGAACTCAACAAGCAACTGAACAAATAACCGTCAAAAGGACGGTTCTTTTTGGACAAAAAAGAACTGTGGAAAAACCTTCAAAAGAACCGTCTATTTTTATGAATCTGTAGACGGTCCTTCGTACGGTCGTTCCTACTGGTTTTTGGTTCTTAGTACGGTTTTTACCAGTTCGGTCCTTTTTATGGTTTTATTAAGGTTTTATTTTATGTAAACAAATTTATTACAACATTTCGTATGCTCCTTCTCTCCCTGGCAGTTGATTCCCTTTATTATTAAAATTCTCTTTATTATAAAAATTTCATTCTGCTGTGATTTGGACTGCCTCGATCCTGGCTCGCGTTGACACTACAAAATACAGTGTTTTTGTTTCGTTTATCCAGTACGGTTCGTTTTATGGTCATTTTGTCGGTTGCAAACCCGAAAAAATAGTATGGTTATTAATACGGTTCTTTTGGTGGTTGCTCGTAGTTTTTTAGGTGCTCGCGAAATATTACGAACGGTTCTTTTTTAGGTTATTGGTCGGTGATTTTTTGTCCAAAAAGAACCATCGATGACCGGTCCTTTTTACGGTTTTTAGTGAGTCATACAATCTACCAGGGTATGCTTGTACAGAGGCCCCTCGCAGTACTGCCAACCCGATATTGTTAAGAACGAAAACTTTTCCGGGACTGAAAAAAGTAAAATGAATCGTTGTTACTGCCGTCAAGTACACAAAAAATTGTTTTGCTCATTAGGCGTCGGAGGAGCAATAAAAATAAAAAAAAAATCCATTTATTTTTAATTCATTTGCGATACGTATATCTTGGGTCTTGGCACTTGGCAACGTTGCGGAAAAGCGACGCTTGCGAGTGCCACGAGACTTATATGCAGCTTTCTCTGTCACTCGCTCCACTTTCCCTCGGCTGCGACATTGCAACGTCGCATCCCATCGAATTTGGCACATTTTGATTTCATTAATTTGCCATAACTCACGATAGGCGCAGTGAATCGGGTTGATTTTTTTTTTTCCAGGCTTTCGTAATAGATAAATTAACATTTCCTGAAATTTTGAAACAGCCACCACTTTTGTAACTATCTGATATCGAACGATTCCTCACGTTATAACGGTTGGTGCCATAAGACCCCATGTATTTCGTTGGTGTCTTTATGATTTTTTATCTCGGAAAGTAGGCAGTGAATCTTATTGAAATTTTTCAGGTACACGGAGTATATCTTTGCGAGCATGCTATTAAAATTTCAAATCACTGCCACTTTTTTTTTAGATTCGAGCAGAACCTCCTTAATTAGATTCCCCGCTGCACCTTTCGTCCTAGATCTCGCACATTATACATGCAAGAATTTCTATTGTTCCGCCAACACTCGAAGACCAGCTAAGAAGCCTCCTCTTCGCTCTTTAAAAAAAAAATTATTTTTTATTTTTTTTTCTTCGTTCGTTTAGGAAACCGTCAGTGTTGCAAGAGCAAAGGACAAGCACTTTTTTCTCTTCAACAAGATCGCCGAAGAACACGCGGCGATAGCTGCCGAGAGAGAGGCCGAACGTCTGGCTTACGAGGCGACATCGGTGCCGAATGACGTCGGCGAATCCTATCAAGCTCATTACAACTGATAAACGAGTCATTGATATCAATAACGTGCTTGAATTACACTCTATATGCATTCGCGTTGGAAAAATAGTCAAACGAGCAAAATAAAATGTATTAACACTTTTTAGAATCGTCAATGATATCTTTTTTTTTTTTTTATAACGAAGTACATGAAATTATAGTTAGTGCAAGGAATCAAAAATTATTGAATTCAACGATTGCGTGGAAAATTTTTAAAAGTATTCGAACAGGATGATGATTAGAGATGAATTCGTGAATTCTCGAATCTTTTTGTTTAATCCAATGACGTTTTATTTTTCGTTTTTGAAATTTCAGCCAAATTGATTATGTGAAAAATGTTCTATTAGCAATTGGAGATGTGACCAGTCAATTTTGGGGTTTTGAATTTTTTTTTAATATTCCCTATTCAGAATTGCCAAAATCATATTACGAAAACTGTTCGTCTAATAAGCTCTGTTATTGCTACAAAACATTGTTTGCTTCAATTTGCCTGAAAAAAAAAGTACTAGAGTCGACGAAAAATGTAATTCCTAACAAAAAAAAATAAAATAACCATTATTTACAACAATAAATAGTGAAATTATGATTTTTTTTCAATACTCATTTTTTCAATTCATAAAAAAAAGTCCCATGATAATGACAGCTGTAACGAACAATTTTTTTCGCATGAATTTCTCAGGTATATGAATTGTGATGGCGAATGTTTTTCAATATTTCAATGCACTGACATTGAAGTCAGAAAAAAAAATGTAATTATATACCGGTTCATTAATTTTCAAACAAACTTTTTTTTTAGTATTCGTCAACACAACATGTACTTCCTGTGTTCACCGGAAGTGCAGCTGTAGAATGGTTAACGTAACGATAATTCTTTCCAGTGACACGCGGGTGCAATTGCATAATTGAATGAGAGATTGATGACGGACGATTTTCTCTACGAGAATTAAAATTTTAAAAATTCTAATAATAAAAAAAATCCTAATCAGCTTTAGTTAACTCTATTAATTCTAATTCCAATTTTGCTTCCTCATAGAGGAAGCTCTGTGATGGTGGAAAAAAAAATTTAATTTAAAAAATAGAAAATTAAAAAACAAAGAATTGTTTTTCGAGATCGATTTTTAGATTATTTCGAAAAATATTTATTCGAAATATGTAATGTTTCATGTACAATTACTGTTATGTATTATTAAAAAGCAAAAAAGATAAATATTTTGGAATCCGTAACGTTGACTCAATAAAAAAAAGTGCTAAAAAAATACAATTTCAATACCGTTAAAATTAGGAAAGGTTTATTAAGGAAATGATTTTAAATTACTTATTTTTTAAATTAAAAGCGGACGATTGTTACCTAAAGATCTCTTTGATGACTTCGTTAGAATCTAAAATTCTTCATATTTTACTTCTATAGATAACTTGAATACATAATAAACGTCAGATATGACTGATGTCTTGCTTTTTTCCTACCATTTTCAATTAAAATAAAGAAAAATATTCAAATATAAGCAGGGTAAAAATGCCTTAGAATGGCCAATACATTTTTTTCTTTTTTTCCCCTTTGAAAGTACTATCGGTCCCCGTAAATTTCATATAAAATAAATTTTTTCGTCAAAGATTAGATGTTTCAGCAAAATAATAACATTAGAAGATGAAAATCACGCGTACTTAAAATGTAAAACTTTGTAAAATTTTTAAAAAAATTTTTACGCAAATAGGTCAGGGGACAAGGACGTTCGGTATCGAATTTGGCAATAATCGCTCAAGGGATTCATGGGTTTCAAAATTTCTTGAATTTTTCAAGAAAAAATTCTAATAGCTCTGACCTTTGGCAAATATTTGGCTACCGGGCCAAAATTTTGTACATCGATAGGTCACAGGACAGAAGTCCATGGCATTGAATTTCACATTAATCGCTTAAGGGATTTAGAACTTCAAACGAAAATTGAATTAAAAAAAAAAAATTTGCAATACTTTTAATTTGCGCAAATTTTAAGATATCGGGCTGTTTTTCGACACAAAAAGAATATTTCAAAAGGTGATTAGTATAAAATTTTGTAAAAATTTCAGGCTTCATCAGATTTTCTTAATTTTTCAGGATTTTTTGAAAAATTTATGTTCGTTCTTGTATTGTCATTAAATGTAGAAAAAAAGTTAATTGGATTGTGTTATCGTGTTGAAGCGATCGATAAGAGACATGTAAAAAAAAGAAAAAAAAAAAAAAAAGAAAAATAGTTTAACGGAAGCATAATAAATAGCGGAAGCGTTGTGAAAATTTTGATCATAGATAAATCAAGAACAATGAGGGACATCCAGGTACATAAGCGTGAATCGTTCGGGATTACGGTTTAGTTTATACACGATTTTTCATTGACGATGAAATCCTTCAACGTTGGCTTACTTTGTTTTCTTCTCATCGGCATTTTGGTATCTCTCGTCTCTCATTTAAAGAGCTAATAACCAGTCAGGAGACTGAAAAAATGTAAATTTTTGAGTTTTTTTTCCCCAAAAATCACAAGCATTCGAACGTACGAAGTTTTTTTTTATTTAAATAAAGTAACATTCGAAGAACATTCGGTAATTTTTTCGTGCAAAATTATTCATTTACAAGGAAGTAACAGCCGATATCCTGGGAGAACGTATAAAGTCGTTGAGCAAGATTATCACGAAAACTACTGCGACGATCTTTTTTGAAATTTTTTTTAGACACAAAAATTTGGTTCACTTTCGATTTGATGAACAAAAATGTTCGTTATTTTTTCTTCGCAAAAACGCCATTTTGTTTGAGCACAGTTTTTCGAAAATTCCGTTCATCAATCGCGGAACAAATATACTAAAGAAATATTTTTTGTTTTTGGATTTTACAGAAACTTGTTCCTAATTGAAGTGCTAATCGCAAAAGTACTTTTTGAAAAGTGCTTCTAGGACATTGCCGGTAATTTTCTTATAAATTAATATTTTTTACGCGAAATAATTTCCGAATTTTCCTCAAATGGTACTTTTTCAAATACAAAAAAAAAAAAAAAATCTAAGAAATTACTTTTTTGGCCTCCTGACTCGTTACATTTTTATTTTTTATTTTCATTACTTTGGTCTTTGAGTTTGAGACGATCGTATTTAACGATTGGGTCGGGGAATTCTTCAGTGGGATTGAATTTTATTGCTATTCTTTGTTAGGCCGCGATTACCGAAGGTTTTCGTTCGGAGCCAAAAATTGCTTTGCATCACGGAGATGCTGGATGCCGAGGAGGTGGTCAAAGACGACGCGGTGGACGTCCTACTCCACCACCGGAGTCCGAAAATCCTCCGGATGTACTGGAAGGAGGTAAATTTTTTAAAAATCTCAAAAACGCTTCACTTATACATTTTCCCAATCGCCAGTCAGGTTCGAACTGCATTCGAGTACACTTTAGCTGTACGACTGAAATTTGAAAAGTTATCAAAGATCTTGAGAAAATTGATATTTATTAATAATAATGCGAAAAAGTTATCGATAAATTCGTTAAAAAAAATTGTAAAACAACGATTAATTTTATTGTTAAATTATTATTTATATTTGTTTGATTTAAGTATTTGTTAATTTATTTTTCATCGTATGAAATTAATTTTTTCGATTTATCTCAATATTTTGAAGAATTTTCTGTCCTTTCATTTTTGGAAATTTTGATAAATGGATGAAAAATTGAAAACTTTGTACAGATTTTTGTGTGAAGGTTCCGTATTAAGCTCAAAAAGATTCCGGATCATTGAACGAACCGTTTCGTAAATACGATAATTAGAAATTTCGAAAAAAAAAACAGGAAAAATTCCGAAAAAAACCTCCAGATGCATTCAGAGAAATCCACCGATGCATTTCATATGAAAAGACGAAAAAAAAAAATTCTGATAATTTATCGAAAAAATAATTTTTTTAAACATTTATTAATAACTTTTCGGTATTATTATTATGAAAAATCAACGTTCACAGTATCGTCCTTATGTTTTTTTTTCCAAGATTTTAAGAAATAATGATTTTTTAAGAAATAAATAATCACTCAAAATTCTCATTGAATCTCACTTTTTGCTGAGAATGTTTAAAGCATCCTTAATGATGTATGGGACGTAACAGTTCAAAATTTACCTTCAATGATATTTTGTTAGTGCAACGCAATGACACAAAGATCGGAAAAAATCGGCCATTGTCAAGATATCAACAATATTGCAATTTTCAAAAATTTAATTTTCAACGACAAAGTGAAAAAAGGTACTAATGAAATAGTACAGAAAGATTCGAGTATGTAAATTTTTTTTGCAAAGGATTATCGTGTTTGTTTTAAATAGCAATCGCTGAGTTTATCTGCGAAAAAATTTAAAAAATTGTTCACTCAAGCAAATTTCAAAAACCTCTCACAAATCCTCTGATCCATAAAAAATTATCCAATAATTTGTAAGCTCGTCAACACGAAGATATGAATTTTTTTTTTAACTTCAGATGCAGAAGAAGTCGATGCCTGAAGGAATCGACTCCGTCGCTCCGGAATGATAATTTTTTTCCCAAAGTTTCCCTCCCGTAGAACGCCGATGGCTAAAGGAACCGACTCCGTTGCTCCGGAATGATGATTTTTTTACAAAGTTTACCTCCCGTAGATTAAATTTACACGTTTCAAATTACGATTAAACGTGTTTTAGATGAAATTCGTGGATCTTCGATTATCCGTACCACCTCATCGACACTTTCATTTCCTGCATTGAATAAGCGAAGTGAAATATCCTTTTTAAGAATAACAAAGAAAAAAAAAATAAAAAAACATTTTCGCAAGACCGTCCGAGCCATCTGAGAGCCCACTATAACTTTTAAAAGAATTTGTGAATCGGGACTACATTTGTTGCGCATACTCTACGAAGAAAAATTGGTTTTGATATTGAATTGCAATGGAGTTGCACAATTTCTTCTGATAATTTATCTGCAATGGTTGGAATAAAGAGAAAAGTAATTTTTAATTGCTCTTGACGCAAGCTTCCTAAAATACAACCATGGAAGTAAATAAATCATTGATCGGAGATGCGCATTGAGTGAAGCGTTGCACGCACCCTTCGAGCGACCAAAACCATTTTTGACCTAACGGACATCCGGTTATCCTACTAAGCTCCAATAATTTGATTTATTATTCCCTTTTGTACAATTATCACAAACTGTGATAATTCGTAATACTCTCCAATGGTGATACTCGTAATAAAATTTGCAAGTACATACATTGAGATTGGACTTGAAAAAAAAAAAAAAAGGACACCTGGATATAGTACCATGTATCACCGTCATAAGGGCAGAGCTCTGCAAAGAGCACCCTGAAATTCAAGAATCAAAAAAACTCACAAATATTTTCATCCCAAATTTACCCAAATTTTGAAGTTCACGTGAATCACTCATTACTCGGACACCGATAATAAGAATGACGAAAAAACTGTGAAAATTTGGCGCGCCATTATCGAACTTTTTTTTTCTCTGTACTTTGCATTGTTTTTCATTTTCTTTCCTCAATTTTATTCGCTTAACGAATACAGTAATAGTTATAATATTTCGATCTTATATAGGTAGTCTTATATTCAAGAGCGTCGCACTTGGCAACTTGGTAATAATATATCGTCTCTTGTAGAGATTCGAACCATCGACAAATTTGCAAACGTTGTAAAATACAGGAATGCACATTTTTTTTTGTTCCTAAATTATTTCTTTGCGATTATCCCAGTTTCCGTATTTGGGAAACCAAAAATTAAACCAAAAAATATCTTCAAGCATGTGTAACGAATCATTCGACTATTGCTTTTGTTTATAAAAAAAAAAAAAAAAAAATTGCATACAAAATGTAAAAGGATACGCAGATTTTTTTCTCCCTTCAACAGTTGATAATATGGGTTTACAAAAAAGATGAGATTTCGATAAAAATTTTAAGCTCAAGTTATTTTATACATACATATATATATATATATATATATATTTTGTAACTTGTAATACAGGCAGTTCGATTATATCACGTTGTATCATTGCCATTCACAAGTACCCGATTATTCTTGAAATCTATGTACGTTTTTTACCATTATAATTATATATATATGTATGAGTAAAAATATCAATTATCGGCCAAGTTTGGGCTTCACTATCGGGGATCTTTTTTTTAAGTTACACAGCTTGGTGTCTGTGTTGAATAACACGTGCGATAATTTTTTCAGATTTTTTCCTCCATTTTTTTTAGCTACCATTGGGTATCGAATTCTTTAATTTGAAACTTTAATGTTTTTTAAATTTAATTTTGGGGCGGCTTGAATTTGAAAAAAAAACCAATTCTACATTTTCTTTGTAAAATAATCTCAACTTTTTGAAAAAAAATCATAGCCTCATTAATATACGTGTAGAAGACTCTCAAAATCAAGATTATAATTTGAAAAGTCGTTTTTTCGCCATCGACCAAAGTTCAAAAAAATTTTCCATATTTTTTTGAGAAAGCTGAGAAAATTTTACACAACATATGTAATTTTTAAGTTGGGGTTTCTAAAAACACTCCTGGGATTAATAAAAATGTAAAAAAAAACATTATAAATCTCATGTATTCTACCAATTTACCAAATGTAACTTTTGAGTTTTTGAGTATCTGAATTCAAAGACTGAAATTGAACAAAGATCTTTGCGTTCAAAGACTGTCAATGGTACTCAATCGTTGCATTCGATTTTTCCTGTACCAAATAATTTGAGAAGATTTATTCTCAAACCTTTGTCGAACTCAGAAACGTTTTCTCTGGCACATGTTTTTTCAACTGGAATGGTTGTCGTAATGGCAAAATAATAAAAACAATAACCCAGTATTTACACCAGTACGAAACAATTGTCTATTGTTCGTTTCAACAGCCATTCCAAAAAATAAAAAAAAAATATTAAAATCGTTAGAATAAATAAGATATATGTTTTTTTTTTACATTTTTTATTAATCCCAGGAGTGTTTTTAGAGATCCCAACTTAAAAATGACATATATTGTGTAAAATTTTCTCAGCTTTTTGAAAAAAAAGTATGGAAAATTTTTTTAAACTATGGGCAATGGCGAAAAAACGACTTTTCAGTTTATAATCTTAATTTTGAGAGTCTTCTACACGTATATTAATTAGGCTATATTTTTTTTCCGTAAAGTTGAGATTTTTTTACAAAGAACATATAGAATTGGTTTTTTTTTCAAATTCAAGCCGCCAAAATTGAATGAAAAAAAAAAAAAAAAATCGTTTAAAATGAACAAATTCGATACACAATGGTAGTTAAAAAAATGGAGAAAAAAATCTGAAAAAATTAGGGCACGTTTTTTTCAACACAGACACCGAGCTGTGTAACTTACAAAAAGATTCCCGATAGTGAAGCCCAAACTTGGCCGATAATTCATGTTTCTACTCATATATAATATAAGACTTTACTCATTGGGGACTTGATTGCGAATGATGTTGATTCACGATTCGATACGCACGATTGTTCGTTGGTGCGTTATTACGCATACGGGTGCGCACGATCATTTTCGATTTAATGAAAAAAAAAAAAAAAGATTTCTGAGATTTCATACAGTTCATTGTGTACTTTAACGTAGTTTTTTTTTTTTTTTTAATTTTTCTTTTCTTTCACTTCTTCAAGAGATGATTCATGTCTTTGTTTTGTCTCTGCAACGTAATATCGGCCTTTTCCGTTTTGTCCATCACGTTTTCTATGAGTTCGTGCTGTGATTCAATTTCCTCCGACAATCCGATTGCCAGACCCTTGAGACGAGCCAGCGAACCGCTCATTTCATCCAAATTTTTTCCTAAAGCTGCACTGGCGTTGTTAGACCCGGATTTTGTCTCATCGTTCTCGTCCAAAAGACCCCTACGTTGAAGAGACGGATGATTGAGAGCCAAATGATTTCTACTTTGTTCTATCGTACTCGTGAGAGCACCGAACGACTCGGAACTCGGGGATTCTGTTATTTTGTTATTGACAACGCCGGACGACGATGAGCCTGGCACATCGATCGATTTTCCGCTCAGATAATTTTTCAAACTGCCAAATACGCTCTTTATACCCTGTATGTGCTTCTGACTGAAGCGCAGAGTGCTGTTTATGTCGTCCAAACGTTTTTCCGTTCTCTCCAGCTGTTCCCTCTGCCTAATGAGTTCCTAGAAACGTTTACGATACCAAGCTCCATGATTGATCCACTAATTAGTCTAATCTAACCGGCAAAACGTTTAACGGACGCGTGGGAAGTATGATCCTTCTTAAGACTCGAGTTCTATGGGATTTGTGAATTATTGCAATGAGATAAAAGTTTGAAAAAATTTTGTTGAAGATAACGAGAAAATCATATGTATGTTTTTATAATAATAATTAAAAAAGTTATTAGCAAAAAAATTTATTTTTAATACATTTTGGGACTATGTACTCTTTTTGCAGCTCATAGAAATCTCTGATCTTCGGTGAGTAACAAATAATGATTTTTTTGTTTGTAATTTTTGGACCTTTTGTTGTATATTAATTGTTTGAAAATTGAAAATTCTGTTCGACGATTTCTGAAATCGATTTTTCTTTTTCTTGACGAAAATTGATGTCTCTCTGACAAAATTTTCGAGTCTCAGCGTTCATTTATTGCCCAAGCTATGCGAAGAATTAACCGTGCGAAAATAAAGTTCCGTTACATTCGCATAATTTATACAATACTCGCATGAAATTTGAAGAAACGGCGTATATGGCAAAGCGCTCATTGAGCGAGTAACCGCCTAAATATTTGTGCTATTATTTATCGAGTAACCGCCTGAATATTTGTGATACTATTTATCGAGTTACTGAATCATTTTAATAACTATTTTTATAGTTATTATATCAGAGATATTTGTGCATATAGAAGGAATTTGGTGGGGAAAAAATTTGAAATAAATAGGTGGACAATTACGCAGTGGACAATTACGGCTATAACGAAAAAATCGATATTTTTCTCCGCAATAATAATTGGAAAATTCAATTTCGGTTCGAAGATTTTTATCGAGTGAAAAAAAATTTTATCTACATATTTTCACGCATTTGCGGTTCCCTTCGATTATAATTTCACTGGAATAACGTCAAATTCGAAAAAAATAATTGATTGTTTCATGGTAATTGGAAAAATAAAATAAAATATTTTAAATATTTTTTTTCGCTAGACGAGGAAGCCTGACGACGAAGCTTCAGCAAAAATGCACACAACGATCTTACGAAAGACCCGAAAAACCACGATTCGAGGTTGTAGCAGAAGCTAAACGGCTCAATGAGATTTGTCAAACGTCAAGAAAACATTGTGACACGGCTGTGTTTCGTCGAATATTGCGCAAGATACATCGATATTACAATTATTTATTCAGATTGAAAAGCGCAACAAAGCCCAAGAGGTATGAAATGAGAATATATAAACAAAGGTTAAATATATACCTCAGCCGTTGCTGCACCAATTTGTTCAGAGTCTCTCAACAGAGATATGGATCTCTCGGACGACTGAACGGTTCTTTCCTCAATGGCTTTTCGCCGTTCGATAATTTGCTGATGTTGACGCTCGAGCTCGTCGTCATAATTGTTGTAATGATTGTTGGAATAATATTCCGAGGGGGCGGATGTTCTCGGTGGTGCACTACCGAGAAACGTCTCGTCATCGACGTCGTCCTCCAACGAGAAGAATGGATTTTTCGGATCACTGATGTAATTATGACCCGCCATTTATTCGTCAGCACGACAAACAAACTCGAATGAATTAACCTTTTTTTTCTTTTTTAAATTATATATTACACTGCAACAACAAAAAAAGACTCGACTTTTCGAATGACGCGTAACGTCTGTTCACTCTGTTCGTCTGTTGTGATATCACCCGATGACCCGATCTGTCCTCTCCGCCCCCACTCCAAATACTCTAATACGGATGTAAAAGATATACCAACGGAGAGGTAGACGTGTATTGTTTTTCGTTTTATTTTGT
Organism: Rhorus exstirpatorius; assembly: GCA_963564615.1. Taxonomy (NCBI): domain Eukaryota; kingdom Metazoa; phylum Arthropoda; class Insecta; order Hymenoptera; family Ichneumonidae; genus Rhorus; species Rhorus exstirpatorius. The sequence goes on from OY751313.1 coordinate 50,219,215, forward strand.
TGCAAGTACAAGGATTACAACACAGAGGGCCTTAGAAGGCAATGTCTCACCAAGAATTTTACATCTTTCGGGCTATCCATAATAACGTCGGTACGATGTTATGAAAAGACATGTCCCAGGTCTAGCGTTTACTTGACCGGAATTTTGTTCGGTCAACCCCCTGAAGCACGTAAATGCGATAAAAATAAATAAAAAATTCCGGCCATGTAAACGCTAAATTTTAATTTTGATTTTTAAGGTAAACGGCATTAGGTATCCGAAAGTATCAACGCCACCAAGCGACAGTATCACGAAATTTGTTTTTGCCATTATCAACGAAGATATCTTCGTTGCCATTGCCATTATCCAAACATTCTGATTGGCAATCCAAATGCTTGGATGGGCAAAGTGAAAAGTTAAATTACACAATCGATCCCCTGATCATCAATCATTTATCTATCTTATTGCCCTAAATACATCCGAGCCAAACACGATTTTGAACGAACATCTCTGAAATACAATATGTCAAACGGCGTATTATCGGCGCGGAAAAGTGTAGGTGTCAGTCGATAATTTAGAAACCTCTCTTTATTATTCGTGGTACAAACCACCGATAGATGGTGTTGCGTTGTCAATGTTTCTCACTGACATGAGTTCAGTGCCCCCTACCCAAGAAGCAACAAGGGTCCTTTACTTTCCCTCTCTGCGTTCAGTGCGTTCTGGCTTGCGTTCAGAAACCTTACTCGAGTTAACTCTAGTTAACTCGAGGCGTTCAAAAATACCAAGTTGACCCTCGTTATAGCGTTCAGAAATTTACTCGAGTTAACTCGCAAGTTAACTATTTCTACCCATGTCGAGAGGTAGGTACAAGTTACTCGACATGCGCAATATGCTTGTTAATTCTCAAAACGCGCGCTCCCGCTCGCTGATTCGCCGTCCTGTGTGCCAGAACGGTCCAATAATTATTAGAAGTATGAGTAGCAATGTGAACAGTTAAAAAAGAAATAGCTCTTTTGACACGATCTCTATTTTGCTGTTGCACCGCCATATTGCTCAAACCATGTTGACTATATATCTCTATGGTTGACTCTCGTCGTTCATAAACGATGCAAACTCGGAGTCAACTCTTACTCTACTCTTATAGCGCTTTCCACTGGGGAACTCAGTGCAGATTTTTACATGCGAGTGAGTGAGACAAAGATGCACTGAGTACATATGTGTCTCACTTACTCTCATCCGAAAAACTTGAGTCGGTGCGCACTCGGTGCACCAGTGGAAAGCGCTATTACTCTAGAAGGGTAACAGTTTCTGAACGCAGGCCTGTTGTATGTTGTGTTTGGCGATCAGCTGTTCAGCTGTGAGACAACTGAATTTCGTGTCTACACGCTTTTTTCCGTACCGGTTTGAAGAAGACCAACATGATTGGTGTTACAAGAAAACATTTTTCTCAAAAAAACGACATTTTTCGTGATTGTGGCGTGTGTCGGAAAAAAATCATCCATTTTTGAATTTCCGCGGGTAATTATCTTTTATCTATACAAACTTGGGAAACTCGGTATTTCCATCACGACTCGCAACATCGAATTGTATTTCCCCCAAAATTATTTGAAAAAGATAAATCATTTTCCGTATCGTATTGATTTTTTCATTAAAATTCCTGTCTCTTGTATGCCGCGAGTAAAGATATCCCACTATACTCGTAACCAAACTTGCCCCGTTGCAAATATCCTCGTTACGGCTTCGCAGACCTGGGCAAATTGGCAATTTAATGCCGCTGCAATGAATTGTTAATTGCGGGAAGATTATCCATGTTGAGGGCAAGCCAAGAATTGCATTGCGTGATGCAGGGTGCGATATAACTGAAAAAACAATCTCAGTGTAGCCTCTGTAGGTCAACTCAGAGCAGAAAAAGATCAATCTTCCCACCGTGGAGCCCAAAGGCAAGAAAAATAGCACAGTCGTTGCTGTTTACAGCCAAAGTTTCATGTCGAAAATTCGATGAAGCCCCCGTGCATGTTTAAATTTCGTTGTCCAGAGACCAAAATCTCGAATGGGTGAGGGAAGATCGATAACGGAGAATTAGTCTGTTCCCACAGAGGACGCTGTGCGATCGAAGGGAGCAAGAAAAAAAATTAGAGTCCAAAAAACGTTCTTGATAGTTTGCCAGTTCCGGCAAAGAGATCAGTTAGAGTTATGATAGGCATCCTTTGGAATCGTCTCTCGTAAGGATTCAATGACAAGAGAATATGATCGGGGCTCGTATAAAGTATAAAGACGATTCATTAAATATACGTACAAACATCGACGGGCAGTCAATGCTAAATATTTATTTTTACTTTCTATTCGAAACACAAATATCACGATCGAGAGGCAAAAGAGGAAGTAAAAGATGCGTATTCGATTAACATACTACTAAATTTGAAAAAAATAAATCGATTCGGTCAAATTATAATACAAAAAAAAATTATAATACAAATTTAGAAGAAGAAGATATCAAAATTTTAATTGAATTTGGTGCGTCGCTTGGAAAAAAATTTTATATCACGTTGCATCTTTCAAAATCTTTCAACTCGGACCAAATTTTTTTTTCATTCCGGAATGCCTGGAAAAAAAAAACATCACCAAATAACGGTCGACGTTGAGAGTCTGTTAAAAAAAAATATATATATATGGTCTTCTAGAGATGGAGCAATAATGAAAAAAAATTATGGACCGAAACGTGCAGGATGAGGATTCGACGTAAATCGATTTCGACTAGGATTGTTTATGTAAAACTGTATAAGTCAACAAGTTTGCCTCCCATGGCAAGTAATTTTCACATTTTCACATTAATATGGCATTAATTATTCATTATTTTCAAACATCCAAATCTTAATTCTAAGAGCGACCTTTTAGAATAAAGCTACAGCGCTCTCCTTGCGCATAAATTAATTTTTGCACAATGATCAACTTTTTCTTCTATCGGGAATCCCATTTTTTTCAACAACCCTGATATATAATCAGTGGTGAGCCATCAGCGGAGAACTGAAACATTCCAGAGTGGTTGCGAATTCTCGTTTTGTTTTGAATTTGCTGTGCCCGAGTTTGTTGTGCCCAAATCTCGAGTTTAATCATTTTCAATTTTAATGAGACGAAGGGGTGAACTTACAAGTTTAATTCGAGAGAGAGAGAGATAGAGGTAGATCCTAGGATTGGCGTTTAAGTCAATTCCTATAATATTTGTGTGAGATATGTTTGGATATCGGAAATAGAAAAATGTATATAGGAAAATAGAAGACAGCAATTAATTTGATCTTCCGCTTTATTCATCGTTGCTTTAATTCAAACATATCTTTGATGGTGATTATTAATGAGCTTCACATTAAATAATCATGCGGTACACGATTAATTTCGTGCTAAACTTGTGTAAGAGTCGTTATATTATGAAAGATCTCTGTCTGAATAATATTTAAGTAATTTTGCATGAAAATTGTTCAAAAGTTGTCATTATTTAAAAAGCCTCAAGGAAATTTTGGATATATAATTGACTTTGAATATAATTACAAAATTATCTTAATAAGATGAGCATAAAAAATTTAGAATACATTGTAGATTTCGATTTCATTTTTGGAATGCATATTCGCTGGTAGCGTCTCATCGCTGATGAGACAATTGATCTAGTTGACGCGAGTATTCTTTGACTTATTAGTTGCCTCTTCGCGTATTATCTTCGCCATGATTGCCAAACCCTGAAATAACAGAAAGAACAATATTGCTTAACGATTTTCATCATTTTCATTGAAATTCATTATAATTTGACTGTCCACGCCAGTCAGGCAAATTAGGGACTTCTTTTAAGGTATTTTTTTTTTCCTTTCAGAGGAAGATTTACAAGATTGATCATTTTGTTTCTCGATTTTTTTTTACAGAGTTATTAAAAAAAACTCTTTTTTTTTAATTTTGCAATTTTTGTAATTAATGATAAAAAAAACTGTCAGTATAAATTCGTCATTGGATTTGAAGTGAAAATTCGTCATTGGAATGATTTTGAAAAATCATTCTTATTCCGGCAAGTAATAATTGCAAATAAAATTGGAAAAAGGAGCATGCGCGTCGGGGTAAGAAATTGAGTGCTTGACGCGTTAACTCGACCAAACTTTGATCGATTAATCTAAAAACGCTCTGAAGGAATACGGTAACCTTGTGTGATGTTTGGTTTTGAATTACAACTTAAAAAAAATTAAGAATGTTTCACCTTGAGGAAATCAAAGATGAGGAAAGCTGACTGCAAATGAAATTTTCGAAGCTCTTGCTTTATTTTTTTACCTTATCGACCTCCTCCGTAGTCGCGAAGCTGTAGCACAGTCGCAAATGTTGATCGGGCTCGGTACCGTTGTAATTAAATGCGTTTCCGGGTATCACGAAAACTCCGTTAGGCACTAACTTATCCATAGCCAAATCAAGCGTATTGTCGATAGCTTTGATTTTTATCCACAAAAACATACCGGCCTTTGGTACGGACCACTCGGCGATACCTTTGAGAATGACAATGATTGATTTAAAATTCAGTAAAATGGGAAGTGGAACAAATTTTCGGGTTTCAGCTGTACTCAGACACAATTGTAAACCGTGACAGTTGTGTTAAATACAGTCAAGACCTGTAAAAATTGACACTGAAAATTTTGCTCAGTGACAGTTGTTTTAAGTACAGTTACGATCTGTGAAAATTGAAACTTAAAAAATTCTGCTCCACGACAGTTAAATTGAGTACAGTTAACATCTGTGACAATTGACAATTTGAAAATTCTGCTGAATGACAGTTGCGTTAAGTATAGTTAAGAACCGTGAAAATTGACATTTGAAAAATTCTGCTCCATGACAGTTGTGTTATGTACAGTTAACACCCGTAAAAATTGACACTTTGAAAATTTTGCTTAGTGACAGTTGTTTTAAGTACAGTTACGAGCCGTGAAAATTGACATTTGGAAAATTCTGCTCTATGACAGTTGTGTTGTACGCTTAAGACCCGTAAAAATTGACACGGAAAATTTTGCTCAGTGACAGTTCTGTTGAGTACAGTTAAGGTCCGCGAAAATTGACATTTGGAAAATTTTACTCTGTGACAGTTTTTTAAGTAGTACGGTTAAGAGTCATGAAAGTTAAAAGTTTAAGAATTCTGCCCCATGAAACTTGCGTTAATTGCAGCAAAGACACGTGACAATTGATACTTTGACAACTCTGGCTTCGTGACAGTTGAGTTGAGTATAGTTAAGTGAAAATTTTATAATTTTTTACTATACAAGCAAGTGAAAATTTTATACTTTTTACCGTTAAGACCCGTAAAAATTGACACTCTGAAAATTTTGCTTAGTGACAGTTGCGTTGAGTACCGTTAAGAGCCATGAAAATTAAAAGTTTAAGAATTCTGTCCCGTGACATTAGCCTTAAGTACAATTCAAGACCCGTGACAATTGACACTTTGACAACTCTGGCTTCGTGACAGTTGAGTTGAGTACAGTTAAGTGAAAAATGTATACTTTTTTACTATACAGTTCTGTGAAAATTTGATCCTTTTTACGGTTAAGACCCGTAAAAATTAACACACTGAAAATTTTGCTTAGTGACAGTTGAGTTGAGTACAGTTAAGACTCGTGAAACTTGAAACTTTGAAAATTCTGCTTCGTGACAGTTGTGTTAAGTACCGTTAAGAGCCATGAAAATTAAAAGTTTAAGAATTCTGTACTGTGAAATTAGCCTTAAGTACAGTCAAGATCCGTGACAATTGACACTTTGACAACTCTGGCTTCGTGACAGTTGAGTTGAGTACAGTTAAGTGAAAAGTTTGTACCTTGAAAATTTAATCGTGGAAATTTATACTTTTAAAATTCTTTACCGTGACAATTATGCCAAGTACAGTTAAGAACCGTGAAAATTTGAATTTCGAAAATTCTAGCTTCGTGACAGACGTGTCAAGTACGGTTTAGTTCCGTGAAAATTGACACTTTGACAATTCTGGCTCCGTGACAGTTGTACACCGTGAAAAGTAGAGACCCGGGAGAGTTTGATTAATTAAGCGATGAGAATTTATGCAGCCACAGTTTCTTTTTTTTTTCTCGCGTAAAAATTCTAGATTAGTGACAGTATGGTTGTGACAATAATTACGAATTATTCGTAAGCTCGTATGGCAATCGAGTTGGGGAAAGTTGGGTCTCATTGAAAGAGCGATTCTGCATTAAAAATTCCATGTGGGAAATACAAAGAAACAATTAAATATTACGATTTTCTAGGACAGTGACAGTTCAGTCACAAGTCATTTATCAATCAGGCCCCTGCTCCACCTTAAATATTAAAAAACAAAAAAAAAAGACTTCTATGTATCATATTTGACCAACCAGTCAGATGTTTTTCCACAGCGGTAAGCATCACGTCACGCTTTTCCCTGTAGAAGCTTTGAATCTCCTTGAAATGTTGATCGAATCTCTCGTGGCTCCAGGTCTCGAAGAGCTTGTAGATCAGCATCTTAGCAAAAAAAATTTTGTCACATCACACTTGAAAACTTTTCGAGTTGGGCTAGAATTGGAGACATATGAGGGGAGAAAAAAATGTCTTGGGGCTAGAAAAAAAAAAATAGGAAAAGCTCGTTGACTGACTTGCGAGAGACTGGACGAATGAAGAATCGAATTCTCAACGTGAATTATCAATTTACTGATAATGTCCCGGTGAGCGGTGACGACACCGAGCCGCAAACCGGCGCTGATTACTTTGCTGAATGAATCGAGACGTATAACACGACCGTCGGTGTCCATCGAGAGAAATGAGACCGGTCGAGCGTCCAAAAAGTGCAGAAAGTAGTAAGGATCGTCCTCGATTATGAGAAAATCATATTTCTGGGCGAGTTTGTAGATTCGTTGCTTGCGCTCGTACGTGAGTACAGCACCGGTCGGATTCGCGCCAATCGGATTCACGTACAGCAACTGCGGATACGAATTATTTATTTTTTAATTCTCGTTAGAGGGCGTGGCGGGATTTTTGGGGGTTTTTTTTTTTTTTTTTCGTAATTTTTCCGAGTTTCTCACCTTCGGTAGAGGTTGATGATTTCGGACTCGATTTTCGCAAGCTTTAGCTATTTCCTCGGGCACAATACCGTCCGCGTCTTGTCGAATACCGATAAATTCAGGTACCAGTGGATGTATCTGAAATTTGAGATAATCGAATTTCATTGTTTCACATCTGGGAGAGAACGTTTTTTTTTACGACGTACCGAAGATGAAAAAAAAAAAAATGTTGAGAAAATCATGAATTTGAGTATTTAGCATATTATTTACTTTATTTTTTTTTTTTTCTACCGTCAATAGAGTGAACGAGGGTTGGTACTGAACTTTTGGCGCAAATGGCGATTGCAGGGGGTTCGTGTTTTATGAAATTTTTAATATTTGAAAAAAATATCTCTGACGGTTTTAACTTTCACAAATTTCGAGATACCGCGGCTATTTATTTTCTCACGAATGAAGATTGGTATGAAATTTCGCGAGAATCGACGAGAGGGTTCAGGATTTTATGAAATTTTGAATTTTCCGGAAACAAAAAAAAAACATCTTTTCGAAAGCTCTAATTTCACCAAATTGTGATACATAAAAATGCACTTATCTTACGAAATATTGGATATTTGGAAAAGTTTTTGTAACATGAATCTAAATAAATAAAAAAAAAAATTAAACTACGTACTGTGACAGAAAAGAGGGAACGAGCTGCTAGTTGAAACTTGCAAATTGCTTCCTCCAAATTTCCCACAATGCTTATTAATGCTCCCGCAAGGAAAAAAAGCCAAAATTGACCATAGTTCCTTGCAGAGGGAGTATTGGGCATTGTGCGAACTTTTGAGGAAGCAATTTGCAAATTTCAACTTGCAGCTTTTAAAAAATTATTTATTATCTTTTTTTTTTTTTAAATATGTTTACTTGTTTCATTTTCAGTTATTACGATCCATTGAGAAATTTCAATATTTATAATAACTATTCGATTAATATTGGGAAATTTTATTTACGATCTAATTTTTTTTTTGCAAATTTTTTACTTATTTCATTTTCAGTATTTGTGATCCATTGAGAAATTTCAATATTTATGACAATTATTTAATTAATAATGAGCAATTTTACGTATCACGCGTCTAAAAGTTGATTTTCGAAGATTATTGTTTTTCATTTGGAATTACGAAGATAAGAAAGATAATTTTGTATCGTAACGAGACAGGAGAACCCTCGCTCAGCTTGACTGGCTTCCACTGTAATAGAATTTCATTTTTTTCATTTTTCTTTTTTTTTTTTTTTTTTTCTCACTCACCGCGCCAAGAGTCGCCGTATAAGTCGGCACTTGAACCATTATAGGCTCGCCCTCGTTCATGATGAGATCGAGAACTTTGCAAAAACCTTCCTGGGAGCCGGGCATAAGTACAACGTCCGTTTCTTTGATCGGCGGATTGTGCCATTTTTGTTGAAATTCTCGATATTTTCTCACGAGAGGCAAGTGCCTGCGAATACCCGATATATTTAATATATTTAAAATATAAATAAAATTACTCCTCGTCATAAATATTTTGCATATATATGTAAAATATGAAGAAAAAAAAAAATAAGAATATATATTCTTTTTCAAATTTTTCAAATTCTTTAAAAAAATCACAACTGTTTGAAAAATAAAATTTCAAAAGCACCGATTTTTATGCACTACGGAAGAATCAAAATACGACTGTAAAATAATAAGAGGCCTTTGTTCCTTTTAAGTCACTCAAAAAAAAAAATTTGTTACAGAAAAATATGATTTACAGCCGAGATTTTAATTAAATCGACCTGATATTTGGATAAATGTTGAAGTGTCATGAGATGAAATGAAAAAAAAATGAATAAGATAGAATTTTTTTTTTAGATTAATTGTAAGCAAATTCCACCCTTGTGAAGGTCCGTATTGCAGAGAGTCATTCAAATCAGGACCAACTAGCTTTTTCACGATGTCATCTCGATAGGTAATTGACACAGCCGTGATCGGGAAGGTCGTGGGATTTGGCATTCCACCCGCAAGCGAGATAGCTTCCGGATGGAGCGATCGCATTTCCGCTAAATCGAAACGAAAAAAGAAACACTTTTTTTTTTTTTAACAGACTTAACACGCTCGTTTATCGATGATATAAGTTCGCTGCTTCGTTCTTAATTATAAACTAAAGTAATATTCCCAATTGAAATATAACGTATTTCTAATTGAAATAAAGTTTACTTACAATTGATACAAAGTTTATTCCTAATTAAAGCATAATTCATTTCATATTGGAATAAAATTTATTTCAAATTAAAATAAAATTTATTTCAAATTAAAATAAAGTTTATTTACAATTAAAATGATATTTATTCGCGTTAAACGCGTAAATGAATTTTAATTTAAGAAAAGAAAAGTTTAATTTACGTAAAGATAAGTCCGATGGTAAGCTCGACCATGGGAAATTGAAATTATTTTGACATAAACCTCATTACTTTCATGTCAACCGAATGAAAATCGATTAACAATTCGAAAGATAATGCATTGATCTGAATCGAGAGTCAATATTCGGATCGAAATTTGTCGAAATTACAATTTAAAAAAAAAAAAAATTTTAATTGAAATTCATTACTCACTGAATTTTCGAATCAAATTTTCACGTCGTCTGGCCACTCTCTTAGCGAAGAATTTCGTATAATCCATTTGTACCGTTTTCGATGAATTTACAAAAGTTCTTTATTTTTTTTTATTTTTTTTTTAAATCGCTTCGTTTGGATCCCACTGGGTCTACTTTTCGTTTTTATCCTCTTCTGCACTGTTTCACGACAATTTTGGCGTGTTTGCGAGGGTGATCATCGCACGTACAACTTACACGAATGATTTCGGGACAATAATGTCGGTTTGGGTCAGTTCGTCGAGTACGTGGCAAGCGATAGGGTCAAATACGATAAAGACTTTGTATTCATGTCCAAATGGAGAGTCGCATTCGATGCGTACACTCGCGATGATCGACAGAGTCGAATGCTGTAAAGCTGTGGGCAACAGCCTCACCGTATATAGTTCGATGGCTCGTGAAACTCTGTGACAGTGAGTCTCGAGTTTTGCCGAAATAAGACGACGATAATGAGGGTCTTACCTAACGCCTCGACATTACAGATAACGCAATCAGATTACATCTTTGAGTGCACCGTTGTTTTTTTTTTTAATGATTGGCTCGATAGCACGAGTGAATATAGAAATACCCCATATCTGATGGATAGATAAATAAATAAAATAAATAATTATGCTGATAATAATAAGAAAAATAATTAGAATGAAAAAAATAAAAAATTTATATAGATATGTAGAAATTTGTATCGCGGATAGGATCTTGTAAGGTTAACATAAAAAAAAAAATTCTCGGGCTAGTAAACAAGATTTATGTAGGGAGTAGTGCATTCTCTGGCCTCACTGCAATTCGTTATCAGTATAATGCTCTTTATCAGAGACTCGCGATGCTGACTTGACGCAGCAAACCGTTCGCTGGATGATGAAGAATGAATAAAATCTTCACGAGACACTTCTCTGATATTGTTAAATACGGCTACATGACAATTGAGAGTATAAATGAAATTTTTTTTTATTTCAAAATCTGGTAGTTTAGGAAAAAATATTTAGTACGTATTTTTTATTTTTTTATTTGAATCAAAATTGCCGTTAATATAACAAATTGAAAAATATAACATTATGACGTCACACATGTTACGCTATATCTATATATACATCAAAATTCGTGAAATTAAATTGCCTATAACAGGTGCATCTGTCATTTTTAACGAAAAATAAACAAATACGTCCTCATTATTTTTACTTACTCTACATTATGCGCCCCAATGATTGAAAAAAAAAATTTCATTCGTACTCCTAATTGATTCCAGGACAAAATATCCCCGTCAAAATATCCCACTGGGATATTTGGTATTGTTTATTGTACCGCAGCGAAGAGCATAGTACTCTCATTATTCGTATTTAGTTCATAATTATAATATCTCCCCACTCCGGGCACTTCGTATTCTTAGAATATAAATTGCCCGGAGTTGGGAGAAAGACGATGAGTGATAAGCGAGGCATTGTCGTTTGTATTATCGTATGGTTAATAGTCTCGAAATGCCGTTGGAATTCAAATCTTTCGTCTGCGAAAGTCACCTTCCGCGTGTTTCGTACACGGGATGATAAATATACCACTCCCAGTATGGAATATTTATTGCAGGGATATTTTGTTACAGGGATATTTTGACGGGGATATTCAGTCGGGGATATTTTGACGTGAAACCGTTAAATACCGTTGCAGCTTTTTAATAATATAATAGATCGAGGCTTGAGAAAATATAATAAAATATAATGACTAGAAATGCCTTTACACCAACGAGCATTTCGTTTGATCGAACTGAATCTTATTTCCTCCTAAATCAAAACTCGTTCAGGAATGTACGGGCATTAAGAAAAATTTATGAAACTTGATTTTTTGTTATTCAATGTTCTACACGAATACTTTATTCAAGTATTTCCAAAGTTTGAGCAGCTTTGACCGCATAGTTTTTCCCGTTTTTTTTTTTCGTAATAAAATTGAGAAGTTGATCACGTCAATGTGCTCAAAGGACGCGGTCCTTTACGGAGGAATCACGGTATGGGATTGCACGATCATTGTTTTGGGGCTCATCTAATTAACGGAGAGGTCTTTGAAAAACTGACTGTCGACAATTTAAACACGACGAATCGTGTATAAAATCTGAAAAATCATAATTGGCCGCTTAAATTCATCGTTACATCGCGAAAAAGTTGATTTTCGTGACGTTGATATGGCGGGTCTGCGACGTAACAGCTGATTTGTCCAGAAGGACGACCTAACCTCGACGGGGATATGTCTGAATTTGCTAGGTAGAAAGGAAATGAATAAAAGAAAAAGCTCCCCGGAAAAAATAACGGAAAGATGGTTTGAAATGCTCGGCGAACAATTTTAATTTCACAATTTTAAATCACAGATGATTATTCAGTTATATCCAATCGTTTTAGAGGAGAATGCAAGTTAGAGAGGTTAGGACTCTTCGTGCATGTATAATGACGCGCATCCGGGTGATATCCAAGTCATCGAGTGCTTCGTATTAAACTTTTCATTTGTTAATCGTCAAATTTAAGATGATACACGAGCGCCAATCACAATTATTAATAACAATATTCAATAAAAATTGCAACTACCGTATTGTCATGAAAATCCACAATTATTTTGGAACAATTATTATCATTTACAGTCAATCGTATAATCGTATACAGCCAATCGTGGTTGTGTCTCCTAATTTAGTCGTTTGATCGGTGGCTCCGTCACGAATGTCAATGAAAACCGTTTTCCCTGTAAACACGACACGATCGGTCAATCAATTGCTTCAATCAATAATTTACTGGCCAAATTTACACACGAGCATCGAGTCTAATCTGCCTCGAGGACAATCGTTGAATTAACGCTTCGACACTATACGACCAAGCTCTCTGTTTGCGGTGCGACGTTTTTGATGGAACGAATGGAGCACCGTATCGCGATACGGTGCGCCATTTTATTCGCGTATTTCCAATTGACTCTGATCGAAGGGGCCATCGATTAACGTTCGAAAAAGTGCAATGATTCATCAGAAAAATGGCTTATTCTTTCATAAAATAGCTATTATCGAACGAAGTATTTTCTTTTTCACTTCGATATATTTCTTTGAAAATCAATTTATTGATAGCAATGCAAAGGACACATCGGGACTCGTCGAAATTTGTTGAATTGTAATTTTAATATTTTAGTGACGGATATAAATTATCTTCGGGCATGAAAAATTTTATAGGACATTCGACAATTTACTACGACACTTTTTCAAATGAAATTTCAGTTTTTCAAACATTTTTTTCCCGGCTAGATTCAAACAATGCAGAGGATAACTTTGTTTGTGCTTTTTTTTTAAATTTTAATATGTTTTTGTTTCTCGGTATCCCTCAATGATATCTGGCGTGATTATTTTTTTTTTTAGAATTACGATATACCGTAATTTGTGAGATGAAAAAAAAAGTATTGCGCCCTGAAAATAATCGCAACTCCTTGAGGCAACAATAAAATTAAAAAAAAAAAAAAAATAGCAATAATTTTACGTAAAAAGTAGAGCGAAGAAAATTTTTTTGGTAAAGCGCTGAACCGAAGTCTCCAAGAATATCTAATTCAAAGTGCCCATTTTTGGTTAATAAAATGACTCATTGTGCCCTGCGATTCAGTGACATACATTCAGTGACCCCGCTAGAAAGAAAAAAATTGTATTGTGAAAATTAATTTTTTATCAATCAAGAAATTATGAAACATGGGCACTTAACGACACACGGATAATCATACAATCAATCTTCATCCAGAATCTGGAGTACTAAAAGGAAAGTGAAGTTAGCTTATACATTTTTCACAGGCAGTAATTGAATTCAATTTAGGTCTGACATAATTCAATTAACCTCAGTGCTTAACACAATAAATTTCAATGCACATGCACCAATAACCTGCGAAGAAATACAATGTGACTTATACTGTACCTCACGACTCATTGTACCCCCTTTCAAATTCACCCATAATTTTACGTTTTTCGTGTCCCGCATTGTTTCATAATTTCGATCCTTCGATTTTCTTTCGATCTTTCGATCTTTCGATTTTCGTGTTTATGATCCTTGATGGTCTCCCGTTCACCAAAAATATCGATGTATCGCTGAAATGGTCTGGGTATAGCGTTGCCAAAAATCCATAAAAAAATCAGATTCAAATATATTTTTAACATTTATTCCAATTCATTAACACCTTGTGTCTGTGAGAATGTGTTTTTTTTTTTTTCCGATTCATGTGTCTCTCCTTTTTCTCCTCTCTATCCAATCTCGCAACTTCGTACAATATGACATTGATCACTTTTTTCCTTCTTCATCATCTTCTTCTTCTTCCTTCTCGTTTGTATATATATTATACGCGTGTACAAGTGTTGAATGTTGTCGCCTTATTGGTTTTTCTCTTTTTCCCCTCTTCGATCTCCCTCAACGTTTCAGATAACATTGGATAACTTATCGTATTTATTGCGCGACAAACGTCCCGTTCGATTGTACGTTTCTTTTTTTTTTTTCGTATTCTTAATTATTTTAAATTATTATTTTTTCTCCTTCTTCTTTTCTTTCAATCGACGTTCCTCGATCGGAGGAGAGAAAAGTCGATTCAACAATATTTTTTTCACGACAATATCGTATCGCAAGAGTCGCAAGATTAAAGTCGAACGGGACCCTTGTCTCTCGGAGCTCTCATGAATAACGATCGAGAGGACGATCGATCGATTTACTCGAGTCGAAGAGATAAACGAGAAAGTAAAGGCTAAAATAAAAAAAAAATAAAAAAAATTACAAAAAATGAAAAAGAAAAAAAAAAAAACATTTTAACCTGTAACGATCTTGCTCAACGCTTTCGTAAAAATGTATACATCCGTTCGAATAATATTTATAAACGTCACCGAGAATTTCCGTTAGTCCGGAAAACGGCCAAAAAACGGCTATTGATTCAGTGGTAGTTCTCTCGTTCGTGAAACTTCCACTTTACGACTCTTGAGGCCGTTTTCTCTTACTTTATAATGATCGATTTTATTATTATTATTATTATTATTATATCATTCCTTTCATTGATTCTCTTCATTTCTCACTTATTTATTCGATCCTCGAATATATATATATATATATTATGACGCATCATCGGCAAACCATCGTCTTTCTATTAATTATTAGTAATAACTTGCTCTCACTCTTTCTCTTTGTCGATTCCCACTCGATATTATTTACAAAACGGGATCTCAACGACTGCAACCTAATTTTTAAAACCCACTGCACCTAATATACACGATTTTTTCACGGATTTTTTCATATATATATGTTTATTTTTATATATATATATATATATATATTTGTTTTAAGTTTTTTTTTCTCGTTAATAGCGTATTCGACGGCATCTTACGTACTCTCACTAAAAATTTTCAGGCACGTACATTTTTTCCGTCCGCGCATGCCATAATTCTCATGCACGTTACTTCGAAGCGTACACACACACACACACACACGAACACGCACACACATACACACACATGATAATCATACGCCATTTTTGTTTTGCCTCTGTCTCGTTTGCCCAAAATTTTTATCTTTATGCCATATATAAGGTATTGCACTGGAATGCAAAACGATCGCACACTATGAGAAATATTTATTTTCCATGCACGCATATCCTCGCTGCGGTATGTGCAGGTGCTTTCATTTTCTGCGCTAAAGTACGTTTTGTTTATTCAAACAGACGGCCATGTTCTCCCTCCTCCTCCCTTTTCCCCCCAAAAGTTCTCGAAAAGATTTTGTCGCTAGTTTTTTTTTTTTTTTTCGTTTGTCGAAAAAATTTTGTCACACATTCATGTTGATCGGCCATACGGACAGAGAGGCAATGATAGTACGTGAAATATTAATCGAATGGAGAAAAAAAAAAAAAATACCGTGCATTGACGGAATTTACACCTATACTTTGTGCTACAGTCCTATAGTTCGATATACAGTAGAGCCCTGAGCTATGTTCGAAAAATCGGCGCATTTCCAACGGGCTAACTTCTCTACCGGAAAATTCATTTCTCGAAACAACCGAGAATTTTTTTTTTCGAGATCCACGTAATTATTTTTTTAGATCTACGTAGATCTGAATTTTCGGGAAACCGTAGATTTACCTAGATCTCAATTGAATCTATCTGGATCTCCGTTCGATCTGCTTAGATTCAAGTAAATCTACGGAGATTTGAGTTGATAAATGGTGAACTAATAAGCAAAAGTGTTCGAATATTAGGTCAACTCGAACCTACGTAAATCTATACCGTTACATATACGGACATGCGTAGGTAGATCTACGATTTTCCCAAATTTAAATCTACGTAGATAAAATTTGTTCGAAGAAAAGTAACTGCGTAGATCTAAAAAGGATTTTTTCCCAGCCTGAGAACAGATTTTCCGAGACATTGTTCTCATTTTACAACGCTATCGAGGTTGTAACTCTCGCAGCGGACAACTTTACGGAGCGAAAACTCTCCGAATCGATCTCGCCTGTTAATTAAAAGTATACTGGGCATGCGTGGTTCTTACTGCGCATGCGCAGTGCCGATTGCTCATGCGCAGTGCTTATTGCTCATGCGCAGTGCTTACCGCTCACGCGCAGTGCCAACTGCGCATGCGCAGCATATAATTCGTACAGCCTTATGTTCTCCCGTAGAGTTGTCGCTTCGACGAGCTGTTCATTAGCTAGATTTGCAAAATGGGAAGCGTTGTCCCAGGCGACATTTCTCATCTGCCAGATTTCTTCTTCAGGAGAATAATTGTTTCGAGACGGTATGTCTTCAGTTAACATTTGTTCTCCGGAGAGTTGAGTCCCGGATAATTGTAAATATGTCCGAAATTCATTGTAACGATGCACGATGCTTTGAGAAAAAAAATCCTCATATTGTCAAAAATAATATTTGCTATTAAAAATCTTCATCATTGAGCTCGAAATTTTGATGGAAATGAGTTTGAATTTTGTGTTGCGGGAAAATTCGAGTTTACGAATGCCCAAAGATACGGAACGTAACTTTTTTTTTTCTCGACCATTCGTCGAGATTTTTCGTCGAAAGTTCAGAAATAAAATTTCATGTTTTATACCGGGACGTTAACGATAGGAAAATAGCGTCTCGAGATACGATGGTGTTTTTTTTTTCTTTTTAAAATTTAAGGACAAATAAAAATTGCCTTTGATACTTGGCGACAGATTATTCCGTACGTGAAACACGAAAAAAAAAAAGACAAGATCGTTGATTAAAATTATAAAAGTAAAGACCACATTTTGCGCGGGAAAAATGAGAGAAAACAAAATGGGAATAACGATGAGGATGGGATCTCCCGCACTATACGAGTATATCAATAAACGTTACATAGTGCCGAGATTCAATGTGTATAAACGTGTGAATTAATGTCGTGAGAGTGTCACTAAACAGTTCCTTATTACTCGTAAAGTCCTAGCGTCGAAGAGTAGAAAAATTATAAAAGTACGAAGGTCTAGATTAAAACTCGCGCGAGAGATAATAATGCGATGTGAGCGCGCGCGTTTTTTTTTTTTTTTTTTCATTGCAATATTTGCGCGCAATGGAAGCCTCGTCGAGTATAACACATGCATCAACCCATCAATCCACGCACACGTTCTCAAACACACATCGTTCAATGATTATCGTCTTTTGTATGTTATTTTTTAATTTGTTCATCTATGTTTTCCTTTTTTTCGATATATTTTCATGAATTTTTTTTGGCATATACGCGAATAAAACGGCATACGCGACTATAATAACAGAGCAACTATAATAATTGTGGATTTTTGTGATATTAACGAAACGCTACGAAACTTGGTATGTACGTATTTCAGGGTTCACGTTTTTTTTTTATTTCTTCTTTTCGACTTTAATGCTCTCCGCGAGTATATATTCGGACTTTAATGAGAATCTCACGCAAGAAAAACCTTGGGAAAAAATCCCAAGTACTGCCTTATTCTGACTTGATATACTTGAGTAATGAGTCGTCTCTTGGACTCAATTGCCCAGCTATCCGCCTTTTTGCGAGGCACTTTTTGGGGTAGAAAAAACGAATGTTTGACAGAAAGGTAGGTCAATTTTTATTCGATACCTGTACAGAGTGTTATTTTATCGTGTAATAGTGAAATGTAACAAAAACGGGGTCGATCAAAGAATTTTTTGTATATAAAAGTTGCAGGGTTTCATGGAGGACTTGTGATAGTTATGCGATTAGGTAAAGATGACTTTGAATATTTTTTAGGCAAATCTGGATTTTTTATAGCATAGAAAGGTAGTCGGTTTCAAGACGAATAAAAAAAAAAGAACAAAAAACAAAAAATTTTCTGTAGCATCAAAGGACGAGAAGGCGAATAACTTGCTTCCGGTTAATTTTAGGGCTAAAATGATGGTGTGAAAGTTGAAGTTTCGGAGGTTTCCTACGAAATTGAAGAAAAAAAAAAAAATAAAATAAGCCCGATCGGACTACATTTGGCGGAGCTGGCCCCGATGAAAGATGGACGAAAAATCGAAAAGCAGCACAAAGTTTGAGCTGTAGGCAAATAACTCACAACCGGTTGATTCTACGTCCAAAATCACTGGTATAGATATTAAAGAGGAATAAATTTACTACCCAAAGCCGTTTACGTTGATGTGTCCTGAGTGATCGAATTCCCTGGTATTATGGCAGTATCTATATATTTATGGATGTGAAGAGGTTAAATAATCACACAAATGCGGGATAACGGTAATTCGTGTAATGTTTCAACTTCTATTCAGATAATTTTGGTCGTATGATCAACCGGAAGCGAGTTTTATTCGCCTACAATTTGAACATTATAAAAATTTACTATCTTTGTTCATTTTTCATAAGAGCTAGCTCCGCCAATTGCCAATTCTGGTCCGATCGAGATAATGTTTCATTTACTTTTGTGAAAATTTTTCTCCTCTTTAATTTTTATATCAATCATTTTTTCCGTAGAATAAACCGGAAGCGAGTTATTCGTCTCCAACTGGAATCTTGCTAAAATTGGCCATTTATTATTTATATGATCCGATCTTTGATCGGCGATAACTTCGCCAATTTTAATCAGATTCGAAATATTTTTCTTTTAGTTTTGTAGGGAATCTCCTCTTCTTCAAAACCGATACTGATCCTTTTGCGGGTAAGATTAGTTGCAAAATAGTAACATGGAAAAAACGTAAATTTTTTTGTTTATTCAGAAATTACGATAACTTACGGTCTACGGCCAAGGGGGAACTGAGTTTTATGTTATTGGGGTCGCAATGAAGTCGTAAAAATGATTTCCCACTTTACTTTGTTGGAGTTAATACGCAGAAAGTGGCACTTTTTTTTTTGGCTAAAATGACCGCAATAGTTTCTGCTACATTTTACTATTACACTGAAAAATAACACCGGTATCGAATTTAAATTGAGATTCTTTTTTGTGAAACCCTTTTTGTTTCTTTCCCAAAAAAAAATACTCCTCGCAATAGGGAATCACCGTCAATTGAGTCTGAGAAGGTCACTCATGACTTGAGTACTGCAACGTCGAAGTGAGACAGCACTTGGGACTTTTTCCCAACGGTTCCCTTGCGTAAGATTTTCTTTTTAGTTCGAATCTTGGACAGGAAGGGAGTCGAAAAAAAATCAATAAAAGTAAAAAATGAAATAAACCCCAATACGCATATATAACAATATACAATATAATATTATCATGTAATATATTAATATACATATAATATTATAAAAAAAATAAGAATAATAAACTTTTTTTTTTCGAAAATCTGCCAATTTCGGTTGTTATAGAGATTTATCGAGGCTCCCTCTCTCGCGCGAGAACAACAACGATAGATACGCGAGAGAATATTGAGGTTATTTTTCTCATTTTTTTTCATTCTTTTTTCTTCTTTACGAACGCGCGAGATCCGCGTGGAAGAAGTGCGACAGGAAGAAGGCACCGAGAAATAATTTTTTTTTCATCTACGTCGATCAATCTCCGAGAAAGAGAGAGAATATAAAAAAAAAAAATATATATCGTTAAATCGAAATTATGATCTCGCTTCTGCATAACAATATTTATTATAACAGACACTCTCTCTCTCTCTCTCTCTCTCTCTCTCTCTCTCTCTCTCTCTCTCTCTCTCTTACTCCTCTTTAATACGTATCACGATTCTCAACCCCTTTAGATCGTTCCTCTCGATTCAACTTTTGCTTCTTTCTATTTTCAGCCTCAATTTAATTCAAAACATCCGCTAAAATCATTCGAAATGACGCATCCATCCAGCCTGGCGAAACGCACTTTGTTTTTTTTTTTCTTTCTGTTTTTTTTTCAATTTTTTAATTTTTCAATAATTTTATACGTATGTATATATGTATATATTTATATAATTTACATAACTTCGACTAGACACAGTTTGATTGTTACATTTGGCAATTCGGCAGCACTTGCGAGTTCAAGCTCCTTTTTTCATTTTTTTTTTTTTTTTTTCTTTAATTACGGGTCAAAGGCGACGGTTCGCGAGAGAGCGTCCACCCGCGGAAATATCACGATACTCTAGAGAATATTCTCGAAAATTTGTGAGACTCGGTTTTTATATATTTTTTTTTTTTTTTGGCGATAAAATCCGCGGTTTTTGTTTCTCGATGAAGCTCGCTCTGCGCCTTTCGCATTTAGTTTCACCCGTGATTTTTTTTTTTTCGGGATCGTTCATTTATATAAATTTTTCATGTTCTTGCTCTCTCTCTTTTTTTCTCTCTCTCTCTCTCTCTCTCTTTCTATACGTAGCAACCTTAAATTCCTGTTATTTCAATGCTCAATTTTTTTTTTTTCAGCATTATTATATACACCTAGCTATGGTACAGTTTTGTCTCGGTACGGAGAGTTGACCTCACTATAACGCGTAGTATTCGTATATATATATACTTTTATTTTTCTCCTCCGTTATTTCTTCCATTTCTCGGACTCTACGTGTATTTCCCGGGGGACACCCTTGCCGGCAAGGG
Organism: Rhorus exstirpatorius; assembly: GCA_963564615.1. NCBI lineage: Eukaryota > Metazoa > Arthropoda > Insecta > Hymenoptera > Ichneumonidae > Rhorus > Rhorus exstirpatorius. The sequence continues at coordinate 50,239,840 of OY751313.1, forward strand.
GCTGCGCAATTTTACTTTTTCCACTTTCTTACTCTCCATCTTATTAGGATCCTTTACTTAAAAAAAAAACCATTTTTTTTATCTTTTTTTCTGACCGTCACTCACCAAAAATTGGTAAGGAATAAAAAAAAAAAAAAAAGAAAATCCTCGCAAAACATACCCAAGAGCGAAAAATATTTCGAAAATTCGAGCTGGAAGGTTTATAGTTGCGTTTTCGTGCTTGAAATTTTTTCAAAATTGTCGAATTTTGAAAAATCGATTGATATCGAATGACAAAAAACGTGAGATTTTATTTTCAGAATTTTCAATCGAGCATTCGGATACGAATTTTAATAAGTATAGGTTGTTTTCGGGTTTTTGGAATCGGTTGTTTCATTTTGAAAAAATTTAAAAAAAAAATGAAAATTCGTCAATTTCACAAAATTCGGGTTCTCAAATTCGTATTTAAAAAAAAAATATATTTGAATGAATCAGAGCTGGGCAAAGTACCAGAAAGTACTTCAAGTACAAACTACAAAGTACTGTAAGTACTTGAGGTATCAAATACTATTGAAGTTTTCAGGTATACATCTCGTAAGTTCTAGTACTCATGTTAGATTTCTTGCGTACTTTTTAAACTCATTTTATTTTGATTCGAGTACCTTTTGTATCAAAACATATTTTCACATTGTTCAATTCACTCAGTTTAGGCAGATTGGAACAGAAATATTTAATCGAAGAATTAGAAATAATTAAAAAAATAGCATTGACGATTGTAATTAAGATTTATTTAGCTTTAGGATTGAAAAAGAAGAAATAAAGAATATAACACACGGATTGTTAAAAACAGAGCCATGCATTGACAATGACATCGTAATTACCGTAGCTTGAGCCTTTGAACGGTCATTCCTTACAATCTTAACCAAAATATGGCGCAGAACGTTCCTCAATTATATATACGAAGGCGTTATACATGCAACCATTGGTAAGACGCATTCAAACGTACTTCATACTTAGTACTTGAAAAAGTAATCGAAGTACATGAAAGTACTTGCAATTTTAATTGCAAATACTTTAAGTACATGGAACGTACTTGAAAGTTTAAGTACATGGAACGTACTTGAAAGTTTAAGTAAAAGTACTTGAAATACTTTTAAGGTACTTTGAACTTCCAGCTCTGGAATGAATCGATTTTTTTGATAAAATTAATTTGGGAACAATTTAGTTTCGATAAGGATATCAATCGGTAATAAGGACCCCTGAGTACTTTTCGATCTTGGTTTTACGATAATTTTTTTATTTCTTCAACTGTCACATTTTTCAATTAATATTTGAATAGATATGCTCTAAAAAATATCGTCGACTGTGATTCGTCGTGAATCATCGATCGAGAGGGCGCAAGCACAGAAAGACGCGTAGCTCACCCGCGTTTCGTGTCTAATAATAAAAAAAAAAAAATTGTTACGGTTTTTTCGTTTCAAATTTTCTTCAAATGATTGAAAAAAATTTTTTTTTCACCTTTCACCCCGAGAGTTTCTTGATTTTTTGCCTCGTTCTCGTGTTTATCCTCATTTGTTTCTTTTTTTTTTTTTTTTTTGACTCTACGTCTCTCTTAATATTCTTACAATTACCATACTCAAGAGGAATATAGACACGTTACACGCACACCCAAAACATTTTACTTTACGATGATATACGAATGTTGGAAACCGCGACATTACTTTCTCCCTAATAAATCCACCCAGCTCCAACCCTTTTGTGTGTGTGTGTGTGTGTGTGTGTGTGTGTGTGTGTGTGTGCGCGTGTTTTTTTTTTTAATTTTTCGCTTTTTTATTATTAAGATTACTATTATTATTATCCTGTGGACTCCAGTTTGCTTTAATTGTTTGCGAAACATTTATACATACTATATGATTTTTTTTTGTGTTTTTCAACTTCATATATACCACCGTTCCTTTGTGCGTCGATTGCACTCGTCGTTGGCGAAGCTTTTGCGAGGTTTCGACTCTCCTCTTCGTCTTTTTTTTTTGTTTTCCTCTTTCTCTCGTCGAATTCTCGTTACGCGATGAAAAAACACGTAACGCTTACTGTCCCTAAATTTTTTGAGTTTCTTTTTTCGTTTTTGCCTCTCTCTCTCTTTCACACACACACACACACACACACACACACACACACACAAAATCACGCACACACACACATACAAACACACACACACACACACACACACACATCTTCTAGTTTCGTGGCAAATTTTTCTTGTTTTCGACGTCGATCTGTGAAAGCCCATCGGCTCGTTTTTTCCCGCCCTCGTCAGCTATATCTTTTTTCTCACAGTTCAAACGAAAAAAAAAAACAAAAACAAAAACGCAAAGTTCGCCACAGCTTCGCGGGACTAGTCGAGTAAGCGTTAAATTTGAATAATTATTCGTACAAACTTTTATGGATTAATCAACGTTAATTCATGATTAATTGTACTGTAGATCGTGTTTACGATACACCCATGGAAGAAGTAAAGGTGTCTTGTGAAAAAAAAATTTAAAAAGTTAATGAATTAAATAATAAAAAAAAAGCGGAGATCGGGAAAACGGATCACGGACTGGTCAAGTGACCGTTAATTTTTAAAAATTAATTTTTACCAACCTCGTAAAAAAAGGTACAAGGTGTCTCGTAAAATGAAAAAAAAAAACACTCAAAATTCAAAATTGAGAAGATAAAAAATTCAAAATTGTTGACAAAAGTTTTACGGTTAAGAGTGGATTAGTTCGATTGGATTGAAAAATTTTAGCCTTGATAAATTAAAACGTTTTACGCGCAAAGTTTCTATGTTTTCTGCTAAAAATTTTTTCCTATTATTCATTCTTTTATTATTCAATTTTCGACTGACTCGACGACTCGGAGGTCTGTAAGCTATCTCAATTGTTCGGTCTCACATATCGATTATCATCACATTCGTATAAAAATAATTGTCTATCCTCGCATAAAGCGAATAAGCTACTAATTATCTTCTCCATCTCTCTCTCTCTCTCTCTCTCTCTCTCTCATTCTTTCTCTTTGCTTCTCTCTATTGTCCCTCGAATAATAGACGAAAACGTGACTGACGCTTCGATGGCTCCGGCTTTTTCGAGCGACGTTAAAAGTTCATACGTGCTAGAGGCCAATGAAAAATAAATTTGAAAAAAAAAAAAAAACAAAATTGATCAACGCTAGGATTTCGTTGACGCAGTTCGTTCGTATTACCGATCAAACTGGATCGTCCTCTTGAATAGGCTGAAGGGATGAAAAAAAAAAAGAAAAAAAACGTTCGAGTTGAAACTTTTAACTCGGTTACGTTGCCAATCTCATTTTCTTGAACGAGCAACGGAAAAATCGGTAGGGTGACTGAACCAGTGAATGAACACCTACCAGTGAATGAACAGGCTTAGTATTTTAATTAAACGGCAGAGATATGATTCTATTATTATGAAGAATTTTGTATCCATAATGAAGTGAAAATTCTGAGAAAACATCTAGTATAGTGATATTATTTGACGCTGTGAAAGATTTGCGATGCTATGGATTTTTTTTCGTACTTGGGGCGCATATTCATAAGAGACAGCCATGTTGTTATAACCATCTGACTGTGCATCGAATACCAGAATATTCCATATCACCTCGATAAATCTTTTTAAAAGATATGCAATAATTTTTTCAACGTTATACATTGCTAAGCTTCAATTATATTAATGAATTTTTGGTCAAAAACCCAATATTGTTTGCGATATATGGCCGTTTATTCACTGGTCCAGCTTTTTAACCTATTTCCAGTGATTGAACGAGCGTTGAAAAGGCTTTTCATAACCTCAAAACGCACGAGCATGCGTACGCATCTCTGGTTCCATTGTACGTTCATTCACTGGAAAGATAAGAGTTCATTCATTGGAATTTTTGTTCATTCGCTGGGAAATTGGTAGTTTCGTTCATTATAATTTTTTTTTACAAAATCCTTGCGAACAGGGCACTTCGAATATTTTTTTTTATATTCTGTGAACATTGTTCTATAAGATCTAATTAGCTCATAAAGAAATTCGTAATAAGTTAAATTATACGGCTTTATCGAAATAGAAAAAAGGCTTATGCCTTCATTCACTGGTTCAGTCACCCTATAATGATGACGCGAAGAAATTTTACGATCTTTTTTTCAGTTACTTTATATCTCTTCCTCTCTCTCTCTCTCTCTCTCTCTCTCTCTCTCTCTCTCTCTCTACCCTGAATTTTACGAAGGATCTATTGCAAAATTTCCGTCAAATCTCATTGAAGATGTACTCGCGGTTGACTTAATTTGGATGCGATTCGTTTCACGCAGAACGTCATGAAAAAAAAAAAATCGAAATCGAACGTCTATGGGCGAGTCTCGTCGAGAAACGACGAGTTCTTTTTACTTTTTTTTTTCATCGTCTTTCTCGCTTTTTATCGTCAGACGAAGGATTATCCGGACTCATAGACCACGAGCCATTTCACGTGAGGAGTTAGAGAGAAAGAGAAAGAGAAAGAGAGAGAGAGAGAGAGAGAGAGAGAGAGAGAGAGGAAAATAGAGAAGTAGAGACCATGCGGGGTGTGCTCGCAGCATGGAAACGTTTCGATTATGCAGGCTTAAGCTGGGTTTGCTCCCATTTTGCTACTCCTCGTTGTTTGCAAAGAGAGGAAGTCTCGCCCGAGACGCGCTTGGTAACCGGAAATCCTTCTTCCCTAGCTTTTTTTTTCTCTTTTTCTTCCTCTCTCTCTCTCTCTCTCTCTCTCTCTTTCTAGCTCTTTTTCTCTTCCTCATTCCTCTCTGAAATTATCGTTACTCCTCATATTGAAAATCTTCGATGAATCGCGACAGGAGACTCGAGCGATCGAAACTTCGTTCGTCATTTAACCCCCGAAGCTCCCGGTGACCGTAAAACAAAGCAAAAGTACCTCATTGTCGAGTTATAGAAAAAAAAAAAACAAAATCCCCACGGAGAGATGTACAATTGAACGGGTGGACGAATTTTTGGGAATGAATCCGCTCACAGCCTCTCCCGAGACATCTAACACGACCGATCGACGTCGAAAGCTTAACTTTTTGTTTTTTTTTTTTTTTTCGAAATTTTCGTGCAAGGAGGATCGTTCGCGTTTGATAATTATACAATTATACATATTACGTTATGCGTGTGAATATATATATATGTGTGTATGTGTGTGTGTGTGTGAGTATAAATCTAGAACAGTGTCTCTTGGGACCAGATCGGTGGTGTAGTGGACAGGGGCGCTGGGGGTCGGTGCCTTAACTCGATTGGCGAAGAACACGGTGGCGATCCGGCGCTGCTCTGACTACTGCTCGTCGTCGAAGATATTCCTGGCGACCTTTCGAGATCACAATCAATGGATATTTCTTATGAAATTTTTGCTTCAACTTTCTTTTTCGATTTTTTGTGCGAAACTCAGCGAAAAAAAAAAAGAGACGATAATTGATATTAAGGTAAATGTACCAGAGGCCACAGATCGAAGGGACCGTTCAGATTGCTATACAAATTTAGTACGCAAAGCCTCGTGCGTTCTATTGATGACTTCAAACACCTTGAAGGTTATAATTTCGAGTTTCCAAAGCACTTGCAATGGTCATTAAAATATTGCGTAATTTACAGTCGGACCTCAGGCACTGACTGAGCTTGAGCACAGGAGCCTCGGGCACTGGCCGAAAGACCTAACCTTCTTACTAACCAATGAGAATAAAGCACCAGGCCCGTATCATACGTATATCGGTACCCTCCACTCCTTGAAATTATACATTTTTTTTATCATGGGGGGTTCTATATTGTAGCGCCACTGTGGATTCCGCAGTGCCCGAGTAACAGCTGACGTCAGTGCCCGAGGTCAGTCAGTGCCCGAGTAGTCAGTGCCCGAGGTTTGACTGTATTACTCATACCGCGAGAAAGGTGGAAAGCTAGAATGTACCAGTGTCCGCACACTACACGATATTCGAACGCTAAAAGCCCGAGTTAAGGAGGTACGACTAGTTCTTTGGAGTCAAAAAAAAGTCTAAATTTATTTTACCCACAGTTGTTCTGATTTATGTTTATTTGCGTTGATTATTCATATTATCGATTATAATGTGAAAAATTTTGTGGTAAATGATTAATTTATTGCGCATGAACTAATAAAAACTGAAAAATTAGATTGTCAACGACTCGATAGTAGTCTCCATCATAATAATAATGACATGTCTACCACAAAAACGGACTAAAAAACATTTTTTAAAATCAGCCGAAAACCTATTAAAATAGACTTGAATTACCTCAGTGGAATTAATACGATCGGTAGAATGATAATTATACATATAATTGATACGTGATAAATAATAAAACTCCATAAATAACACGATGGAATTTGAAGTAAACACTTGGCAACGTCGCATTGGCGATGCTATAAGTTGGTATACGTGACCAACGAAGATGACTCTATCTTCGTTGCTAATATCAAAACAAAGCTAGGTTATGTTTGCCGAAACCCATCAGCTGTTACTCGCGACGTTGCTAAGTCTGTGGGTGCTATTTGATCGTTCTGACCATTTACAACCGGAAATTGAAACTTTTTTATGATGTAGTGCCAGAACTACACGGTGAAGAGTAATTTTTCAATTTTTTACAATATCTATTATATCTAATCTATCAAGTTTCAGTTTTTCAACGGGTGTAGTTGGATACGCGAGCAGCAAAACCGTGATCACAGCACTTCCGGTTAACCGTCTCCATAAGACGACGTGCTTTAGTAACTCAAACTGCTCGACTTTGCAATTTTATTACGAATAAACTAAACGGTTAATATAGCTCAAATTTTGGCAATAGGCGCATAAAGTATTCGGCAAAAACATATAAAAAATTCAAGTCCGTCAGTTGGATTCTTCATACTAGTCGTACCTCCTTAATGAGCAACGATTCTCAAATGACGCGATAGAATTAGCTTTTGGAACTCAATAGTGCATCACGAGAAAATGAATACCGATGAATTCAAATCACATTATTTTTCATCGGCCATTTTGTCAATATTCAGTTTATACGTCAGGTGTGAGCCTTGATTTGATTTGCGGAGGACGTTTGTGAGAGGAAATTTTTCTCGATAGTTTACTGACCTGGGTGCTTCGACGGAGGCACTGATGGTCATGCAAACCTGACACGGATCAGCGCCGGCTCGTCGTCGTGGAACACAGCCGGCGCATCCGTTCCATCTCTCCAACGGTCGTTTCTTTCTCGGTGGTACGCGCAAAAATCTACGACAGCTCGGTCCCGGGGCGTCCGAGTCGGTCGAGAAACCCGAAACCTCGTCCTCGGTACCGATCGACTCGTCATCCTCGTCGAGAAACACCGAGTCCGAGCCCAATGATCTTGAGTCCGGATCCGGTGGATCGACGCTACCCATCGAGGCAAGCGGTGCGCGTCTTCCGCATTTACCACCAACACCGTAAAGACCGATCTGACTGCCGCACGGTGACAAGTCCGGCGTTGGCTGTATGACCTTGGTGCAACAATTGAACATTTCGAATGAGGAAAGAAAAAAACAAAGAAAAATCCTCGAGTACGTTTTTTTTTTCCCCAAATTTTAGGGCGATCAACCGAAAACCTTGTCGATTATTATTTTGTATTTTTGTTCCATTGACTTGAGACCCTTGAATTTAATTCTGGAGGGGAGGGGGGGAGAGGAAATCACCTAAAACGCTAAGCTAAGTTGGGAGATGGATGCAAATAAAGCGGATGAAGAGTATAAATTTCTTTATCACGATTTCTTTGTCAAATCACTCACCTGAATATCAATGGGATAGTAAAGATCCCATGGCTCGTCGTAAGCTGCATGACGCGGATAGGACGCAGGCGGTGGTAAACAGGGCATCACCATGGCCGAGCCACGTCGCTCGAGATAGCTGCTGCCTGTGCTGCTGCACGTGACGGAGCTGCATCTTCTGCTGTGATCGTCGGGTGGGGCGAGTCGTGAGTCGCGTATCGGTGGAGCGAGCAGAGCATCGTAGCCACCACCGACCGATGCGAAACGCGGTGCTATCAGAGGCTGATTCATCTGCGATTCAAAGAGATCCCAGTGTCTTAGAAATTGATAGAGGTACACAAGCTAGATCGGGGGAACACGCGGCCGTGAGAGCAATGCATCGCGATTGCGCGTAACACGTGGCTGCGCAGTTTGCTTGGCGCAGCTGACCTTGTAGCTGTAGCGGTGACGCGATAGGCGGAGCGCTTCTCCCACCATACGCTGTGCCGATCGATAGGCGACGCGTGGTGGGGACTCGTAGGCTAAAGCGAAGTTCTCTTAATCAAGGTCCAAGTGTATATGGGAGAAGGTAGGCCATAACGGCTACTATAGGGAAAAACTTATTTCTTGGCTAAATGCAGCCTACTCATTAGCTGGATTTGATGCCATTATTAACAGGTAGAAAGGCAAAGTATACTCATGTTGGACAGCGCAGATTCATTGGACGAATTTATACTGATTTTTATTCTGACTTTATGTGAATTAGTCCTCATGATGAATGTGATAAACTTGAAGAATTCGACCTTCATTGTTATAGGTATACTAATCCATCTATACATCGATTAATTAAGGCTTTTCAGTGCATATACGTCTACTTAATGTACAGATATATTGTTCCGTATGTACAGAGTAACGTAATCTCCGTACACTGGTTAAATGAATATAAACGATTCATTTGTGATATGTGGAGTAATTATATACTTTTAAAGACTTTATCAAAGATGACTTGATATTTAGTGATGTGCATGTGTCTTGTGGACGTTGGCTGCTATCTAATTTTACATTTCTGGCAGAAAGCTCTTTTCTTTTAGACAAACGTCTTTAGTTTTTCCGTGCTATTGAGGAGCGCTTTATACGAGAACTAACTCTCATGACAGTCGAAGCGTCATAAAAATTTAAAATACATGGCTCTCTGGTTTTTCTTAAGCCGCACATGTACCACGTGACACGTGAGTGTGATACATCGCCTTAAGACACTCGATGCCTTGCCACTCTCAAGGTTGAAATAAAAAAAAAAAGAAAAACTGAAGCCTCAGGACCCCACAAGGCACCAATTGGTCTGAACCAGAGCTGGGCAAAGTACCAGAAAGTATTTCAAGTACAAAGTATAAAGTACTGTAAGTACTTGAAGTACTTGTGTATTTAAAGTACCAAGTATCGTAAATACTTGAAGTACGAAATATTTGAAGTACTTGTGGTATCAAGTACTTCAAATATGTCAAGTATCAAATACTTTTCAAATTTTCAGGTATATACATCTCGTAAGTTTTAGCACTTATGTATTTGATTTCCTACGTACTCTTTAAGCTCATTTGATTTTGATTCGAGTACTTTTTGTATCAAAACATATTTTCACATTGTGCAATTCACTCAGGTTAGGCAGATTCGAACGGAAATATTTAAACGAATAATTAGAAATAATTGAAAAATAGCATTGACGATTGTAATTAAGATTTGTTTAGCTTCAGGTTTGAAAAAGAAAAAAATAAAGAATATAATACACGGATTGTTAAAAACGGAGCCATGCATTGACAATGACACCGTAACTACCGTAGCTTGAGGCTTTGAACGGTCATTCCTTACAATCTTAACCAAAAGATGGCGCAGAACGTTCCTTAATTTTATATTCAAAGGCGTTATACATGCAATCATTAGCAAGACGTATTCAGAAGTACTTCATACTTAGTACTTAAAAAAGTACTTGAATTACATGAAAGTACTTGGAATTTTAATTGCAAATACTTGAAGTACATTACATGTACTTGAAAATTTAAGTACAATACTTGAAATCCTTTTAAAGCACTTTGTACTTCAAGTACTGTATTTTCAGTACATCGCAAGTACCGGATACTTTAAATACTGCCCAGCTCTGGTCTGAACATATATTATTTACATATGTGGGTCTGTGTGTACCTCTATGCACAATGATCTTCTAGGGCCACGTCCCGGACGTGGTGGTAGCCTCGCAATCGCTTCCAGCGCAGCAGCCAGTGCCCTTTCCTCAGCCTCGGCTTCCGCAACTGCTGCGGCCGCCGCCGCGGTTAGCCTTGGATCCTCAAGCTGCTTGCTCGACTTGCATCTGCAATTTACATCGCCTCGGTCATTGTTCACGTTCTCCCGCTAATCAATCCTATAACATCTGCCTTGTCGTGACAAACTCTTTGCAGTTTGAATGCTGCTGTGTCCACAAGCAAAAATATTATAAACAAATCCTCAATGCATCATTCCGTATGCGAATTAATACTATTCCATCTGGTCTTCAATCACTGTCACTTTATTCATGTTTTTCACATTTATGACAACCGTTAGAGAGTACTTAAAGTCAATTCCTTCTGTTTACATTGTTCCTATTTAATAGACATGAGTCTCGTTGCGTCGCATGTCGTCATAGAATTTCCATGACATTTTGAATTAAAAAAAAATTACTCCTTAATTGCTGTAGCTTGTGCAATTTTTGGGGATACCGAATTTAAATTTAACACACGACTCTAATAGGATTTAGGGATTTGGAGAGAAACGATGAAAAGGATTAATATTTCCGGGAATTTTGAATTTTTCCAAAAATATCTGAACGACGACGAACCTGCTCTTGTAGACAACGAGGAGGACCATGAGACTGAAAAATCCGCCAAGGGTAGCAGCTATCCTGACCCCTGTCATGACATCGTACGTCTTGTAAAATTCGATTTTGAGCTGTTCTCGCTCGGTGAGCGTCGGCGTCGCGTCCGGCAGGGACGCCGTCGACGTTGTTCCCGCAGGACCCGTTGTCGAATTTGTCGTCGTCGTCGTCGTCGTCGTAGTCGTCGTCGTTGTCGTCGCCGCTGTTCCGCTCGCATTCCTCCCGACGCTCCCCATTCCTGCAAGACGATTCAAAGACATGGCCCAATGTTAATACACGAATGACTCATGCGTTGTCATTTTTTTTTTCTTTTTAATTTACTTCCGGCTACGAGGTATACTATTTATTACGCAGGTTTCCTCTAATCCCGTAATTAAATCTATTTATTTAACTCCTTCGTTGGTATTGACGCAATAGTTTGTGAATTCGAACCGTGCCCGTTTTTGGACAAAATCCAAAAATCAGTTTGTTCATCCTTACAATATTATGAAGTTCTTGTTTGAAATTGTTTTCAAAAAATTCTTTATCAAAAATCTGCTCGCTTTTTTTTTTAATGCCTTCTGCAGAAGTGCCATGAATTTATGATGAAGCAAATTCGTAACTGATGAACCTAAAATTCGTCACAATCTTTTTTTCACCGTTTCATTGAATATTCTCGAAGGTAGATCGCAAAGAAAAACGTAAGAGTTTGATCGACGGAAAGAGCGGGATACGAATACATTAAAACTTTTATATCGCTCGCAATGGCACAGAATACTCACACAAGGACACACAGACATACGCGCATAGACACACCAATCGAAGTATCTCGATATTCACTATCCAGCGAGGCTGAGCCGTTGCATTCCATCTGACTCAATCTCATCTCATGCCGGAAGTGAGTTTCCACATTTTCGCGAATGTATACGAGCTAAATCATATGTATCAACTTTTCGAATGGAGTTCAATCTCGTCACAGTGCACCAATACTTTTTTTTTTTTACACTTGGTTCAATTTTGCGTTAACTATTCGCGTTTATATACTTTTTTCCATTCTGTCGAATCCGGATGGGATAGATGGGATTGCGTAGAGCGTTCGAAAATCGAGGGAGAAAAAACAAAATGTGTATTATGTACATTCGTGGACCTGCATTTACTAGAGCAACTTTCAGAGAGCTATAAATTGAAACGAGAAGCTGTAAAAGCTCGTGGACAAGTCGAATTCGTCTCGTGGCATTTCTACGCGTCATATACGCATATATAATATATTCCGGTCTCGGTGGAACGTCGAGTTTCGAAAACGAAGTTCCAAGTGATTCGGGAAAACGCGCCCGAAAAAAAAAAAGGTCTCGCTCTTTGGGGACCTTGAAAAATTATTGTACACCCGAAAATTTTTTATCGATATCGCGAATACCCCTTGCACGTTTATACGGATAAGGGTGTTCCGAATATTTTTCATTTCTCAGCTATATAGAAGTGTTATCCTTGAATTCGAAGTAGACTTTGCGAAGGGAGAGCTCTGGCAAGAAAATTCCAAGCGATGCGTTGTTCGAAAGTTGTGCCAAAAAAATTTGATACTTTTTTTTATGTACTAAGATAGATAAGTTCGAATAGTTTTGTATATTCGTTAATTCGATTAAGATCATAAAAATTCGTGCAATCTTTGGAATTAATTACTCACATATTAATCACACATAATTGATTAATGGGAATTAATAATTCACGTTAATTATCCTCCAGGAAAGAAATTGAGTTTTTTTTTCTAACGAAATATAAAAAAAAAAATCATTTTCGTAAAATGCTGCGTCCAAGCCCACATTTTTATAGCAGGAGAACATTTTTTTTTTTTCAAACATCGCATATATTCATCACTTTTTGTTATTCATAATTTTTTTTATTCTTTCATCATAAAATTTTTATCGACCCTTCATCGAAGATGTGGATTATTTATTGAAACAAAAAAATTTATCTCGTAATATCTGAGAATCGAGTGAGTGCGACGCTGCTTTATGGAAATGAGAACGAACGTCTCTTTGAACCGCTTTTGATTTAACGATCGTGAATAGGAAAGCGATAATGGAATTTCTTGCAGATTCTCCTGATGATTACACGAGCTTTACATTCTGGGGCGACACAGAGATATGATGTATATATACAGGTAACATCGGTGGCTCCTATAGCTGCGGTATAGTGAGGACCAGGCTCGCGTATTGATTCCCCTTCCGCGTGTTCGAGCCTATCTTGCCTCGATAGCGTGTATGTCAAGAGGCCGAAAAAGCGAATTAATTTTTTTTTTTCCCCCAATAATAAGCAGATATTTGTACAAAATTTTTGTATTCGAAAGAGTAACATTCGAAGAAAATTCATTAATTTTTTCGTATAAAAGTATTAATTGATATGGAAATTACAGCCGATATATGTTCCGGAAGCGTTCTCTTTTCTTAAAGTACTTCTGCATTGAGCACTGCCGTTCGAAATCAGTTTAGCGAAAATCGAAAAATCAAAAAGATTTCGTCATTATAACAGTTTATCATGTGTGATTAATCGATGAAATTTACGAAATGTCAAGTTAGAACAAAATGGCGGTTGTTTGAAGTTGGGGTCTTGATTTTTGCGAAAAAAACGGACATTTCACGTACATAAAAGCGAAAGTGTACGGCGGGAACAAAAAATCCTTCGCCCGGACATCAGATTTACGTATTTAAAGAAAGCACAAAATTTTTCGGAAAGACCGATGCAGTCGTTTTCGAGATATTTCGCTAACAGACTTTGAAAAAGTGTGCTTTCCGGGCATCCACTGTAACTTCAATATGAATGAATATTTTTACACGAAGAAATTACTAGATAATCGAAAAAGTAACATTTTTCGAATAGAAAACTTCTCTGCTGATATATACTTACGATTTTCAAAAAAAAAATTATGAAACATTTTTTTCATTCGGTCTCCTGACTGGGTTTGAGCTCGATCGAATCGCGAATTATGATGACTGTAACTTGATGCATTATCGTCAGTATCCAAGTTGGATTTTTTTTCAACTATATTTCATTGAATATTATCTTCTAGTGGCGATTAATCAAAATAATCGTGATGTTTCGTGTGCGGTAATCCGAGGAAAAATAAGAGCGTAGAATTATATTCATTTTCCTCGGTAATATTATCGTCGAGTGTTAGTAATTTTACTTCCACGTTTCCTGAAGACTCCGGTTATTCAATGAATGATAAAAACGCTCAACGGAAATTGACAAGGGAGAATGGAATGAAAAAGCAGAAATGTAACAAGGCGAGTACAATGGAGAATCGGCAACGAACTATTTTTTTTTTGCTTCTGCAATTTGTATGCTCTTTTTTTTATAAGCAAAAAGTTTTTTGCTTATAAAAGGATCGAAAAAATGTGTGTTAATGAGAAACTTTTGAGGTATCCTGTCTTGGAAGTTTAAAAAAAAAACTTTTTTTTTTTTTTTTTTTTTTTGTACAACTGCAACGAGTCAGGAGTCGTTTGAATGTGCCCTTTTTTTTTTAGAATTATTCGCTGAAAATACAGGGAAGTCAGAGAAATGGAGAAATAAATAATGAACGATAAATGAACGAAAGTGCACAATTAAAAATAATTCAAAGTCCCAGTGAATAATAATTTTAACAGTAAATAAAATTTGAACGACGAACGAAACTACAATTAATTGCATCGATCACATTTTAATTGAAAATTCTATATATATTTGTACTGAAAGGAAATGTTTAACCGACGACGTAAAACGTTGAATGGGCTTCACGTTACTAATTGGGATGAATATTTATCCTAGTGGAATAAATCCCAGGTGGAATAAATTTGCACGTAATTCACGTAACCATCTCTCGCGAGGCTCGTAGCCATGGAATAAACATCCAATATTTTGGTATTAAAAGTAAACTCCGCTAAAAAAAAAAAAATGAACACGCTCATTTGTCAGGGGAACGGAAATAAGTCACGGAATTTTTTTTTTTAACGCAAATTTCTCGCGTATCAGATCGGGGATAAGCGTTAGTAAATTGTCAAATTCTTCCAAAGGCTTTTCTGATGAACCGATAACGAATAATTATTCTTTTGCATCAAAAAAATCTCCTGTATGATTACTGGATTAACGAATGAGCAAAAAAAAACCATTGTAAAACAAAAACCATCTTTGTTGAATTTTGTCATTCGAATCATTATTCTTCTCTGTCTTTAAAAGTTTCTTGTTACCTCGGTTTGTTTATTCATCTCGCGGGAATAGAACTGATTCGTTTTAACTAGAAAAAAAAATTGTTACGTGACAGATAAGTCGGCGTTTACGAAAAAAAAAAACAGAGTATTCGGCCTAGCAGACGACAACCAATAGGGGCATTTGGGGACAATTTTTTTGTTTTTTGTCACTGCGAGCGCTGGCTGTCGATTCTCGATGAGAAACGAGATTATGCACGAAGCGAATATTACATTTTTTTTTCTAACTAGCGCATGTAATAACTATTTTATAATAATTATTTACATTATTCTGGAACAATTGAAATTAATTCGTTTAAAAATAAATGGAAAGATACAATTTTTTTCACTGATCATTCGTTCCATTTTCGAATAACCGACGGCCATGCATACGTCAGATTGAATGACAACCTGTGGATGAACGGTTGCTTTGCAAGTTGTGCCTAAAGTTCCACACGAAGTATCGAGAGATTCTCATCTCGCCACGATGTATACACAAGAAAGACGGACAATTGCGGGGGTAACCCACGATCGGTCATCCTCGAATTTTCAATATTGAGAATTCGAGGCACGTCTTTAAACCTCATCCCTCTTTACCCCTCGAGTGTCTATACGCGATGCTATATAGTGCAACCCGGAACTGCATCTCGCTCGAATCTGCGCCTGGTGATGTTATCGAGAGCGAGCAAGAGCCTGAGAATTTCCGGGAAGCTCGGGGCACCTCGCTGCGCTTCTTCCCTTCGATCCGTTTTACCGTAAACCTCGCCGCGTGCCTGGGAATATCCTCGACACGATAATGTGGGAATTGGAGATTTTTTTGTCTTTTACTTTTTTTTTTAACGTTATTTTAACGCTCTTACATAGCGGTTTGCTGTATGCGATATTGAACACCGCAGCATCGTTCAATATGGCCTCCATATATCCAACGAAATAACGATGTGTCACCAGAGATCGAGCCTCGCCATTTTTATAATAAAGAACTTGCATGTAAATGATCTTCTCCTTTTTTTTTTTATCATTCTTCCTTAGTTAAATATTTTCTGAAGTTAATAAACATTGCGTTCATTTTTCAAGCAAGTAAATTATCATATCTTAAGATGTAAAAATTGTAAGAAATTTACGCGCTCTGCGGGCCGAGTGACGTCACAACACCCCTCGGTACTATAGGATAAGGTTATGCCCGGTTTATTCACCTAGGGTTATCTTCCGGGTATAGGTATCCGGCAGATAACCCATGTTAAAAGGATAGAATATCCATCGGTAAAAAATTCGCGAAAGTAAAGCATTGGTACACGAGTATGTGTGTACACTACGACCTCGATTTAACGGCCAGTGGCGGGACCGGCTCCGCATCGCACCTTGTTAAATCGAGGTAGCGTATGCCCGCCCATGCTGTATCTGCGCATCGGCACTCCGTGCTACGGGCCTGATCGGGGAGACTTTAAGCGTCCCCCACCATCTCCCACCACGCGAAAAATCGATCGATAAGTGCGACATGGTGGGGACTGTCTATTCAATCGAGGACCATTAAATCGAGGTCCTAGTGTAATATACATTACAGCGTATGCTTCAACTTAAAAAAAATTAATTAAGGATACACGAGAGCAACATCTGCAAATTTGTCAAGAATAGATTTAGAAAGATGTCCCTAACGCAAATGAACGGTTCTTCTGGCGTTGATACGGTTGTGTTTTTGCAACATGGTACAAAACAATATTTGTACACTTTCTCCCGATTGTTGAGGTACATTAGTCATGTTTGTATTCTATTTACAGACTAAATATTTACGAATTACGAAGATTTTTTGGCTTAGGAATGATTAGCTGCTTGAATTTCATAATTTTACCGCTAGAGGCGCTTCTGCACTGGGATGTTGTGACGTCACTGTCACGTGATATACGTTTGAAATGCAACTCACTTTCAAAGCTCGTATAATTATTAAACGATGATGAGTAACTGAAAAAACCTATGCAAATGATGTTTTTGAATAATTATCTTTTAAATAATTTAAAAGTTAAAAATAACGCAAGTTCTCTATTGTCCGGGTGAAATCATCATTTTCGTAAATTACAGTCTAAATTTAATTCTCCCTATTATCAAAATTTCCAGATAAAAAAGGCTGATAATCCTTTAATAAAAACAGTTAATTATAGTAATGACGAGAACCATTGTTGTATAAATTATTTTAATATCGCGAGAAATCTTTTGAAGAAAGGCACGTATAGGCAGTGAAATATTTTCTGTGTTAAATATTTTCTGAAGTTAATAAACATTGCTTTCATTTTTTAAGCAAGTAAATTATTATATCTTAAGATGTAAAAATTGTAATGTAATTGTAATGAATATTATGAATTGCATAAATCCGTTTATTTATGACGAACTGAAATATTATTATGGTTAATAAACTTTAACCAAAATTTATTTATCACTTTATGGGGGGAGTGTAATTTTTTCTTTAGCCCTATAAGGTTGAATGACCGATGTTGTTAAAGCTATGGAATTTCTCAAGATGGCCGTTTATAATTAGAAAATTTGGTCGAAAAATTTTGAGAAAAAATTTTATCGGTAACTTTGCTGCATTTTCTTGTCCATGCAATGAGGGATAATGCATTATCACGTGCTGGTTGTACCGTAATTTTTATTTAGAAAAAAAATTCCTATACTATTCAATTGTACCCTTACCCAAGGATGAGAGATAAATGAAAACATTTTTAAAATTACTTCATAAAGAAATGATAATCATCATATCCATTGATATGAATAATTCCATTCGGGATTAATAATAATCTCTGATACATGACCCCTCGCAGATATGGCTTGCAAACAGCTATGCTATATGAAATTCAATTAAATTTGTCAACAAAAATCTATAATTCGTAGAGAT
Organism: Rhorus exstirpatorius; assembly: GCA_963564615.1. Lineage (NCBI taxonomy): Eukaryota > Metazoa > Arthropoda > Insecta > Hymenoptera > Ichneumonidae > Rhorus > Rhorus exstirpatorius. The sequence continues at coordinate 50,257,556 of OY751313.1, forward strand.
TCGCCAATGATTCGAAGCACACACGCCGAATATCATATAAAAATTTGTAATTCGCTTCAGAGTATTATCATCGCGGATCAGTCAATTTTATGCCCTGTCGAAAAATGTTCGTGCGAATAATTTCACATGGATTCACGTGTAGGACGTTGAATTTCCAAACGCATCGAGCTCTGGTCCTCTATTGCTGAGATACCGTGCAGGGATTTGCATGCATGCTGTTATCTGTTGCGAACATGACGATGTCATGTCGAGCTCTATTCCTCGAGACATTCTGTCAGAGGGATTCCAGCTACAGAGGATTCACCTTAAGTGTAAATCCCTTGTGTTATATATGTGTAACCAACGCGTGCCTTATTACGCAATATTAGATTTGCATAGAATGCGCAAGTTAAGTCTCGTATGTAGAGACTGCACGGAGATAATATTATAGACAGCCTGGGAGCGTGTTCTGTGTAATCAAACGGGACGTTACGCTCGCGTCTCCTCCGACAATACGGTCTACGGTTAACGCCAGAAATGGCTTTTCTCTATTTCTTTTATAGTCGCTCACTTTTATATTTCAGTTGTATACGCGAGGAACAATCGATTTATTTTGGCTGGAACGTGGAGAGTTGGAAGGTGCGGAGTTAAAAAGTGAAGAGTTAGAAGGTTCAGTGTTGTGGAAGATGTACAGTTGGAAGGTGCAGAGTTGAAAGGTCTCGAGTTGGAAGATTTCGATTTGGAAAATTTAGAGTTGGAAGTTTTAGAGTTGGAACGCGTAGAATTGGAGCGTGGAGAATTGGAATGTGTAGAGAATGTGTAGATCTATACGTATACGTATAGATCTGGGTAATGTTTCATCCATCGTAAACTGAGATGGATTGTTCCTAATACTCTAATGTCGATGGCTCTGTTCGCCTTAGAACACTATGGTGTTATGTGACTATGGTGTTAGGTGACTATGGTGACGGTATTATAATTGGCATTATAGAGGGTAAGGCATCGTTACAAAGACCAGTTAACTCTCTACGTAATAGTCTCGATTCTCCAGCACTCAGTCTGTGACCATACCAGTTTAACACGGTAAAGCTGGTCAATCTAATGCAGCCCCTCTATCCACGTTCGATGGAGCGGCTGCGCTCACTAGGTACCCTTCACTGTGTCGACTCGGTATAGTTGCTTTCTCCACTGGTCGGGTCAATCCCTCGGGGCTTCAATCCATCGGATATCTCTCCAGTCTCGTTCTCGTCGCTCTGGATCCGAAACTACCCTCTCGAAGCTCGGCCTGTTGATTAACGCACCCGCTAACTGGAACTCATCGAGGCTTATCCCCGTCAACAGTTCGAAACTGTAAAGCCCTCGTATACTCTCACCAGCGACTGGTCCGATCTCAGTGACTATCCCTCCGTTAACAAGTGCTTCCCTCTCTCGTTTGAACAAGCGGACTGAGTTATTTTGCAAAAATTACACAAAAGGAAAATCTGTGATTTCACTTATTTCATGTGTGAATCGTCATTCGTAAACCCGATGCAGCCATATCCTGAAGATGTAAAATGATAGAAGCAGCGCGGCTTTACAACTCTTGATTCCACTCGTAAAAGTCACCGAACTGCCGTCGTAAAACCCTCCGTAATATATCTCAGTGGTATCGTATCTACAGACAGACATGGAGAAGGCATTTCATCTCAAGCTAATCTACGCCTGACCTTGACCAGCTGCTTCCAATGACGCAATACAAAAGACGACAAAACATTGGAATACCGTTTGACTCATTGAGCGATGATTATAAATAAATATTCACCTAACCATCACGGCACTCTTAAGTACTCAAAACAACAGAATAACAAGTGACCAATCCAGTTGACTGTTTTCAGTCTCGTGAACTTGCGATTTGGCGATAAATGAAACAAGGAAGGTTTAAGAGGGATGGACAACGAAGAAGATTGATGAGTGCCATTATGCCGGGGGGTGTGATAAGGTAGCTCTCGTCTAATCCAGTCAGTTGGTTCAAGTACGACGAGCATTTTTCACGGTTAGATTCACACCACGAGGTAGAAAAACGTCACTTGGAAAGTAATCCTCGAGGTTTGTAATAGTTTTGCGTGATTTTATTGATTCTTCAACGATCCTTGAACGCAACGAACAGGAATGTAATGCTAATGCCTTAAAGCTTGGAAGTGATCGATTTGGTAATGATAGGAGATAGGAGCTCTGGTGGCTGGCGATAAAGCTCACCAAGTCGTAAGGAGTCTTAGGAGGTTAAAAGACCTCTTTGGAGATCACGTTTCACGTTGGAGATCACGGGTCCTCTTTGGTGTCATCGTTGGTTGTACGCAGCTATGATAGCGAATTGGTCTGGATAACGACGGCAATTAAGTTCGAAGGGTGATATTACAATTTACAAGCCGAACTTCTGTTTTACTTTGCCCATAAACCCAGTTAACTAGCTAACGCCACATTGGTATTCCATGGCCATTCGAGTTCATAGTTAACGATCAAGCAGTGAAAGAAAAATGGCTGATCTATGGTATTGGCTCTCGAAACGAAGTTGTGCATAGGAGTTGATTCATATCGATGCCTATTACGAATGGCATATTGGTAATTACAAGGCCGAAAAACAAATTTCTTGCCAAAGTATAAAATTAAAATATATCCGAGCAATTAAGAGTACTTTGGAGTAATGATAATTAAAAATGAATACACAACCATGCGCAACGATGTTGTGACCTCGATACTTCGTGTAAATTTTCCACTTCCTGCTACTGACTACTGTTAGGTATTTTTTTTTTCCTAAATACATTGTCTCGTATGACCTTCTAAAGAACTAGGCACTGATTATTCTCCTTTTGAAAATCGATAGACTTCGAAGGAAGTGATATGATCGAGTCTAAGACACGTATCTCTACCGCGTTTATCAATTGAATTACCAACCGGAGAATTGTACCACGCTTTAACATTGAATATCGTTGTTTTCGATCTTATCAATCAATCATAGGTAGTCTTTTTATTTTTTAGCGTTTTCAATTCTTCCGTCAGATAGACGTTACAGGCCGAGAGTGACGATTGTACGAGAGTGAAAAGGTCGGCTCTCGACGCTGTTGAATATGTGAATCGAAAGGCTGGAGTTCACCTCGAACGATATAATGTGTAGGGGTTGCTGCCGGCTCCTGCTGCTGCGAACAGGGAGAAAGATAGGAGGGCAGAGGGAGGAATAGAGAGAGAGAGAGAGAGAGGTTTCTCTCGACCTCTCGCGAGGATTCGGGTCAGCCCGAGGCTGTAGGCCTGTTGATCGTTAAACGAGAAACCCATTTCGATCTGCAGCCCCTCCTAGCTCGCACAGCCCGAGCTAACCCACCAATACTCGGGGCAACAGTCTGCCTGGCCTGTGGCGCGAGGGAAAATTTGGAATTCACTTAATATCTCGTACACCCCATTGCCATTCGAACGTTAATCGATGTGACTACGTACAAAAACGAGTTGCAGTTTAGGGGTTTTTTTCTTTTCCATTTTGTCGGCTTCGCTCTTAAATGACCGTCGTTTAACGCAGAAGTTCTCTGCAACCGTTTTACAGTGAAGCAGAAGGAATTTCGTAGACAAAAATTTACGTCTCTGTCGATATTCGAAATTGAGCCAATGTTGAAAAAAAATTCATAAGCCTTTATTATTCATTAATAATAAGTTTGACAACAGTGACGATATAAATTTCAGACAAAAATATGTCTGCGTTCGGCGAATCGTCTGATTGCGATAACGTTGCTTTTTCATCATGATTACGGTCACGCGAAATCACGATTTAGGCTTCGCTGGGGGTATATATTCCGCGGTGAATATAACTGTATAGTCGTAAAAAAAGGAGCGTACTTGGAGAATGTATACTCGAGTAGACAGTGGAGTAACTCGTAAGTTCGCAAATGTGGTTCAATGTTTTTCTCCTAGGATGATGTTTGGTGGATTATTTATTTATTTTCATCACCAATTGATTTACCCAACTCTGCTCTCGAATACGGACGTCGTACCTTCTGATTGGAAACGAAAGGAGTAAGAGTTGACTCTTACTCCATTCGTTACTCTTGACTTGACTTGAGTTAACTTTCGTCAACTCTTGCTACATTTTTGTTGAAAATAGCGAATCCAACGAACAACAGTAACTAACCTTAGTTAACTATCAGTTGGTATGAGCTTTCAAGGGGAATTCGATGTGGCTGAGTTGCCCAAGGGTGGCAAAGCGTGACCGAGAACAATTGACGAGCGAACAGGTGTCGTAGTCATGTAGGGTGGAAGGACGGGAGTGGAATGTAGTCGGAGAACGTCGAGTTGCTGCTTCTGTTGGTCCTCGAGAATTTCCAAGCCTCTGAGAGAGTATCCTTGGGTCGAGCTTACGATAAATGGAAATTCATCGTTACAGTGACGACGCCCTTATACTTTCGCTCTCTCTCTCTCTCTTTGACACTTAGTACCAGCAGAAACACGCACAATCAGAGTGGATTATAGAAATGAACAGCATTAAAATTAAAAAACAGACATAAAAAATAATATTCCAGCGAAAGGATTAGCAAAAATTATTTTAAAAACGATTTTGATGATCGTTATACAAGGTATCCTACTAATAAAATAAAATAAATAGAAAAAACCATGGATCGAAATTAGTTCTTTCTCCACAATGATTGTCCATCAATTATTTTGAGTATCAATCATTTTTAATTATTTTTAATTTTAATGCTGCCTGTTCCAAGTGCAGAGCTGTCTCGTCGTACCTGTTGGAGAGAAAAGAGAGAGAGAGAGAGAGAGAGAGAGAGAGAGAGAGAGAGAGAGAGAGAGAGAGAGAGAGAGAGAGAGAGAGAGAGAGAGAGAGAGAGCGAGATAAAGGATGAGAGAAAAGCAAGAGACGAAAAATGAATTGAATCGTTAAGCCAGCCTCATAGTGTAGCAACGATCCATTTTCTCTCTCTCCTTTATATTTTTGCCTTGATTCCTGGGAACTTTATGCCACCCTTTTCTTTCGTTATGATGATTTATTGGGCTCCGTTTTTATAATGCAAATTCATCTTCCTAATCAGCCCTTGTACTTTGACACATTTGACTCAAAGCTCTTTCAATATATTCCAGTACATCGTTACAGGTTCGTAAGAAATCATTTTATCACGAATTTATTAAAATTTTACGAATTTTACCGTCCGTAAAATTTTACTTCTTAACTTCACCGTCCGCTGTTGACGTATGCCTTAGAGAACTGTATATTGCGTGTTGTGACTCTCTTAAGCGGTCTCTGGAAACTGACAGAGAGCTCAGCTATACAATAACCCATGATCCTACAACGGATCCGGATAACATTAGCTTGATTATGCTGACAGGCTTACAATAGCCATTCTTGTAGGCAATCCTTGGTTATCCGCACCCGGTGGAAAACTCATCCGAAATTCGTGAGATCACTTGTAACTCTATCGCTAATGTGGCAACCGCATTGCGATGGAAACTACGATGATAAAACGATCTGCAGAATAAATGTACGAACATTCGCCTTGGTCATGGTCTGAACAGGAGACAATGAAACAAAAAGGTCTCTTTCAAAGCCCGAGTAACAAGGACCACTGATACCGAATCAAGACGATAGAGATTTTGTAGGCAATTCACTCTATGCGTTTCAAATCGTATAAAGTTTTCGTCTAATGGTTTTTTTTTCTTTCACCCGGTTTGTAATTGAATTCTCAGCTCTAAGCTCCTGATAAAGAACTAAGCTCTTCTTAATCTGGCTTCATCACTCCTAGCTAACAAGAGAGGGAGTGAGAGAGAGAGTCCGATAGCCACTCCCGCTTGATCACTCCCGATTGAACGTCGATTCATAATCAGGGATTTCCAAGGGGGATGAAAAAAAAAACGCAAAGTTCGAAAGAAAACGAAGAAAGTGGTCAGTTGCCGGGATGGATTCGGAAAATGGACATAGTCCGCTGGGTATTTGGATAGAAGCTTATGCAGCTAGCCACAACGGCTTACCGCACACGCTTCTGGTTCTTCCGTTGTTCTGGAACGTCCGTTAGTCGCTTCTGGTTCCTGCTCCGGTTAGCTTATATTTCTGAAGGGGTGCTTGAGCCACCAGGCCTTCATCGGCTATATATCCAACGAATAATGTATTCGCAAGGCAAAGCTATTTTCCATTGAATAATCCATCTGGCTGAGGGATATTGTGAAACCTAGCGAAATATCGTGAATGAATCAGAGTCAGCCGAATGCTGATGATGATGATGAATAAGGTAGAAGGGTATGTGTTGGCAAGTAACATTATATAAAATGATCTATATGTGTTATGACGATAATGAGGCAGCAGAGACTGTATATAGGCTGTTTCTTGGTACGGTTACTTCCGGCTGGCGGAAATTTAACGTTTTGCCTACTTCTTGATACTACAGGCATTGTGGCCTGAGCTGGCAAATGTGACTTATCAACATTCTACTTTGCGAATGTCCCGAATCACCTTCATTCGTCCTACGAGTTGTGGTAGCCCCTAAAACTGCTTACGAGATTCCGGAACGTCCTGATATTGTACCGTCACGGCATAGTGATCATAGTGCATCGTTGCGTAATCATCGAACAGGATATTCTATCACGTGACAAACGAAGAATAGCCTCGTTGCAATTAAAAAAAAAAAAACCGATCAACTTAATTTTATGATGATAGATTTCTGAGTAATTAAAAATAGTCTTTAATCAATAATTACGAATAATTTAGCCACTTAGTTTTTCTCTGAATGACAATTATTTTCTTGGTGTACATTTTGTAACGATTTATTCCTCTTCTGCGGTATACACTTAATCTCTGGTAACTCTGCCCAACTCCAATCCTATGTTTTTGGCTTTAACTTTGAGGAATCTTCCGAACTCTTGCCTTTCTCCAACAAAACATGTTTGCTTCGAACGCTGATTCTGCGGAATATATATATATATATATGTAATACCGTAAGTTTTTGGAAGTTCAGATTCTCGAATCGGTATTCCTCTTTTAATTGAAAAAGCTGATTCAGTTCCGTTTCGGATTGGAGATTTATCGTTAAGTTTACGTCGCAGAATCAGATTTATTCAGGCCGTCTCTGGAAAAAAGGATGCGTGTGTATCACTGATAATAGAGTATCGCACGAGGCAACGTTGTATTCCTCAATCAGAATCCCGATTTGATGAATCTATCGTATCCCGTGACTTCGATGTTTCCCTCACTCTCCTTCTTCTCTAGACTGTCTTGCTATGACGATCCTCAGTTGCTTCTCGTCAGGAAGTCTCCAAGGATTTATGAAGGTCCGCGAAACCATCGGAAGGAAAAGTCCCCTGCTCCTTCCGATCCTCGTCCCAGATCCTGTGCACCGAGAAACTTTCTGATACTGTTGTCAGGTCTCTCGAGGATTTGATGGGTGGTAGTACATAACTTTTTAATCAGACAGGACACACACACACACAGAGAGAGGAGGGAAAGAGAGAGAGAGAGAGAGAGAGAGAAGATTATCCTACCGTGAACTCGCGAACAGCCTAGACGAGTATCAAGAATCTCTTGGGTGGATTTGTCACGTCTCATCCTAATGGAGTCTTTAGTGGACTAGAAATAGCCCAATCGAATATGCTTGTGTAAAAAATTGAAAATTCGATAAGTTTTCTCAATGTAACACTCCCGACTGACTTCGATTTAAACAAATAATTATTGTTATTTCTATCAATCGAGAAAAAGGAAACAGTGGTTGCTTGGACTTAGGAAAAAAAACTCATTGAAGGATTGGATTACGAAAAAAAGACTTATTAGGTTTCTAATAAAATTGCTTCTCGATATATCACGAAAAAAAATGAGTACTCGTCATTACCCACTGGCTGCTATTGGACCTTCTCTCCTACGTGTAGGAGCAAATGTTTATTTCTACCGGATGAGTATACGCTGTCGTCTTGATGGCAGCACTTATTTCAGACAATGTTTGTTCATCGTCAAACTATCATAGAGTAAACGTCAATGACGAGCAGCAGCAATAGGCTTGACGAAATGATTCGTCTCCTAATTTCAGAGTAAATGGTTTCTTCGAGGAGGTCGAACAGGTAGATAGGGTAGCTTAAATCGAGGGATGTGCACAAGCTGGCGCCAAAGTTTTACGTCAAATGGCTAATTTATTCGCGAAAGTGTGCCAATTAGAAGCGCATATAACGAACATGTGGTGTGTCAGGGCGAAATTGCGTGTGCCTGGGTACACATTGAGAGTCACGGGCATTTTCACTGGGTTTTGTCACTGCGCTGCGCAGTTCCAGAAGGGAAAAGAGAGAGAGAGAGAGAGAGAGAGAGAGAGAGAGAGGGATTACCCGACCGTTTCCACGTATAATTGTTATGCTGGCGAGTTTTGTCCTACTCTGCAATGCACCAGGTACACTTTCGTGCATAACACCCGGTTGTTGGCCTCTATCGTTGAATTTGCGCTGCAAGTGGGTATACAGACGAATTTCCACGAAGATAACAGCGCATTCGCTTACACATTCATGGTGCTACCGTCTAAATCCTTTGACAGTTGACCCAAGGAGAGAATAAAACTGGACCAATGTAGCCTAAAATAATAATCCAGCATTCTCAGTGGTAATTGCGTTGATCCAATTCGCGTATTAAGTAAACAACGATAAATCAGTTGCAAATGATGTATCGAACTCCATCAGGACATTTGGGTTGATTCTAATTCGGCCCGAAACGTGATCCACCAATGCTCTCGTTATTTTCTTGCGCGTACAATATTTATATTACAGCACAGACCCAAGGGAAGTTCACTTACACCCGGTGGAGCATGTTTGCTGGGCCTATGCGCATCATTGTGACCCCCCCCCCCAGCAGCGGGCTGCTGGAAGTGAGAGAGAGAGATAGAGAGACCATCAAGGTATACAGAACCTTTATCCTCTTCTATGTATTGTACATTGTTGGATCGGCAGCGGGTATAACGGAGAGTAGAAGTACCTCAGTATTAGTGGTAGAAGGTGGAGAGTCCTGTGGCAGAGGCAAAGCAGGCGGAACACCGAGTATGGATGAAGAGGAGGCAGAGAGCAAGAGAGCGGAGTTGGGCTGGCAGGAGAGCAGGCAGGTATCGATTCCATCCCGCATGGAAAGGAACCGGCGCTTTCGACCTCCCCTGGCTTCTCTGCCAACCCCCTCTAGTACCACGCACTCCAGGTCACCGGGTCAAAGCTCACGGCCGCCACCGAGAGCTCACTCTGTTGCGCTTCTCTCGATGTCGCTGTGCCGGGCTGAGGTCTCTCCATGCCTCGGTCACCATCGCCACCAAAATCGCGTGTGACATAGCTGTCAAAGCCAATTTGGTTTTACGCCCGGTATGTTACATCCAAACATTGTTACGATTCTAGCATCATCTTGGCATGTACGATCAAACAGTGTCAAAACTGTTTAGTGGAAATATAATGTGTCTCTGATATTTAGAAAGACATATATGCTCCAAGACATACAGGAGTTGTACAAAGTGCTGCCACTTTGGGCTTGTTTAAACATTTTTTTATTCATTGTTTGATGCTCTAAAGCACGAGAAGAGATATGGAATCACATGCATGCGACAGAAGTTCGATCTTCTTGATTCATTTATTTCCTGCGACGAATAAATGGACGGCTTGTAATGTTTTCAAAGTTTATTAATTGGACAGAAGAGTGCGTGAGTTGTTCGTTGAAGATCCAAAGAATAAGAGACAAAATCCTTAAAAAAATCATTTAGTCAATCTTATCCTTTGGGTGAGTGTAAAAAATGTCTTAACATTGAACACACTTCGCTTTCTGATGATGGAATGGCAGCAACGACAATATCATGCATTCGATTCGTCCAATAATTTTATTCCAGCTCAATTTTCTCCGTGTTTCCATTACACAAGATCCAAACGCTATCAGTTCCAGACATCAATATTTCATATTAAAAAAAGCGACGACATGTACGACCGGTGCGGAGAGTTCATTAGTTTCCGCGAAACTTCGTCAGACAGCGAGAAAGTAATAAAAAAAAAGCGAACGCAGAAAGGAAAACTACCGTATTCCGACTGTTCTCATCGTAATTGAATTTTAAACATTAAAATTCAATTTTACCAAGACGGGACTTGATAAAATAGTCAGAGGGAAAGCGTTTCATCTCTTCTCTCTCGCCCCTTTCTTTGCCTCTTTCACAAAACATCGCTGCTCTTTCATCTCATATATATATATATATATATATGTTTTTTTCTGAAACTCGATGCACAAATTTCCACCGTCACACTCATCGTGAGCAAGTGTTCAGATATGAATGTCAATTAGACGGATAAATTAGTCGACAACCGTAATCAATCACCAAGAATTATAATCCCAAATCCATTCCTGTTTATTTCCTTTGTACCATGATTTATTTTTCACTCGCAGAAGAAAACGATGCAATAAACCGGTTTTCTGTTGATAAATCAATTGTACTTTAATGGCTTGCTAATTGATGAAGCATTTAAGGAAAGTTAACGTTCCCAGATGCACTGTCGTAAGGCGAAAGTTAGTGTCATGTCTTGCGAACGATTACACGAAGATTTTGTATGGGATCTACGCCGCGAGAGAAAAACGAATTATAAATGGGGTGACGGAATGAATAAGGAAAAGACACTCGGAGATAATCCAGAGGTTGAGAGACTGTTGACTTCATTGACGAATTTCCTCGTGTTCCTTTCAACCCGTAGGATAAAGTTTAGTTCAGTCTCGTATATGATGTCGTAGACTTGTCCTTCGGTATTAATGTTCATAAAAATTCATAAAGACGATTTTCTTTCGAGTCAGCTTTATCAATTTAAATATATACAGGAGTCGGCGATGGCAGCAGACACGCAGTCGGTGCAGGTAGGTTGTACTTGTTATATTTGTCTTGGTCAGAACTCAGATGGGTGATCGCTTAGTCGTGCACTGGCATGCACACTGACTATCGAGCGGAAGATTTTTCGAGCTTCTCTAACGATGATACTACGCAAACTCAGTAAAATACACTGGAAATCGCTTATATGTCCGACGTTTAACTGCACCCTCCAGCTCTTTCCCGTTCCAGTGTATAGACGCCTGTAGCGACCCGGTTTTCCGCACTTTCCCTGTACCCTCGCACAGAAGCATAATTATTTTTTACTTTCGCGAAATAAAAATGAAGCTATCGACTGTGAAAAGACGAATCAGTGTTGTTCGGCCAACGACTATAACTTTTTGTCGACAGGTCACTGCGAATTGTCATGTAGCAACGCGTGAATAATAAAACGCGATGCTGCAATGTAATACAGTGTCGCCAGGACCGGTCATGCGAAATGACGTCGAAAATCCGAATCTGGCCTCGGGATCGGATTTTCATTCGTGTGCCATGTACCACTACAAACCGAATCCTTTCGCTCCAACACACGCCCATATCCGCTCTTCGTTTTTTACGTTTTGAATCCCACAGCGTGTTTCGGGATATCCCATAACCCATAACACACACGATTGAAACCGCAGCAGGCGGTCCACATGCTGGATACATTTTTGGATGTATTGCAATAATCGCTGATGACATTCTCGTTCAAATAAAATAATCATGAAGCAAAAAATCTCCTTTATTAAAAAATAAAAAAATCGAACGTATTTGATACCCTGGATTTACTGAAATGTACATTTTTATGGCATCGGAGTGCACCGGAAGCCATCAATTTTCAACCTCCGGTGGGAGTTGGAAATGAACGAGTGCTGCGCTTTCGATTTGGGCACGAAGTTTTTTGTACTCAAATATGTAGAAGTTTCTGAGCATGGCAGGTAAACAAAGTCATCCACGATATTTTTTATTTGTAATTCACGTTATTGCATTTTGATACTGGCAAAGTTTGATCGGGTACTTAGGTCAAAAATTTTGAGAATAAGTATAAAATGAACATGCCCTAACCATTTCTCTCTGAAAAATGGAAAATATGGGTAAACATTTTTTATTGAGATTCTAGTGTGTTGTGTTTCACATAATCACCAACGTCGAAGAAGAATTCCTGGCTACTATCTTGATAAGAAGATCTTTTTTAAATTTCAATCCCTTCCATAAGGAAAAGATTGAAATTAAAAAAAAAATAATAACATAAAAATAAAAGCGTGCAAATTTGAAATTTGTACATTGCTTTCTCATTATTTTATGTCCTTCACAAAGCTCTATCTATGATGGAGTTTGAAAATAATGTAGAGAATAATGAGGAAGCAATGCTCAAATTTCTGATTTGCACGCTTTTTTTCGGAATGTGATTTCAACAATGCAGTAATGAGGTTTTAACCTCAAAATTAAATATTACAAAATCTGAATCATTCGACCAATTTACGGTAAATTCAATACCGATCATCCTTTAATAATATTCTATTCATTTTAAATTTAATACGAAACATCCTAGTCCCATAACCCATTTGTGCAAAAAGTTTTAGCACGATAGTCTCAAATGTATAAAAGTTAGAGTGCAGACAGCCATTTTTTGAAAATTAAGAAATTTTTATGAAACCTCGACCCCATAAGCGATTCTCGCCAAATTGAGCACCAAAAATTTTTATCTCCTAGCCTATTTTTGTAAAATATTTTCGCTCGATATCTCCAAATTTACGAAAGTTATGGAGTTAACAGAAATTTTTCGAAAATTTCTTACAATTTAAACGCCTTAAACGATTCTTACCAAATTCAACACAAAATATCCTTGTCCCCCAACCTATTTGTGTAAAAAAATTTAGCCCGGAATGTCAAAATTTTCGGAAATTTTCGGACCATGGACATTATTTGAAAATTTTAATATCCTATAAAACACGTAATTTTCATTTTTTTTTTCCATGAAAACAAAGCTTTCTTTATGAGGAAGCCAAAACGCTCTAAACAGAATCGAATGGAAGAAAAAAATGATTTGTTTTGACTCCCGGACTGACAAATGTAGCCTCAAAGTGGTAAAAATGATGACTCGTGCCGCGAACGAATGATCGAAGCATATGGGAGAAAGAGTCACACGTTATCATTCATCAATATAAAAAATTCGCATGCTCACTGATTCACGTTCAGGGCATTATTTTTGTCATTCCGAAGCTTTTTTTTCAGTCGGGACTTTTTCTGTAATTTTAAAGTCCATCGTCCCGATGGAAGATTCTCATCTACGTTCCATCCTGAAAGATCACGAAGGAAAATACTCGGTAGATTGGAAGAGTTTTCATCCTGCTCAATGGTAGTCCACATTTACGTTACGAGAGGCAAGACTTTTGCTCGTTGCAATTCCAACCAACCTCTCTTAGGGCGACCACTTGTAGCCTCTCCGTGCTCTATACCCATACATTTTCCTCGCGCGGCAACCCTCGATTTTAACCAAACATACGCCAACTCCAACCCTCGGCCATTGTGCTCGCATCGCCTATCCAACGAATTTTCTCCTCTGCACAAGAACCCCGAGTATATTTGTTAAATAAATAAGAAGAAAACGTGCGGAGGGCTTGCTCTCGAAATTTCGCATCACCGTGGCTTTCCCCTGAATCCACAGATTGGGATTGAATTCAAACGAGTAGCTTTATACGATGGGTAGGACCATTATAATTTCCGGAATATTTTGACACGGAAATATGAAAAATTCGATGAATTATCATATGCTCGGAGGAATGGTGATTTTATTGAATTTAATTGAGTTGATTTTCCCTTAAATAATCCTAAATTTATTACGCCAATTATATTTTCTCGTTACTCGAATGAAATTCGCTTGAATCGAATGAACTTGATTTGAAATAAATAATGGAATTTTTCACGATGTATACTTTGTTCCTGTAAAACGAGAAAGTTTCACGTAATATACGATATTGTTAGGAGGTAAAACTTTTGTACGATGCAGCGCAGTGTCCGTCACGTCGACTCGACTATAGAAGCATCTCGATGATGTATTTCACGTACATCGTCAATCTATATAAGTGGACGAGACAAGAGAGCGAGGGGTCGATTCTATTTCTCATATTGGATTGCACATCCAGGAACTTTCATAGCGTCAAGAAATAATATCGAGGATGACGGTAAAGCATCGCAAACAACACTTTTTTTATCCGTAGAGTCACTGATCCAACAGCAAGGAGAGATTTTTTATGATCTCTTTTATTTTTTTCCCTTACCTTCACTTTTTACTATTGCAATGACAAAAAAATTATTACTGAATCTGATACTTAATTATTTCTTATTTACGATGCATTGAAATATTTACCATTGAAAGTGGACACTTTCGGTCAATAACGAACGTGATGGTTTCGCCCATTTAGTACGGATGCATTGAAAAAATAAAATTATCATTGCTCCAACTATATCAACGGCGGTCGCAGACGTTTAAAAAAATATTCATTGAATCTTTAGTTTTATTTTAAATTTACATAAGTACTGTACGAAATATTTGTCGAAGGAATTATAGATTTTTCTTCAGTAATTGAAAATTTATTGAAACTTATGCCAACGTGCATTCAATCAATCTAACCTATCTTTTTTTTCCGCGTAGAGTACAAGCCTTCATTAGCTGAAAATGAAGATCTTTTTTTAAGATAAAAAAAAACCAAAAACAAACCAAGATCAGAAGAATCGAGATTCCTGACACTTTGTTTGGGGCTACAACTACGGCTTCAATTTAAATAACAGTGCCAAGTCCGGCACTGGATCGCGCTTGCGTAAATAGTGGTTGCGCACTTCACTCTGCGCAGCTGACCTTGTGGCTATATATGCCGCGATTGGTGCGGAGCTTCCCCTCTTCCCCATTATAGACTGCGCCGATCGATGTGCGCCGCACACTGGGAACTGCCCCCCCTCCCCCCCCCCCCCCCCCCGCGTTGCATCGAAGTTCCCCAAATCGAGGTTCTCGTGTACACAGCTCGGTAAAAGTACTGTTTACCTTCATGCTCGAACAAACATTACCTCGTACATACAAACAGCAGGACTGTAATGCGTCGAAAAGGTAGTTATATTCCACAAGTGGGTCGAGCATATATATTAATCCTTTGTCATGAACATTTGGAAAGCTTCCAAATAAATTCAATATGAAATTTCTCGCTGCGGTGGAATCGAAAAATAGTTTTGATCAGGGGTCAGAAGACTAGAAGACGAAATGAAGGAAAAATTCGAAAAAAACGTGACGTGCGATTGGCTGATACGATCTCTCGACGGCAGTGGCGGTGAAATTCTGTAACAGAGCGTTTTCCAGTATCCGGGACTTTGTTGGAAACTGGAGCGAGCTTACACAATATCGTGTCGTTGCAAAGAAAGAGAAAGAGAGAGAGAGAGAGAAAGAGAGAGAGAGAGAGAGAGAGAGAGAGAGAGAGAGAGAGAGAGAGATGGAGAAGGGCAGAGGAAGAAGCGAGAGAAGCTTAGTACAGAGGGATGAAAAATACAGGGAGAGACGAGAAAACCGATGCTTGGCAGGGGGATTGTCCGGGGTCGTGGCTGGGTTGGACTGGGTCGCGACGTACCTCGCGAGAATGCACAACCGACGCCAGTAGAATGGACAGAATTCAACGATTATGCGATATGACTTGCGTAGATGAAGACGATATAGGAACACGACGAGAGGACGTTTACATGATTTCCTCGGTGCTTGAAATTCAATAAAGTAAATGGGCGAGCGGATGGCTCAATTTCCCGGTCATCGTTCGTCGAGGCTTTGCAGCTTACGATATTCCCGTTGTGTCGTATTCAGATATCTTACCAATATATACGTACATATATATATATAATATATTCTTCACGTGTATTTTTTTCACATTCGATGGTACTCTCGACATGGTTCATTACGATTCTCTAGAACGATCGATAATTACAAGTCGCAGTAACATAATTCAACGTCGCGAACGTCCCAGCATCCATCCTAAACCCGTTCCCGCTGCATGGTTATATAACCGAGATCAAAAAACTGTTTAGGAATTATTAACATTTCGGATTCCATCTTAGCATTCAATTTGACCGGTAAAACTATGGATGGCTCTAAAAACTATTCCAGAGAAGCTAGAAAGTTGAAATAAGGCTCAATCGTTTCGTCTTCATGCAAGTAAAATAGTTAGCTTGAGGCCCATTCTGGCTATTGTCACGTTTAGATCCTGTCGAATCGGTCTGATGATTATTATTAACTGACATTTTCGTATTCTTTCCCAAAATTTGCGTGAGAATTCGTTTGTATAGGTAAATCCCTCGCATAAACTGACATAAGGGCTCTGACAAAATTATATAATCCGTGGTCATTTTATACGGAGATCATTGCAGCTTTTGATACGCGATGATATCCGATATTCCAATCACGTTGACCACTAAAGCATAACGCTGGAGAACATAACGCTTGGATCTTCATATCCGCGTTATCTTTACTCGTATCGGCATAACACTGCGGCATTTCTCTTTTTTTACGCGGATAAGGGAGGATATATGACGCATGATACTGCGTCATATATAAATACACGTAAGCCATATTATTATTGTGCCATTTTGCTATCGGCATAGTGGGATACCTTTTGTGTATACACGTCGAGCATACGCAAAAGGCAAAGTTGTTGTACCTGGTTGAGAGGCCGAACAAAACGAATTTTTGAAAACTTTTTGTGCACAAATCACAAGCGTATATTTTTATAGAACTTTTGTCATGTGAAAAAAAAAAGTAAAGTTCGAAGAACATTCGGTCATTTCTTCGTTCGGAAAATATTATTTTACGAGCGTTTCCCAAAGTTCGTGAGCGAGACATCTCGTGAACTGCCGCGTCGATTTTTCTAAAAAATTTTGTACCTTTTTCTTACATGGATCTTTTCGATATGTACATTTTTTTCAGAGTGATAATTTCGATTTTACGAACGAAAAATGTTGTTGTTTTTTTTTTTCGCAAGAATCAAGACTCCAACTTTAAACAACCGCAATTTTGTTTTAACGCAATATTTTGGAATTTTCATCGATCAATCACAGGATAAATTAACAAACTACACATTGCTTATAAATTTCAAAAGTAAGTTTACCGAAAACCGACTTATCTTTCCGTATAGGCAAACATCACTGCTGTGTATGATCGAAACGATAGATAATACGAAAATGCATTAATGATATTTCGATCGTACAAGCACTTATTTCTATCTTCTGTATTTTCGTCAACTCAATTTTCCCCAAGTTCGTTCGATCAAAGCTAAAATTTTCTTTTGAATAGAAAATTGATTAAAAAAAAATATTTAACAATAATAACCAATAATTATATTACGATTGACAACGGTCTCTCCTTGCATCTTCATTAAGGTAAACGTCCCAATAGCCGGACGTGTACCAGTAGGCGGACATCTTATGTTAAACTATATCTATATAGGAGTATATAGATATAATCTAGCATATGGGGTGTCCGGCTACTATATAGTACACGTCCGGATATTGGGACGTTTACCTTAACTTTCATTAGTTCAGGCAGGATGACTGGAACGTGCCGGTTTTGATTCGGTCATTGTAACCTCGAGTCTCGGCGACTTTCGTGTGCTTTATTGCGGGGAGTATGGGAGATTTATCGAATCCAGAAAGCGAGCACGCAACCTCATTATCACCCCTCTAATACTTTTGAGTGCTTTTTTCGAGGGCCAGGGAAAACACCTCCTTACCGAATTATTAATATCCCTCGTGGTTTATACACACATATATATATATATTATAAACATATGTCTGACCACGAGGTTTCATGGTTAAAATATATATCACACCGGCCTAAAACCCAGCCAATAATCTTGTGGCATGAGATACGAATAAAACCGTCTCAATTACTCTGAAGCGTAAATATTTATTGTCAATCGGTATCGAGAGAGTAAAACGGTCTAAAAGTATAACGGGAATTAAAAAAAAAAACTTGATTATGTAATGTTTTTTTTATTAATTTTTTTTAGAATTTATTTATCTCGTCGAAGGAAAACTAACAATAACACCGGCCATGTTACATTATAATCCGTATGATCCTTTGTGTTCGTGCGGTCGCGCAGTTCTTGCGCCCGAATTAATTCTCTCATTCCTTCGTAAAATAAGGAAATTACCTACTCGACTGCTCGGGACAGTCGTAAAAAACGTGAACCCTCCTTTTTTTTTCATTCCCCGCCTTCATTATATGCTGGCCCGGGTGGGTTAATATCCACACTTCGTGTGTATAATCTCGCGGTTTATGAGAGCCTCTGTTGCGGAAAAACAAAAATCTCTCAAAATCTCGGCCAGTTATTTCGGTTATTCGCATTTTCCGAGAGTTATGTAATTGTTTGTTCTTCGGTTCTTTAGTTTTTGTTTTTTTGTTTTTTTAATATATTTTTTTTCCCCGCACTGCGCCTACGCCGAGTTCTCTTTATCGCACGAACGAAACTTTTTCTCGTCCGTATAATAATTAACGGAGAGCCACGGCGTCGAGTTATTATATATTAGACCAGGCAATAGAGATTTTTTCGTGATAAAAATGGTAGAAGAAAACGGCGAGTGTGGGGGTGCGTGGGGTGGTCCGTGGATGTTTCGTGATATGTTTTCGACTACCAAATATGATTACTTTTTTTTTAATTTCCAAAAAACACCAAAAAAACGGTGTTTTTTTAGTTTTTTGCTTGTAAAATCCGAACCAATGGAGCTATGCTAATACATTCAACATACAAATTGTAGAAAATGAAAAGACGAAGAAAATGAGCGCTGGTGCAACTCAATCGGGTCATTATTACCGGAGAAAAACCGGAAAAACCGGAAAAATCAGCGTTTTTTCAAAAATTCATAACTCCGCCATTTTCAAAGTTGTAGCGCTGGCTTTTCGGGTGAAAGTAGTGGTTGATAGGTACTTTGAGTGTGCACAACCCGGACGTTGTCGGATAAATAGTTTTTGCGTAATTGCGATTTGAATTATTTTGGGCACTATTTTGCGAAAGGGCTGGATGCGTCGGAAATTGTCCGATTTTAATTTTCAAAACGGATTTTGAAAGAAGAAGTAAAGTACTACAAAACGTCAATCTTGATTTTTCGTTAAAATGTTGCAAAATAGGTGAAAAACACGTGCAAACGTGACCAAAACCGGCCGAGCGCTCGATCGCGGTCGAATAGTGGGGGGAGCCGGCCGTCGCGGGGAAGTGCGTATATATAGTAATACAAGCGCGCTGCGGCCGGGCGTGAATCTTTACATTCGATTATCTCAGCAACTACTGGAGCTATCTTTACGTTTTTTTTTTTAATTTGGGGGTAAATTAACACGTTGAAACTGATACTTCACTCGGTTTGCCTTAATATTCACTAGAAAAGCTGCTTTTCGTTTTGCTATGTTTTAATAAATTGCAAAATTTAATAAATTTAAAAAATTTTAATAAATTGCAAAATTTAGTAAATTTAAAAAATTTTTAATTTGGGGGTAAATTAACACGTTAAAACTGATACTTCACTCGGTTTGCCTTAATATTCACTAGAAAAGCTGCTTTTCGTTTTGCTATGTTTTAATAAATTGCAAAATTTAATAAATTTAAAAAATTTTGCAATTTATTAAAACATAGCAAAACGAAAAGCAGCTTTTCTAGTGAATATTAAGGCAAACCGAGTGAAGTATCAGTTTCAACGTGTTAATTTACCCCCAAATTAAAAATTTTTTAAATTTATTAAATTTTGCAATTTATTAAAACATAACAAAACGAAAAGCAGCTTTTCTAGTGAATATTGAGGCAAACCGAGTGAAGTATCAGTTTCAACGGGTTAATTTACCCCCAAATTAATAATTTAAAAAATTAAAAAAATTTTGCAATTTATTAAAACATAGCAAAACGAAAAGCAGCTTTTCTAGTGAATATTAAGGCAAACCGAGTGAAGTATCAGTTTCAACGTGTTAATTTACCCCCAAATTAAAAAAAAAAACGTAAAGATAGCTCCAGTAGTTGCTGAGATAATCGAATGTAAAGATTCACGCCCGGCCGCAGCGCGCTTGTATTACTATATATACGCACTTCCCCGCGACGGCCGGCTCCCCCCACTATTCGACCGCGATCGAGCGCTCGGCCGGTTTTGGTCACGTTTGCACGTGTTTTTCACCTATTTTGCAACATTTTAACGAAAAATCAAGATTGACGTTTTGTAGTACTTTACTTCTTCTTTCAAAATCGGTTTTGAAAATTAAAATCGGACAATTTCCGACGCATCCAGCCCTTCCGCAAAATAGTGCCCAAAATAATTCAAATCGCAATTACGCAAAAACTATTTATCCGACAACGTCCGGGTTGTGCACACTCAAAGTACCTATCAACCACTACTTTCACCCGAAAAGCCAGCGCTACAACTTTGAAAATGGCGGAGTTATGAATTTTTGAAAAAACGCTGATTTTTCCGGTTTTTCCGGTTTTTCTCCGGTAATAATGACCCGATTGAGTTGCACCAGCGCTCATTTTCTTCGTCTTTTCATTTTCTACAATTTGTATGTTGAATGTATCAGCATAGCTCCATTGGTTCGGATTTTACAAGCAAAAAACTAAAAAAACACCGTTTTTTTGGTGTTTTTTGGAAATTAAAAAAAAAGTAATCATATTTGGTAGTCGAAAACATATCACGAAACATCCACGGACCACCCCACGCACCCCCACACTCGCCGTTTTCTTCTACCATTTTTATCACAGAATGACTCTTTATCTGCTCTATTGCCTGGTCTATATTCTTTTAGCTAGATCCCGAGGCTAGGCGCCAGAGGCTGAAGAAAATCCAGCCCCACCAGCCCTTGAAGAGAGGATTTATGTATGTATATATCTCGTATCTTTGGTCCGGAGAAATAGTCTCTCTCTCTCTCTCTCTCTCTCTCTCTCTCTCTCTCTCTCTCTCTCTCTCTCTCTCTCTCACTCTCTCTCTCTTTCTCTCTCTCTCTGAATAACGGACGAAAAGTTGCATTTTTTCGTGTACAGTTCTCGGTTTCTCTTGCGTTTTTACTTTTTTTTTTTCATGAGCAAGTAGGAGCCGAGATACGAGAGAAAAATACACGACGCACGGGGAAAATCTAGGATTCATTGTGCATGAGAAAAATTACATCTTGTACTTGTGCGCGATCTGCATCGCTCGGGACAAGGACTGCTCTTGGAGAAAATGAAACATCCGGATTATATACGTGTATGCACGTGTGTGTTTATCGGCAACGCGAAAAGACCTTTCGGCGCCATCATCCGCATTTCCATTTCATTTCAATATGAGAAGAAAAGAAGAGAAAAAAAAGAGCGTGCTCGCGGAAATGCCATTGTGAATGAACGCATTTATGCGCGGATGCTTAAGCTTTAATGAGCGACTCTGCGAAATGGTGAACGAAAGGAAAAAAAATACTGCAAAACATCGCCGTGATAATAGTTCGAGGTTCAGCGATTGAAATATTTTTCGAGCTTTAAATATTTTGACAATTTTTATATTAAAAGAAAGGAAGAAAAAAAAAATATGGATGCGTAGAATCGCATGGAATTAAATGAAGTCTCGGAGAAGTATACTCGAATGAAAAAAAGGCATAAGCTCATTTTGAAAATGAAAATTTCTGAAACTCATTTTGGCATTTTTTTTAGCTTTTTCCGGACGTCAGGATTTTTCGTCTTATAAAATTCGATCCATTTTAACGTGAAAAAGCTTCAGTGACGATGGTACTAACATTGTCCAGTTTCTCAGATACGAATTTTGTGAATTCACGAAATTTCATTTTTGAAAATTTGCGAGTTAAAAAGTAGGGACTGTATTAATTCATGAAACTTCATTCACGAAGTCGAAGAAAGTTTCAGGAAAAAATTCTCTTTTCAAAAAAAAAAAAAAAAAAAGAGGGTAGAAATGTTGCACAGCAGCAAATGTATATTCATTTGCACAAAAGTTAAAGCCGATTACCGGGAAAGCACTTTTTGAAAAGTACTTTTGCGATGAGGCCTCACGTTCGGAACGAGGTGTTATCCAAAATTAACAAAACCGAAAAGATTTCGTTAGTATATCAGTTTATCCGGTGATTGATTGATGGAATATCCGAAATATTGAGTTTAAACAAAATGGCGGCTGTTCTAAGTTACAAGTCTAGATTTTTAGAGAAGAAAAAACGAACATTTTTCGTTCGTAAAATTGAAAGTTTACATCAGGGAAAAAAAAGATCCTTTAATCGAACACCAGATTTTTATATCCCTAAAAGAATTACGCAAAATTTCAAAAAGTTCGATCCAGTAGTTCGCGAAATATCTCGCTCGCAGACTTTCAAAACGTGCTTTCCGTACATCGGCTTTAACTTCCTTCTAAATGAATATTTTTATACGAAAAAATTACCGGATCTTCTTCAAATATTACTTCTTCAAACAGAAAACTTCTCCACAAATATATGCTTATGATTTCCAAAAAAAAAAGACAAAAAAATTCACTTTTTTCGGTCTCCTGACTAAGAGTACAAGCCCAAAAGTCCTGCTCGAGTCAAGCGCAAGAGTTCCCGAAAAATCATGAACTTTTGTTTTGTCAATCGCCACGAACCATGAGAGTTTGCCGACTGGATTTTTGCCTCCATTCATCGAGGAGCTGGCTAATTCGCTTTGAAATTTTTTCCGAACGCAAGAGGGAAACAATGGCTCGTGCAAAGGGAAATTGAGCTTCGATGACATCCGAATGCGCGAAGCACAGACGTCCTACGCCAGTGTGTTCCATTTTTCGATATTCGCAGGCTTCCGATATTTATATCGAGCATACATACGCATCTACAGTCATCGAAGCACACGTTCATGTGCGACTTAGTTTTCCCCACGTTGTTAAGCTTTAATGAGCGACTCTGAAATGGCGAACGAAAGGAAAAAAAAATCCTGCAAAACATCGTCGTGAAAATACTTCGAGGTTCAACGATCATTGAAATATTTTTCGAGCTTTACATTTTTTGACAATCTTTATGTTAAAAAAAAAAACGGATGCGTAGAATCGCATATGGAATTGGGAAGCTGAAAAATTTTTTTTTTTCAAGTTTTTCGTGCTAAATAGCAGCAGTCGAGCTAAATAAGCATGAAACAAGCAAAAATTGCTAAGTTTAATGTCACCGTGAGTTTGTAATAATAGTTTTATTATCGCAAAATTTTGAATGTTATCACGTGATCGCTAAACGCACTGTATTGGCCGGCTAACCGTGACGTCACGATGTTATACTCTAGCGCGCCAGATTTGACAGCTGTTACGTATTAGCAGGATAGAAACCTAAGAAAAGAAAAAAAAAACAAATAGGAAAACTTCTAACAAACTGAAAAAAACAAATAGGAAAACTTCCAACAAACTGAAAATAATATTAGTTGACAGCGCAACTTTTAGACACGTCGAATTTCATACTCTCATTCATGAGATAAAGTGAGGTTAGGTTATCTGTCAGAACGTAATTGCCTTTTTCCTGTCTGCCTTTTGGTCAGTTTTTTGTAAGGTTAGTTATTAAATAAATGATACATATGTTTATATGTATTATGTATTTAATCTGTATAAACGAATATTTACATCAAAATGATCTTCACAGCAAACATAATTCGAACGTGAATTAGAATAATCACGTCGAGCTGACTGGAAGCACTGTAAGCGACGTTTCACATTTTGTGGCACTGTAGCGAACACTTTTTCGGGAGTACTTATTGTGGTATTTTTGCACAACGGTACGAAACAAGTTCTGTACGTTTTTATACTTTTTTCAGTATTCATTGCGACAAAATATTACTTTAAACGAGCACGGCTATCCTAATTCTACCATACAATCAGGTTGTTTGTAACATCGTGACGTCACTGATGCTTCGGGTAATTTCGGTTGATTCCGCCGCGTGGTCGGTTTTGTTTAAAAAAGCAAATTTTCAAAAGACTATAACTTTGTCAATATTTAAAATTTTAGAATAAAAAAAAAATTACAATTACAATTACATACACAGAATCGATTAGTGAAATAAAAAAAAAAAACGTTCATGAACCCAATTGAATGAAGTCTTGGAGAAAATTTAAGTTTTACCGTGGGTTATTTCGATGATAATCGAGAAAATTTATAAACGGTTTTGTGATAACAAAAGCGATATTCATGGCCGATGGACTCAAAAAGAGAGAGAGGGAGAGAGAGAGAGAGAGAAAGAATGTAATGTGAAACTGATGCCTTTGTCAAGTGCACCATTTCGCCATAGGCACATTTTCCTACGCGGTGAGCCATCATCATCGTATGTCCTCGACGACGATGACGACACAACGAGGTATTCATACTCGGTTGCGATTTCGCTCTCCACTTTGATACAAACATGGCCATCTCCGGAGGCTTCTCTAATGAGAAAATTATCTTGCGCGTGTTCTCTGAGTCTCAAAACGGAGCAAACGCCCAACAAATTTCTATGAAATATCTGTACGAAGACAATAACGCGGACACCCTCTGTTCTATGTCCTTTTCATTGTGATCGCGTGCTCTCATTCCCCACAGGATTCATACGATATTGAATCCAGAGCGAGACCCATACAAACGTTAAACCAGTCTACACGCAACGAGAGAAAAGATATACCAGTGAGGAAGAAATCACGTTGTATCATATGTTGAAGAATTTCTCCGCAAAAATTCGACGACGAATCAAATCCGAGGTCAATTCGACGCGAGACACAATTTATTCGGATCGAGTCTGGTATTACTATGAGGAAGGTCAGTCAGAAAATTCGGTGTAACGAATCAATCCCCCGCCCCCTCCCCCAACACTTTTACGTTGACGTTGTATTGATTTATGGACAAGGCTATATATAGTCGCTGAGCTCTTCCGGTTGCCAATCTCGATCTACCAAACTGATATTTCGTGTGTTCTTTCGAGGCTTTTCCTCGAGTCTTCATCCGCGACACTTGAGCCATCAAAGACTTTTTTCGATCGCGATCCCGTAAAAATTTTCCGTCGTACAATCGCGTGTTTATACAGTTTGATTCGTTTGAGGGTTGAGAAACGATTGGGCCATTGGTATTTTTCTATTTTTCAGGGAACATCGTGAGACGTGAAAGCCTTTTTGTTGTTGTTGTTCTATCGCGTTGATACTTTCTTTCCCTTAGCAGGAAGTCGATAAACGCGAATATTCGTATATACGTTCCAGGATACATGGGGTACTTTTGATACGTTGAATGGCGCGTAGACAGATGAGAGTTCACCGAGCATTCGCCATTCGCCAGCTTCGAACTCTCAAGCTCTACTTTTTCAACCCTTGTATTCCGGGCAGCGTTCATCCCTTCGCAACTCGCGCTCAACCCTGGTACACAATGGGCAAAGTTGTGATTTCGTCCGAACACGGTCGACCTGTTTAACGAGACTTACAGGCATTAACTCTGTGTATTTACACACAGCGCACGCACACACGCATGCACGGACCTTTAGTTAATAAAGTTTCAGTATTACTGGGAGGGGTCATTAATAATATGGGAGCGAGATGAAATAACGAGAGAATTCAAGGCTATGCCTTATTAATAGCATGTAAAAGCTCTGTTTTACCAAATCTGACGATGAAACGGAGTGTTTGTTAATTTTTTAACAAACAGCATATATACTTGAACGATCAAAGCGAACAATTTCAACTCTGCGCGGTCGCACTGGGTCGATTTCGTTCCAAGCGATTTAGGCCGAAACACTTTTTTCTAGCATTTCCGCTCAGATACCGATTTATAGCAAACGATATAATAACTTTTGTACTTAAACAATCGTGGATTCACATTCTAGAAGGATTCAAAAGTATTCATGTATTTCTTTGAGATTTTTTAAAGCGATTTAACACCTTGAAAACTGTACGTGGACGTTTTCGTTCCAGTGCGAACGTGGAAAGCAGCCAAATTACAGTGCGACCGGGCAGGGTTGAAATTGAACAGGTAATTATCGAGATCCCTATCTAGAGCCTACCAGGAAGTATGAAAATTCAAGACACGCACACTTTCAACTATAATCGGAAATGTCTAAAACAGAAATAGATTTGATAATTATAGTATAGCTTAATTCCGAAAAATCTGGCAATTATAGGCTCTAAATGGATACAAATCCTAACCAACCCGGATTTTGTCGTTACCGCATGTGAAAAATTATAGAAATAGCATTTGTTGAAAAATGTACATGTTATCGTGGATAATTTGCTGTGCAGATTAGTTCGCATATATTTCACTAGCGCCACTTAAGTCACGCTTAAGAGCGTGACTTTTATTCTTCAGTTTTTAGTTTGCCGGTGTTTTTCACAAGTTTTCGAGATCCCAACTGTTAAATTACGAGCCCAATACTGAAAAACACTTAGAAAATCGTTTTCAAATCGGGTGTAATTTGCGAATTCGATTGCACTTGTGCCGAATGTTCAACTAGTTTCAATATTTTTTGTGCTCAGTATATATATCATATATATATATATATATATATATATATATATATATATATATATATATATATATGTGTGTATATCATATATATCATTATAGCATATGTATATCAATATATATCATGTATATGATATATATATCATATATATATATATATCATATATATATCATATATACCGAGGCCATATCTATATATATTAAGAACTCTCCTATGAGAGTTCTTAATCGCCTCAACATGATCTCAAGCCACGAGCAATGGAGAAACGGAGGAGCTCTGCGAAAATTTGTAAAATCTCGTGTGAGTTGGAAAAAAAAAAACTTTCGAATGAGAATAAGATTTACGAAAAGTAACGCTGTGGCTAATGGTTACGCAGCCTCACACAAAGAGTTCGAATTGTGAAAGCTTTACTTCACCCTCTTGTCGTTGCAACGATGAAAGAACGGGGGTGCTAACTCCACTATATATAAGCGCGGGACTCTGCGAACAAAGAAGCTCCACAAGTGGAGAAAACGTAGTTTTTCATCCCCCACACCACCCCGTCGTTCTTTCTCACACCGCCAAACATATCCTTTCGAACGGGTGCGCCTTTTACGTTTCAGTTCTAGCGCAATATGCCTTCGCCGTTTCCCGCAACCCCTCGCCATCGGGGTGGGAAAAAGCAAAAGGCTCGATGCTGGGAGTTGTTATTTATTTATTTATTTTTATTCCTGAAATACAGCAGCCACACGTTCGGGGAGAGTTCGAGACTCCGGTGGTCGTATATCCTTACAATCAGAGGTGCCATTGTGAGGTTAGGAATTTTTTTTTTCTCTCACAGGGATAATATGTATAGGGGAAGCATATTTTTCGTTTTTTTTTTTCTGAATAAGAGGATATGGAAAGGTGAGAAAGAATAAGAGAGACTTTACGGGAGGCATAAGTATATTTCGCATAATAAAGTGTTAGGGTGTGATACGCGAAGGGATGAGATTTTTCGCGAGCGATTCAAGGGTCCGCACATCGTTGCAACGGTGGCCGCCTCGAAGCGTCAACACCGTAAAACCGCGGGCTACCCATGAACCTGGGTTGTTCTGGTCTCGATCTTTTCTTCAGCACGGTTTTTTTTTCTTTGCAATCTTCTACTTTTTCTTTTGCTTTTCATTCCCGAGTTTCTCCGCTGTTGTCTCGCAGGGTCCTCGAACTTTTATTTTTTATCGTTCATCTCGCGTTCTCGAGTTTCACATTCATTCCGAGCTGAAGAAGATATACAGGGATGACGATGCGCTAAGCTACATGTACTTGACGCAAGCGAGGATACTCCACGAGAATTCTCAAGTTTTTGTTGGCTCGTTCGTTCAGACTTGTTGGTGAAAAACTCGACTATCGGCTATTTTTTAATTGACTACTTTTCCCTCGATATTTTCTCACGTTTGACGCTAAATAAGATGCTCCACCGCGGAAGTAAAGAGGAACGAAACATCGATGAAATATTTTCGTTTTTAAATTCAATAAGGCTCGTGATCGGTACAAGAAAGGGTGTTTAATGATCGAAAAAGTATAATGGATGGATATTTTCATATTTGTCGCAAAATGGTAGCACTGAATCATATCATTCCAACGGCTGGTTGACGGTCCCAACGGCGTAAGAAGTACGCGCCTTGTTGCCAGATTTTATTGCGAATTATGTACACTGTAAAATCGAATTTATTTCATTCATAGCAACGTAAAATAATTCTTATCGATTTTAAACTATCCAAAAAGGGATAAGTATTAATTTATCGTTACATTATCAATCTCAATTCTCAACCTCCTTAAATTTATCGATTGCCCTGGGGCTTTTTCGTTCCATTGCGCAAATCGTACTTCGAACAAAAACTGAAATTTTCGTGCCAAAGCAATTTTCTTGACAACTTTTTTTTTTCTTTTAATAGCGCTAAATCGTCTGCGGGTCCTAAAGCACGAACATTAGGCAAGGTTGGGACATCCGAATGATGTTAAGCATTATTGTTCGCCGCCAGTATTGGGATCAGTGACCGCTTAGCCGTGCATTGGTTTACGCGCCGATTACCGAATGGGTGCTAGCCAGTTTTGCCGAGCTTACGATGGTTCGTGAATGGAAACTTCAGTAAAATATAGTCGCCTTTATCGACCAGGTTTTTCGTAGTTTCTCTGTGCCCTCGTGCAAATGCGATACAGTATGGCATTGGGAAAGAGTAGGGTGGTCTCGAGGAATGAAATGGAATATGGAAATTTAAAGGTGATGAGATACGTAAAAAGCAATGAATGCCGTACGATCGAGGAAGTAATGGAAAAGAAAAAATTCGATATAATTGATAAATGGGTGAAGGCTTTCTAGAGATACAGTGAAAAAATAAATTACCTTCAAGCAGCGATGAAACCCTCATAGTTACAAAAGGACGTCAATCAGGCAAGCTTAAACAGAATCTACAGGGGCAATTTACATGTTGAAAGTATATCTTACGCCACTTGCATATAGTTCGACGTGAAATTCTAAAGGTGTAAGAAAAAAACCGTACATAGCCAGATGCACGATATTTTATGTGCAATTTGGTATGCACCAGAGTATATGCATCACCGTGAAAGAGGATTTTCTCGAATGAATATTTTCAATGAATACATATTTTCAGCGAAATATTCCGTCCCATCTGTCACAATATAACCACCAACTGCAAGCTAATAACTCGCCCACTTATCGCTTTAATGCATTTCTCGGGGCAAAATCACCCTCTTCCTCCTCGCCTCTCTCTTTCTCTCTCTCTCTCTTTCTCCATTCCTCGACAGAATGTATAAGCCACCCTCTCGATATTTTTCAACGTTACACCAAGTTTCAACCCCTCTACGTGGCACAGCTTCCCCACTCGTTTTTTCTCTTCAACTCGAAACTTTTCTGTTTTCACTCAATCTCAGCCGCATTCAAGGGGAATGAAAGAGCAACGATGAGAAAACTATTTACTGGTATATTATACGTAGAATGAAGGAGAGAGCGTTACTCAGGTCCCTCAACAAGGCCTGGTACGACAGAAAAATTATTAGGACGTTTAAAAAAATTTTTTTTTTTAATTTCTCTTGTCCATCCCGGCGGACTCTCGTTAACTTATCTCGTCCAGAGCAGACGCTTTCGCGACTTTTTTACGCAAAAGTCTGTGCGCCCTACGGGAGAGTTTATAAAAGCGATAGAGGGATTCACAACGGTAGTTATAGAACTTTTCCTTGTAACTATAGTGCAGTAAGCAGAGCGTGAAAATAACAGGACAAAGCAGATTTTTGTTAATAAGTATAATATACCAGCCGGTTATTGGGGCTATTTTCGCTCCTTTGCGAAATATTTATCACGTGATGTTTATCCAGGAGTTATTTTAACGAGTAGCTACACGAGAAGCATCCTTAAAAAAAATATGAAATGAGACTTGCACAGCGCTATACAACAACGGCCTCGTCGAAGAACTCTCTTCAATACCGCCAATCTGCAATTCCTTGTACTTAACAAGCATTTTCACGGCTCCAATGGACATTGTTCGATTCCTGAATTTTTTTTTTTTTCGATCAACGGATGTCTGTAAGTGTATGTGTAGAAATCTGCGTGGACCACACATTTTTACTTTACCGTCGTAACGTAGATTTGCGAATTTTTATTTTTCTCTTTGCGTGCTGTTGTTTTTCTCTTTGTCAAAGTTTTCTAAAAATTTACTTGATGGAGATCTGCGTGACTGTCGGTTGCAGGAGGATTAAACTGCATGAATAATGATGAGTTAAAATTCGAGAGGACGTAAAGTTGACACACGAGAGGAAGCTCTCGAGTCTGCCTTTGACGATTTTCAGCGTGACAACGAGATTTTGAAGGGTTTCTTTTGGGATATAGTGTACAAACATCATACTACTATCTATACAGGGTGGAGGAGAAGGGGAGGGGGGGGATATTTTTCTGCGATGCCTCTGCGAGAAGTGAGAGATGATAGATCCCCGTGAGCACGAGATATTCAAGCGTCGATTTGCCACGTATAGCTTTCGTCGAAGTTGCCCGAGGCCGATGAAAAATTCAATCTCAAGTATCACAAAAAACCATACATACATACATACATACATACATAATGCATATATATTTATGTAGAATGTATATTTACCTAAATTGATAGGTATAGCAGCACAGGTTGATAGCAGATATCTGAATAAAAGTGTATAGCGATAGCTCCTTCGTGTTATCAAGATCCTTAACAACCCTCCGATAAACGGCAGTCGTGCACTCGCACGACTTTCCGCAGTCATGGGTATGCAGCTTGTCATTCACTCGGTGAATAGAAAGCGAGGGTATGGAATTTAATAGACGGGAGATATGCGAGAGTGAAGGAGAACGTTATCGATTGCGTGAATGAATTTTTTGTTTGTTTTTCGTCAAGCGGCTTCGCTTATCGTTTCGACCGACGTTTATACAGAATTCCATCATACTCAGAAGAAAAAAATCTGGTGTTAATATCAACACCGAAGAACGTTTAAATTTGGTGTTGAGCGAATTCTTTGTCATGGTGTTAACCGACGATTGCAGACACCCAGTTTAAATGTAAATTTACACCAATCCTATTTCGTGTGCGACAACGATTTATAGCAGCAAGATGGCAAGATAATACAGTGTAACTATTACTAGAGGGATTCGTATTGTTCCGTCACGTTTTTTCGCTTTACATAGGGCGTTAGTTATTTGGTTAATTTTTAAGTCATTCGGTCAAATAGTTCCGATCAACTAACTAATGGACTAGTCATTTGCTACGTCGGTTAGTCAGTGGCTAGCTAAGGTGTTGGCTAATGTTTAGCTTAGCTAACGAACTAATTGGATAAACAAGCGAGTAACTAACTGGCTCCGCTACCGTACTACCGGTGGGAGACCACTACCAGTTACACTATGTAGTTTGTGAGTTGGCAAGTTAGTTGACTAACTAGGTAGGTAATGAGTCAGCAGTTGGTTAGTTTACTGACTAGGTGGGTAGTGATTTAGTCAATGAGTTAACCGACTAACTAGGCAATGTGTTTTTTAGTTAAGGGACTAGACAATAAATAGTGTTAGTTAACAGGGCAGGCAATGGCTCATTTGAAGGGTTAGTTGACTAACTAGGTAGGTAATGAGTTAGTTAGTTAACTAACTAGGTAGGTAGTAAGTTAGTTAACTCTTTAGATAAGTAGTAGTTACTTAGTTAAATAATTAGGCCGGTAGCGAGTCAGTTGACTAACCAACTCACTAACTAGCGCGAAATTAACTTGTGAACCAAAAAGTTCTCCGCTACCCAGTAATTCGTACAAATATGAAACATATATTATCACAGTGCAATCGAATGGCATTGAGGTGTGAAAGAATTTCGTAATTTTTTACCTAAATTATTTTATAAATCGCGAAATGATAAATTACACGCCAAATATGAATTAACGTTATTGAAAAAAATGTCGTTTTAAATAATTCGTGATATTTTCAAGAGTTACGTCAAATTGATTTTCGTTCAATTCGTCGATTTATTTTTACGAATGTGCGAAAGGCTGTCTTTCAGCAGGAAGTGAAAATGAGATTTATAATTTTAACATTTCACATATCCCAATTCGTTTCGCATTTGTATGATTTATCGTTTCATTTTATGGTTTGTGCAAATCATGACTTGCGATAAAATCCAAACGACTTGTTTAATCTTCATGAAAATCACGATTGCACTCACACACGTTACTATATACACATCCATCTGGCAATTTTTGATATCTTAGTTTTCCGACGTTTCGAACATATTATTTTGAAGATTGGATTTTTGTTTTTTTTTTTTCACAAATACGAAGCTTTTGCTTTGAGGAAGAAAAATTCCATAAAAGTTCAACGCAGTTTGGTTAAATATGATTCTGAAATCTCGGCAATGCCTGGGGAGTAATGCAAATACAGAAGTGGATGCTAGAGCGAGAGACACGTGAAAGCACGAGGAGAATTTATAATCATGCTGAATATATCGTATCACTCTGTCATGCGTCTACCTCTCATATGTCGTTTTTTTTTAATTTTTACTCTTTTCTCCTTTCGTATTCTCGTTTCCTCCTCCTCTCTTTAATTCTATTTTTTCCGCCTGAAAAG
Organism: Rhorus exstirpatorius; assembly: GCA_963564615.1. Lineage (NCBI taxonomy): Eukaryota > Metazoa > Arthropoda > Insecta > Hymenoptera > Ichneumonidae > Rhorus > Rhorus exstirpatorius. The sequence goes on from OY751313.1 coordinate 50,289,925, forward strand.
TATGAAGTAATAAAATGAAGATCTCATTTCGTGCAAAAGTGAGTTTGAAGACGATATTATAGTACAGAATGAAAAAAAGAAGGGTAGGAAAAATAATTTACCAAAAATCAAAGCACATTTTTTTGAATTATTGACGCGAAGTCTTTGCGTATAAAAGATTTTATCATCGTTCGGTTTTATCGCCAGGTTGAACGACACTTTCGGCATCTTTTCGAGCTTTCATTTTTTTTCCTGTGCCCTGCAAGTAACTCTCGTTACTTGCAGGGGTGATCGTAAAACGGCCACTTCATGGATAAATTCTGCGCTTCGTCACCAATAAGAAGAAGTCTTTTTTTTTCTTCTCTTTTTTGTCCCATCCATTGTCCCTTCAGGAATTTTTTATTCTCGCGACTTCGCGATGTCTCGAACTTTTCACAAAGATCTGTCTTTTACAAACGTTAATACATAATTTTTGAAAAAAAAAATATATATATATACATTTTTCGTAATATGACATTTACAAAATGTTTATGCGATATTTCCTTGAATGAGTTAATTAAAAAAAAAATAACTTCTTGATAATTAATTCTTTAATTCTATACAACACTGCCACGTTTTTCTCGCTTTTAGGGCCTGTAGATAAGAAGTAAAGTCCTGGGACTTAAAAGGACTACTTTTTACTCCTCGTCTGTAAGCTCCAAAAGCTCGGAAAACATGGTTGTATTATATAAAGTATCGTGCTCGGCCTTAAAAGTACCACTTTATCTTCTTGATACAAAATGTATTATTTGTAAATGATAAAAATTTAATTTATAATCCAAGATTTATTGTGATGAAACAAATTGTCAGCACAATAACTGCTTGTCAGAAATTATTATTTTTTTTTTGCTTGGAATTGACTAAACACTCGGCAAAATTTTAGTGGAAGAGAGATCATTGTGAGGTAGTGATGTCGAAATAAGATAGACGAGGAATTTTAGTCAAATTATAATATAAAAAAAATGATTTAGTAACACAGGATCTTGACACTCCTACCTAATTCTCTCTCTCTCTCTTTCGCTCTCTCTCTCTCTCTCTCTCTTTCGATCAGAATTCGAGGAGTTCGAAATTGAACATGGCTCATTAATTTATGTGGCTTATTGCTTGAGGTCGGGAAGTCTGTATCGTTCTTCAGTAAACTACACCGTTCTATCCACCAACGCTGTTTAGTCACTGGAAAAGTTAACTGACGTAACATTTGTCCATGATCGCCATGCAAATATCCAACAAACCGAGAGTCCCAATGTGTCATATATGCCAACAGTCTAACCACCCCTGATGAAACATCAGGAGCCTGAAATGCTGGATGGCTTTTAAAATAGGCTAGAGTACAGTTCTCCAAAATGGTAGCAATCATTGTGAGGCTTCGTGATCGAGGTGTCGTTGCAAGCATTTTTTTTCGTAAGTTTTGTAAATTATGATTTTTTTTAAATATTTAAAAATAAAACCCAATAATAAAATAATAAAGATAAGTTTTCAAATAATCAAAACTTATTTCAATCGAGGAAAAATGTATTCAATCAAAAGTTAAAAGAAAAAAATGGTCCATCAAGATCGAACCAAATTTTACCGATCACAAAATTTCTTTCGACTTGATCGAACCCACTTTCTGAGTGCTCCACTATATTAAATGGATTTGTTCAAACTAGTGGAAAGTCGTTGAAACTTGCGAATTGATGTCTGGTCAGATTTTCCATTTTCGTGGAATAGAAAATGAAGAATTTAATCAAACGTATGTATGGCATCGATCGCAGTGGTACTAGTGGTAAAGTAATTCCTACGGACGTCATATATATAACAGCAGTATGCAATATATATATATAAAAAAATATACATAGGAGAGAAAGGGGTTATACCGATCACCTAAGATTTCAAATATTTTAGTTACAACAATATACTTGACGACTGAAATTATCGACAAAATTATCAGCCATTGTATTATTTTTACCGATTAAAAAAAAATGTATTATCAACCGATTAATACTGCACCATATTCTCATGTTAAAAACAAAAACAACAGAAGCAGCTTCTTTACCCCATAGACGTAAAGAGTTCGTCCCATGATCAATGATCACCTTGAAAATCGTCATTGATCAAAACATATTTGGAAAATGATCGGTAACTATATATCCCCTAGTGACATAATTTTATTTCAAGAATCATTTCAACACTTAGATTTCTACCACATGGCTCGAATCATTTCTGAACGATTGACAATATCGTTTCTTGCTAAAGCTCTTAGATTACGCGAACTCTTGAACAAGTCAATTGGAAAAATTGGTATTTTTCCACCATGAAAGAACATTGTCAAACTCGAAATCGGTCTGAAAATAATTCTAGAGAAGCTAGATTGTTGAAACAAAGCTCAAATAATTCGTTTTCGCATAATTACAATTGTCATAAAATAAGATCCATCGATCGTCATTCGACATCCCAGATCCGAACGAATCTGACCGCCGTCTTTTTTTCATCCCCTTGTAGACTGGCAATAAGTTCGCCATGTACTAAATTGACAATTAATTCGCTCCTTCGTAAAACAACCGGAAAATTATCCTATTGATTCCGTTCCGGATCAAAGTTCTTTTTTATTTTTTTTCGTGAAACATAGAAGGTAGGAGAAGGGAGCGTAGATAAGAATCCACCGTAAGGTCCAACGACCCGACAAATCGTTGGCTCTTTCATCGAGAAAATGGGGTATGAAGAGTCTGGGGCTCGTCAAGAGAGGATTTGACCGGCTATCTGGTAACATAACATGTATAAGACCAACGCGAATCGGGCAATCCTGACGAGGAAAGTGATTGATGATACTCGTGAGAGGGAAAATGTGAGAAAATAGCGGAAGTAGGGGGGGGGGGGGGGGCTTTGATATATGGGGAGGTTAATGATGTTGCCAGACGAACCCGTATGTCAAACTATCGGGATACTATTTGAGGTATAATACTCGTAGCTCAATCAAGAATGGCTCGATATATTCGAAAAGTCGAAAAATTAATATCTTTCTCAATATATCTTAAGGTGTAAATTATTTAAAATCGATTCTCAAATCATTTAAGTTGGTCTTTGGATAAAATAAATTTTCAATGAATTAAGAATATTTTTAAACTAATTTGTGGTTATTTTTTTTGTGGCTCAATGATGTCTGTATCCGAGAGAAGAATTTTATGATTTTCAATATAAAATAAAATTCTGCCCTTCGGATGATTAAAAAACATTTTGAAAGTTTATTTAAAAATAGAAGCTCATTAAAAAAAATCTGATAACAAATGGCTTCGAAGGTTGCAAAAATAGTATGAAAAAAAATTTCAATAAAATCCTAAGAGGGGCGAGATCACGGATTTAGCTTTAAATGCCTCATAGACATTTATCAACTTTGACATTTTTATGACCATTTCCCACGATTGAAATAATAGATTTTATGCTGTGTGATGTACGACGCGCTTTATACTTAGCCCCTCTCTCTCTCTCTCTCTCTCTCTCTCTCTCTCTCAGTACTTTATCGGAGCGATGAGTTAGAGAGAATTGGCTGCAAAGTGAAAATCGATAATAATGGAACAATGATTAATTAATTAATTAATTATTAATAATGAATAATCGATATTTAATTAATATTTGATTTATAGAATAATGAATATTACCGCAATACCGTAATTGGCACCACTAATAATACCGATGCGATTTCCATCGTAAGCAGGCAATATGTACTCTCGCTTTCGTCTGCACAAACAGTATAAGTGGACTTTTCAATCAGCAAGAGTATCGAAATCTCGATCTCCAATTAACTTATAATTGAAGGCTCAGTAATCATTCGATATCCTTTACGATATAAATTGTGAATGTCTCATTTTACACGAGTTACATTATTGCCAAAACGCCCTTCGCTACTTTCTCCAAATTCATTCGAATTCTGCGCAATTTTATTTGGACGAAAAACCGAAAAATTGCGTGGGCGTATACCAGCAAATGCTCGAAGCTTACCGATTCAGTATTCTTTCGTCTTTGTGCTCGGTATATATACCGAAAATATTTTCATACTTTGCATCACGAAATATATCGTCTCCGTGACTGCTTTATCGAAGTTTCGGTGGAAATGAAAAGACACCCCCATAAGGATCAAAAGGAGAAGAGGAAAAAAAAAAAAAAATTGAAAATGATATCGTATACGGAAGAGCGCAGTGAACCATAAAACGAACGGGATATTCGCACAATGTCGGTGGTTGAAAGAGACATTTTTGTGAAAAAAAAAGCGAGAGTATACCAGTAGTAGTATGCCGAGAAAAGAGAGGGAGAGAGAGAGGGAGAAGATAAGAAGAGTCGTGGCTGTATAGTTCTCGCGATCAAATTAAAACGTTCCCTTGAATAGGGTCGTTAACGACACCGCGTTCTGTCGTATAGATATATACCATCGGACAACTTCACTCTCCTTTCGTTCTCCGGCAATCGTCAGGGCCTTTCTCTTTCGTCCTGCGAAACTCATTAAATTTATGGCCACTGAAAGTTTTCGCGTGCTTCGACGTAAATAATAATAAAAAAAGATATTCTTTTTGAAACAGAGGCAAAAAATAAAAAAAATGCAATGATCTGCCAGAGAGGTCTTTCGGATTATCGTTATTGTCTCTCGATGTCCTGACATGTCATCGGAAATTCTGACGCGTGATCACGCGAGGCCTCTTCTCGAGAGCATGCAGGAACACAATTATTCGCTCGATTCGGCCAGATGAAGATTAAATTAATGAAAAAGTTTTCTCCCAGACTGTAGCATGAAGGACTGCGATATAGCAACGTTTTTTTTCCGCACAATCGCCAGCTGCTAGACATTTTCATTGAACCTCATTAAACTCAAAAACCACTGACGATTGTGACATTATAATACTGTAGCATTATTGAGTTATTCAATATCACTATAGTATTATTGAAGGATGATTTGAATTTAGCGAAGATCGATTGAGTGATTCAGATTTTGAGGAATTTTCAATTTTTCGAAAAATTTCTGTTTAAATTTTCAACAGGTCGAATTTTCAACACAATCAGAATCAATATCCAGCTAAAGATTTAGTCACAAATAGAATTCACGTGGATACGTTACATACAATGGAAAAAAAAAAAAATTGCAAATTGAAACTTGCTCCGTTGCTTCCTCGTAATTTTCGAAATTTTAAAAAGCTTTTTTTATCTCGCTTGCGAAGATTACTTTATGAGGAAGCCAAAATTGAAAAACTCACTTGCTTATAGAGGGAGCTTTATGAATGAGACAAAAAAAAACCTTTATAAAATTTCGGAAATTGGAAGCAAAATGTGCAAGTTTCAATTTGTAACTTTTTTTTTGGGGATTACACACAGTTTGGTCCACCGAAATTCGTGAAAAAGTATTTTTTAAAGAATGATAATAGGGCGATTTGTGAGATATCTCATTCCAGCTGTATGGCCAATTTTAAATTGCTAGGCTTAACTTTTTGGCAGTCAAGAGGCCTGTGACAGTGGAGGAGATGAACAAACCTTTTGCGTTTCGTTCTTCGACAACAAACCTTAATAAGATTATGTATTGTTCGTGCTTAAGAAATAACGGTTTCCATGCCGCATATCAGGCGTAATCCGCGAAATGTTTTATTTCATGAAAGGGATATCTCGAGTTCGCGGTTTGTGAGAGATGAGTGAAAGGAGCAGAATGCATGAAGCAAATTGAGAGCGAAGGAGCACCGAGGCGACTGCATATACGTATATATATACGCGTATATACATCCAGACACTCGTTAATCACTCGGTAATTAAATCATACTCGTGCCGAGCGTCAACGCGGCACGCGCTTAATTGCTCAGCCGCACCTCTCTCGCGGCATCGTCGTCGCGATGCATTCAGTTATGTCGCATTCGTGTAAAATCGCGTGCGTTTAGCGCTATTCCCCATCCACGTGCACACGTAGGTTATATCAGAGAGATTTTGTTTTTCAAATTGGGACTCCACACCCACGAAAAATCGGTATAGATGACAGTTTTCCTCGTTCGAAATTCTCAATTTTTGCGGAATAAAAAAAATAATCTTAAGGATACTTCACGTACACATTCATAGCAAAAAATGAGATTTTACTGGAATTTTAAGCACTTCGCGATGAAATAAAAATTTAAAAATGTAACCATTCAGGGGAGCGTAGAAGCTTTGATTTTGAGTAATAATAATGCCGAAAAGTTATTAACAAATTGTTAAAGAAAAACGTTATTAAAAAAATCATGCACCATTTTATTTTTATTTTTTGGATTAAATAAATTAATTGATTTTGATGAATACGTGTGGATTTTATTATAATTTTTTCCTCTTTTTTAAATCCCATTTTCAAAATTCTTCAAAGCTGTTCATTCAATGAACCGAGAACTTTTTCACTGCAGTATATGTAACCTTTCTGAGGACTCATATCCAAAGTTCAAAAAGTTTCATCCACTTTTAAAAATTTCAAAAAAAAAACTTTCAAAAAAGACAGAAAACTCTGAAAAAAAATTCACCCGTATTAAAAAAAAAAATTAACAAATTTATTTTATGTGACGAAAAATGAATTTCGCTGATGATTTGTTAAGCAATTTTTTTAAACAATTTTGTCAATAATGTTTTGGCATCATTATTATCGAAAGCCTGTTAAATTTTTTTTGTAAATTTTGCCAATAACATCGGAAATTATGTCGTCTTGTTTTACACATTTAACCGCATTTAACTATTCTTTTTAAATTGCAAGCGCTGACACACGTGGCTTTAGGTCTGTATCAAGTCGTAATTAAAATTTCAACTGGAGCACGAGAAGAAAAAAGAGACAACTTTTAGCTCCACCTTTATCCTAAAAGAATGACAAAAAGCGGACAAAACTACACGATAGAATCAAAGAGCATGTGGAATGATACGGAAAAAAGAAAATAATTACATAAAAAATTCAAAACGGCAATGGAAATGGAGAGAAGCTTTAATTGTATTATGTATATGGGTCAGGCAATATGAAAGAAATCCAATTGAACGCACGAAAAATGTTGTCTGAGTTATAGAAGAAAACCGTACACTGAAAAATTGCATCTCGATCGAAGCTTCAATGATCGGCGTTGTTGAATTTCGAGGCGATAAATTATCGAGATGGAAAATCCCATCCATAGAAAATGCTTTCGACTATACTCGTGATTGCTCTAGTGCTTGGTGATCCGAGGTATTAACGATTGCTTCCAGCCCAGCGGGAACAGCAACAAGTATAATGGTATATACACATATTTTCCTCTCATTACCGCGTAACAATTGTTTGCATCGCTTAAATAGACGTCGCGCTGCATACACGTGAAGTGGCAAAATTTGGGAAAATTGTTTGTATTCGGAAAATCAGGTAACATTGCTCGCGAACGAAAACCGACCAAGTATGTACATAGATACACACACACACGCATATACATATATTATATATATGTACAGTCGGACCTCGAGCACTGAGTGAGCTCGAGCGCAGGAGTCTCGGGCACTGACCGATGAGATTCCTAACCAATGAGAATAAAGCACCAGGCCCGTATCATACGTATATCGGTACCCTTCACTCGTTGAAATACATTTTTTGTTCATGGGGGAGTTCTACATTGTAGCGTTACTGTTTCTGGAATGAGGATTCCGCAGTTCCCGAGTAACAGCTGACGTCAGTGCCTGGGGTTAGTCAGTGCTCGAGTAGTCAGTGCTCGAGATCCGACTGTATATATATTAGCGGTGTTTCATTTTTAACCTTTTATTTTTTCTCGTCTCCTCCTTCAAAAGTTTGAGCATTTGGGCGTGGAGGGCGAAATCAAAGCTATCTACGATAGCGTTCATTTCCCCAAATTTCAGGATATTGTGCTAATTTCTTTTTCCATGAATAAAGTATCATTAATGAAGGTTTGATATCAAAATTATTTTCATTTCTCTTTATTTGACGAAACGAAAATTAAATCCGGTTAGCCTTACGCACATTTATATACGCATATGAATTTTATCACTTTTCTACGATTACCAAGGAAAAAATAAATTTTCATTCGTCGCCATGTTTATTTACATTGTATTAACCAACGTTCAACAGTTGTCCGTGTATTTCCGGATCATATTTTTTTACCGGATTCCTCGATCATGTCTGCGGTCTGTGGTAACGAATGTAATGAATTTAGTATGCCATCAATAGCTCAGTGGGGAGTGAATTTCCACGCGCAAGTTATTTATATGTATAAGAGTGTGTTAGTCTCGACGTCTCTCGTTTCTGCTGTCTGTCGAATCAATTAAGAGTCGACCGTTATTCTCGGTTATCATGTGTATTAAGAATAAATAGATTATCAATAATTGATTAATTTTCCATTGTAATTGGTGATTCAACTGATCGTAACAGGCGGTTTTTTTCGATATCGTCTCGTTATCGTGTACGAACATGTCAAAGCGATGACAACATCGTTTCTCGCCCCTTTTGCGTCGATCTTCGTGATTAACTTCCAGAAAAAAAAAAACGTGGAAAAATCGAGCAGAGCATTAAGAGCTAAATCCGTCCAACAAGGGTGGCTAGAAAATGTAAATGATTTCTGGGGTTAAATAATCATTATTTATAGTATTTAGATATTATTATCACAAATTACGATCATTATTGATACAAAGATATTATTGCTCAACACACGTGGATAAAATGCCGTAGTGGTAATGATCGAAAATTAACAAAGGGCTCACAATTCTCGAGAAGGGTTCAACTATATATATATATATATATATTAGGGTGGTTCAAATAAAATCGATGTTTTTTTTTTCCGTATAAATTTGATAGCTGTTAGTACTTGTCAAAAAAGTAACTCTCTCCAAATTTGAGCTCTTAAAAAAATTTTTTAGAGGTCGCGCAAGTGACTTTTTTTTTCGATCGGGGCTAACAATCACGATTTAAAAATTTCTATTTTTCCGTTCTGCATAAAAAAATATCAGTACCTGATGAAGCAGTGGTTGTCCCAAAATTTGGGCTCATAAAAAAAAAATTTAATGGCCGTGCATGTCACTTAAATTTATTTTTTTCATTTTTCGCTGAAATTTGTAGCATAGATATTTCGATTTTTCATTGCTGCAGCAAAGGATGTTGGCACTTAAAATTTTTTTTTTATGAGTCCAAATTTTGGGACAACCATTGCTTCATCAGGTACTGATATTTTTCTATGCAGAACGGAAAAATATAAATTTTTAAATCGTGATTGTTAGCCCCGATCGAAAAAAAGAATAAAAAAGTCACTTGCGCGACCTCTAAAAAATTTTTTTAAGAGCTCAAATTTGGAGAGAGTTACTTTTTTGACAAGTACTAACAGCTATCAAATTTATACGAAAAAAAAAAACATCGATTTTATTTGAATCACCCTAATATATATATATATATATATATATATATATACATATATATATATATGAGGTTTTCCACGCGAAGTGGACCACCACACCTCATCACCTCAGATTTCGTTCTTCTTTTAGGATTTTGTTTTTCTATATGAAAGTACCTTCACTGATTTATTTCAAATTTTTTTGGCCCCCCGTTCCGGAGTTTTCAATTTTTGAGATTTTGTGATTTCTTACATCTGCGTATTTTGAATCAATGATATCTGGCGATTAGAAAATCGTAAAAATACAATCAAGGTAGTCAATCGATTCGTCTTGAATCCAACTTTTGGAAAAAAAAAAATTATTTTTTTTTCCAGAAACGTTTTGGTTACCAAAATCTGACTTGAAAAATGAAAACCAGATTTTCGTCAATTATGTCAGATCGGAGAAGTTTAAAACAATTTTTTTCGCATTCTACACATTTTTTCACGTTCGAATACGTCTTCTTTCAGATGGAGAAATTCGATTTACAATTAGTAAAAAATAAAAGAAAAAAAATATTGCTTTTTTTTCTTTATTAAAAAAAATTGTATTTCAATAGAAGAAAAAAAAATTTCAATTAATTCGTCTTTTCCGTAGAAGATTATTGGTATCAGACGTAAGAAAAATACATTTCGCAAAATTGCAGTCGAAAGTTGAACATTTATTCACGTGGAACACCTCATATATTATGTGTGTGTGTGTGTGTGTGTGTGTGTTTTTCGACTCTTACTGCAACGAAAATTTGCGATTCTTGACAAAAGTGAAAATTATTAAACAGTTGTTTTTTTTCCTCAAAATTATGATTTTAATGAAAAAAAAATAACAATTAAACGAACTTTTTATTGGTTGGGCGCGAATGGAAATTGGCGTTCATGAAATTATGCCTTAATTCGAGCCTGATGGTGTGGCTTGATCCGAAACGCGTTACGAGCAGGAACAAAATAGAATGGTCTCTCCTCTTGGCAGAGGGACGAAGAGAGGGCCCTCTCAGTCATTACTAATAATAGAGTGCCGTTAGCCAAGTCGTCCAGGAATTGCAACCAAATGCGCGATACGAAACGATCTCCGTGAACGAGAAACTTTTCAAGTGCAGTATATATGTATATATTTTATGTATATTTAAATGAATTAATGAATGAATCAATCAATAATCATAATTATTATTATTTGTGTGTGTGTGTGTGTGTGTGTGTGTGTATATACGTGTTGACAGTAGAAATGTCTTTTTCAGAACTTTTTCTCTGGTTTACTCTCCTCGCTAGCCGAATCCAAAAGGAACTTTCAATCGAAAAAAGCATTGTGTGCGGTAGATGCCAAGATTCACAAAGCTCGAATTTCATTCTCTTACTCCTCAATGTTTCGCGATAGTTAAAAGAGTACTTTATTTATAACTAAATTCAAATAAAGCCACCTACTTGAGATAGTTTTTTTTCAAATTTTTTTACAACTTTGAACGCCTCCAATGCTTCAATTATTAATTTTAGATATATACCGTCACGGACTATTCTGTAGAAAATTTAGTTACCTAGAAAATGATTAATGAGCAATTCTGCTCCATTACGTATATTTTGAGCAGCGTTTCGAGTTGAAGCACAAAAAGTGCCAAATTTTCATTGTTTCTATTTTTCCTTAGCCAAAATGTAGAGAAGAATGATAATGACATTTAAAAATTATATTTCCATTTTATAACCATACGTTGCATAATACGGGTAGCATATTATTATTTTTTTTTACGTTGCATTGACTAGCGATTACTAGAAAAATATTCTTAAGTGTGAGACAGGGCACTCCCCATGAGTGATTTGTTTTCCTATAAATTCTATTGCAGCCCCAAAATGAATTGGGAAATAGTTATAATTTATGAAAACTCAGAATTTTCATTCAATAGCCCTTGAACTCGACACGTGGAATGTCAAGCTCTTTTTTTCGTGAGAAAATATATGCTAAATTTGTCAGCTCTGGGATTAATTGATTTCGTGTAAATATCTAGTAATTCGTCCCCGAGTTTTTACTCCTTTGCGCATGAATTGTTAAGATATGAAAAAATTTTGCAAAGTATCTTGCAACGAAGTTCATGCTCGTAGAACTTTGTAGAGTAACACGAGAACCCGAAGCACACCCGAGCCACGATAGTTGAGGCATCAAGTTGAGCAAAGAGTACATTCAATTTGTTCGCTTTCCGCGGTATAAACGCTATATCGAGGTTTGACAATGAATGAGCAAATTTGTTTATTTGATAATGAATGGAGTAAGTTCGTTTACTTAATGAGAATTTCGTTCTTTGATACGAAATTCCATAGCACGTTCTTCAATTTGTCACTGACATGAGAAATTTGATCAACAGCCAGACTGTCGAATACACTGGGTGCGTTAAACAGATTCTACACACACACACACACACACACACACACACACACACACACACACACACACACACACACACACACACACACACACACACACACACACACACACACACACACACACACACACACACACACACACACACACACACACACACACACACACACACACACACACACACACACACACACACACACACACACGTGAGTATATATATTTATATGTATAAGGTATGGAGACGAAGAACGCTTACGATCCATCGAAGCTGACACTTCATACATATCCGAGTTCTAGCTATAACGCTACTCCTCGAAAAAGCGAGCTTTCCATTTTTCAATCAGTCTCGGATGAAACTTCGTACGTGAGAGAGAATTTTCTCCCACAAAATTACATTCAGGTGCTTTTGATTACATTATTCACATTAAAAAAAAATCCATTTATTCTCTCGTGTATCGGCATTGATTCGCATTCCTCGGTATTAATTTATATCCTGCTGATATAACGAACGAAAAAAAAAACACAGTGGGGGAGCTTAATTTTTTTTATGCTTCGGTCGAATCTTCAGTTAATTTAGCTAAATATCATAAAAATTGAATATCAAATTTTTAATTTATTATTCAAAGCGCATCGTTTCACCGTTTCATCCCCCCGAGGAAAAACCTACAGCCCGAAATATTGAAATTTCATAACTCGATCGAACAAGCCTTTCGAATTTTATGTTCTCAAAGTTTGAAAAACCGCATGTGGCTTTGTCTCCGTGGCCATTCGTGGCTTTCAGCGTAATTCGTGAAACTTTTCGAACAATGATTCTTCTGTGTGAACGTCATGATCAATAACGAGGCACTGGTCTCGGCAATTCGATCGATGAATCGAAAACTTACGACACAGAGAAGCTTTGGCCTTTCATTCCATTTATTTATTTTATTTTATTGTTTTTATCAACTTTTCTCGATAGGATTTTATCGTAACGCTGCTGCTACAGCTTTTAATATGATTTTGTATCAGTAACCACGAACGATCGATCCGATAGAATTACGCCCTGGGGCTCTATTATAACGTGGCAGACAATGTCCTGTATTTTCAATGTTATTTCTTCTACGTAAAAAATAACAGGTTGTACACGTAATCCGAAATGAATTAATGGAATATCGAATAATTGTGCCTGTCAGATAAAAATCAACTTCATAAATTCGATTTTTTTTTGTTTCACACACTTGTACAAATATTTTAAAAATTTGAGCAAACTCCGAATGAAGAAATGAAGGAAACAATTTGCTTGGAAAACAATTTTAATTTGATAATATCGAAAACTAGGGATAATATGGCACATTAGTAGAAATTACAAATTAATAATAATATTTAATAGAAATTAGAATGTCTGTAATTAGATTTTCTTTTCGAGATATAAAATCGAGTGATTGGAATTTTATTTGGCAGATTTGACAAATTGATAGTGTCTATGGTTGCGTTTAGCTATAATTGCTTCTGGCATATTAAATAAATAAAGGAAACTTTTGTCATCAATATTAATTCACATCGTTGGGAATAATTATATCGCACATGATTTGCAATAGAATTGAGAAGTTGCATGTTAACGATTTTCTCCTTTTTTTTTTTTATCATCCTGTAAAAATTAAATATTTTCTGATGTTAATGAACATAGCATTAATTTCTTTAAGCAAGTAAATAAGGTGTAAAGATTGTAAGAAATTTACGCGCTCTGCGGACCAAGTGACGTCACAATACCTCTCGGTACTAGGGTAAGGTTATGCCCGGTTTTTTCACCTAGGATTATCTTTCGGATATAATTATCCGCCGGATAACCCATGTTAAAAGGATAGGATATCCGTCGGTGAAAAAATTCGCGAAAGTAAATCATTAGTGCACGAGTATGTGTGTAATATACATTAAAGCGTATGCTGTAACTTAAAAAAAAATTAATCAAGGATATACGAAAGCAACATCTGCAAATTTGCCAAGAATAGATATAGAAATGTTCCTAATACAAATAAACTCGTTTTCTGCTGTTTATACAATTGTATTTTTGCAACATGGTACAAAACAATATTTGTACACTTTCTTCGATTATTTAGGTACATCAGTCATGTTTGAACCCTATTTACAGACTACATATTTACGAATTACGAAGATTTTTTTAGGTTATGAATGATTAGCTACTTGAATTTCTTAATTTTACCGCTAGAGGCGCTGCTGCACTGGGGTGTTGTGACGTCACTGTCACGTGATATACGTTTGAAATGCAACTCAATTATAATTATCTGTTAAATAATTTAAACGTTTAAAATAATGCTAGTTCTCTATTATTTCAAGAGATCGATTCTTCGTTATTTCTGTCTCATAATTCTCTCGATGAGCGCGAATACGATTTTTTTTAAATTCCGATACAATTCTATTTCGTTTCTCAAAATCGAGAGAGATCTCGCTATTAATATCTTTGGAACGAGAACATTGGTACTAGAACGGACGCTAATGGCGACACTGACATTTTAAACAAAAGAATTTAATTTGAAATCAATATATTTGGTGCTTTCTAAGAAAATAATCCGCTACACCCGCAGAAAGAATTACTTTCGTTCAAATAAATTTGCTTTATTTATTTAAATAATGATCTTGCAAGTGGGTCAATAGGCCATTATACGAATAAATTTTTATTCAATTTAAACAGAATTTGTTGCATAAAATAAATTACTTTTTCTCCGTCTACCCATATCCTTCTGACGAATATATTTATCGAAAATATATTCCATAAATTATTATTATGTACAAAAAATGTTATGTATATTTTCTTTTAATTTACTCGTGGATTTATTCCGATAAATATAAATATTGATTTATTCATAGCTACTATATATAGTTTTTCGTTCGTTTTTGTATCATATTTTGGGAAAGTGTTGAGAAATTTTTCGTTATGATTTTGTAACTGGGTTAAGGACCCTTCATCGACGAGATGCAGAGTCGTGGCCGAAGCGAAACTTTAGATTTATATAGGAAAAGTTTCTCGAAGGAATTTCGCGGCGATCGCGGCTGACATGACTCGCGCAAGCTCAATTCGGAGCACACGTGATGTGCGAGCTCCATCGAGGTCGGATTCTTCGCCCGTTTCTCTCGGGACCATCTGGACAGTGTAAAAGCTCGGCTATCTCACGTGACACGAAGGTATAAACGATCGAGCTTGCGCTAGCGCTATGATTCCCGCAACGCTTTTCACTCACGCATTCTCGTTCTTTCAATGTCACTCTCTCTTTCTCTCTCTCTCTCTCTCACACTCTCTCTTTCTCTTTCACCCTCTTTTCCTCTCGCTCGGCAGTCTCTCGTCCTAACGAATCTCGTTTCAACCGCGAATTACTTCGGGACCACCCGGAGTCGAGAGCCAGATTCGACCGGTTTAAATTTAATTTTTTTTCGCGAGGGTGTATGCCCGGAATTTCGCCAATGTTTCATTCTTTGATTCGTCCATTTCAACCGAATTCTCGTGAGCCAAAAAAATATTTTACGTGAATTTCGATTCGCGAGAATCGTAATAAAAAAGCAAATTGTGCAAATTGAAAATTACACACTGACTTCCTTGTCATTTTTTTCCTCTTAGACAAATCTCCCTCTATAATCAAATGGCTTTTTCAATTTTGGGTTTCTCATAGACACGAAGTTTCGTACAAAAATTATGAGGATTCATTGCACAAATTTGAGTTTTGAGGTTTTTTTTTCAATTTTTTTTTAATTGATTAAATCTAAAAAAAAATTCGATTCGGAAAATCCGTTAGTCCATTTATGCAATAAATTAATGGAAATTTTGCTTCCTCATTGAGAAAACTTTGTGACGATGAAAAAATAAGTTCGGGTTTGAATGTGCCAAAACGTTCAGAAATCTTATTTGGAAAAATGTCTGGAGATTTGAATTTTGCAAGACCAACCAACCAACCAGCCAACCACACACACACGCATACGTTCAGAATTTTTTATAAATATAATTTTTAGAAATTTTGACGCATTTTAAGAACTCTGGCATGAAAATTGAAAAGTTTTCGTTTTCCTGGAAGCGAAGCTTCCTCTTTGAAGGCATAAAAATGCGAAAAAGCTATATCTTTTTCCTTTTGTCGACTGACAAAATTTTGAACGTGATCAAGCAACGGATTTTTGGACAAATATCCTTTCGAAAACGTCGATAAAATGTGTTTTTGTACCGTGAATTATGAACTTCAATAAACCGTTGAATCCGCACGAAAAAAAACGAGGTTAGTACATCATCGATGAGTGAAGAAGTTAATAATACCGAGAGAAAGAGTGAGGCATAATATTATCGAGAATTATTCCGCCTCCTACGTTCCATGCAGGCGCACCGACGATAAAATGAGAAAAGTATGAGGCAAGAAAAAATATTGATATACCCGAGATCGAGTGGGTGTAATTGCGGTCTAACGCGTAACTCTGTTGGTTGTGTAATTTATCGCACTATACTTGAAAAAAAAGTTATGTGGTCAGCACATTTCGTATATAAAACGATCGGAGTGATCTTTTATTCTTCTCCTCCTCCTCGTCTAGTTCTTCTTTACCTCATTGAATATTAGCCTAAAAGCGAAGCTTCATTCCCAACGAATATCAGTGTGACTTATCGACAATTCGGACATATATATACCAAAAACAGTACCAAGATGGGTCGATATACGTCAACTAAGAAAATTCGCCTTGCAAGGCATATTGGTTTTTTCCATTCCAGCATGTACGCTGTGTCTCACGGGACAGTGTGAGGTAAAATTTTTTTTTTTTCATCCAGAGATTGTAAGCTCTTCGCCGTATCTAATATACAGAGAAAGTGACACAATTCGAATAAAATAAATCGTGAAAGTTAAAAAATTGTACGCCACTCTTTCGTTTTCATATTTTGGCTTCCTCGTCGAAGGAAACTTTGTGACCAAGATAAAATATAACGAGAAAGCAATACGATAATTTCTATTTCACGCACGGCCGTACATTTAGTTTTAACAATTTTTGAAAAATTCCAAATTTCATAAAATCTACATTACATTACCGATTATTTTTTAAGCCCAAATAGCGAACATGCTTGTCCTATAGTCCATTCTTGTGGCAATTTCTTGCTCGATAATTGTTAATTTAAAAAATCCCCAATATACACCGTGTCTCATAGAAATGGAAAATTAAAAAAAAAAAAGATTTTACTGGAAAGAAAAAAACGACAGAAAAATTGTTTTAGTCATTGATTATTTAAAATCGATTCAGCAATTCAGACGTTCACTCCGGTGCACTTGTTCGTGAGGTAAGAAAATATTTTTCGTTTCGAAAATAAATGAGTAAAATCTAATTGAAAGCGTGAAAATCGATCGAATTACACCGACTCTGGACATTCATATCGAATCAATATTATTATTGTTTGAACAAAAATCGATTAAAGCGACTAAGGTATAGTAAGGAATATGCGGGTTACGGTTGAAGAGTTGAGGCAAAATATTTCCAGAGAAAATATCGATGTCTGAAACTCTTGGGAAACTCTCTCTCTCTCTCTTTCTCTCTCTCTCTCTTTCTCTATCTCTCTCTCTATCTCTCTCTCTTATCTTCTCTTCGTTATTATGACGTTGAAGCTTTTTTCTACTTTTCTGGCATATCCTTCTGTTATACCCACATATGTGAAATGAGAGGATTGATGGGTATATAAACCCAAAAGTGAACTAATTCTTTGAGAAATGTTAATGCAGGTTGACGTATGAAAAAAAAAAAAAAAAATACGAAGGTTCTAGAGAGATTTATGTCTCGGAGCGGAGAACGAAGAGTCGAATGAGCTTTCTGGTAAAAAAAAGCTTTTTCCGTCTTTTCGAGACGATTTGGCGAGCTTGCGGATTAAAGCGTTGATAACGAGAACGAAGAGAAGAAAAGCGAGGGTTCACACGCAGGAAAAGACGTATTACACGGTATAAAAGCTGTTGAAGCTTCTGGAAGATTATTTCGTGTGGCTAGACATCTTTGAGGGAGAATTTAAAAAAAACTGTTGTCGCTGGAACTCGGGTAACTGGGGGGACTGAGAAAAGTTAAGCGAGTGGAATCGAAACGAAACTCTTCGGGAAAAACAATTGTTCAAGGTATAGATAAATTATTAAGGTGCGTGTATCGGATTTTTGAAAAATGTATTCAAAGTAATCGACGTTTAAATACAAAAAAAAAAAATACTGCAATACGTTAATAATTTATCTATTCAGGGTCGTCCTTGTTGCAGACTAGTCATGTGATGGACTACTCTAGCGATAAAATTTTTGGAAAAAGCTAAAAATTCTGATAACACGTAAAAGCAGTTATCAGAATTTATAATAACTGCGAAGATGTTTGTTAGCACATGAATTACATTTTTTTCTAAGTAATTTCGATTTTTAATCGTCCATTTGACAAGTCCGTTGAATCATTTCACCTCAGCTACTCTCAAAACTGTTGCAAGTTATGTTATACATTATTTTGTTTTTTTTTTCACTATGCATTGACCAGGAATTACTAGAAGAATGTCCTTAAATAGTTTAGGAATTTAATGATAGCAAGAAAATGTGTCAAAGTCTTGGAAGTGAAGATCTTCAAGATAGCACATGTGTATTGTGCTTTTTTCTTTAGTTTTTTTTTGTTTTCTTTAACGAGAGAGAGAGAGATGTTTGTACCACTCGTATGCTATATATATATATACTATATATATATATATATGTGTGTATATATATATAAATGTGCTGATGCGAACGGCAAAATTGGTGGGTATATATATGGAGCCTCGCAACGGTAAAAGTGAAGAAGAGAGACGAGCAAGTAGTACAACCATAAATCAGTCCCACCAGGAGCCATATTATAGCCACTGGCTATACGCAGTCCCTCTCCCGTGGCATGCCACATGTTTTGCGCGAGCTTTCGACTTCAGATCCACCAACAACTTGCGCGTGCACTCTTGCTCTCGTTCGGCTCTCTTCATCGTCCCTCTTCTTTCCCACATCACGATGCTCGCAGCCTCGCAAAAAGGTTCAGCGAAAAATGTTTTACACAAAACATTTGCTGCTAAGCCTTTTACTTTAGAAAAGTAATTCTTTTTTTAGTTATTATTATCATTATTATTATTGCTGTTGTTGTTCATTCATTCAGCACAGTCCCAGAAGTATAGTTTTTGGTCTCAGAACACTTTACGTATAGAGTTTGAGAATTGGATAAAGATCCAGGTCAATTCAGGCAAGTTATCTACATACGCTAACCGAATAGAAAAACTCGCTTGCGCGAGCTCGTACAATTTGTTTCAGGCACCAAAAACTTTGCGTAAAGTATTTTCAGTTGAAGAACTGTTGGGATTATGTAATGCAAAGGAGTAATAATTTTATTTTAAGCCCTAAAAAACGTGGAAGAAAATACATTTGGGGATGATTTTATCATTGATAAGGCAGCAGTAAATATTTTTTCACAAGCCGCACTTTTCGTGTAAACCATTGTTTTATTAGGTACGAGATTCTCGATGAATAAACCACCGATATTAAAAAAAATAATAACTGCAGCTTCCGGTGCACATTTAGTGTAAGGCGAATGTATCAACGTCAATAGAATGGGTTCGAAGAGAAAAATTTTGGATTTCGGGAATTTTTTTTTTTTTTCGATACACCCTAAGCTTGTGTTAACTATGATTTATTCGAGAAACTTTTTGCAAATGTTGGAATCAAAAGATATATCATTCAGACGCTTCTGATATTTTCCTGACGAGCAGCACGCGCTTTCGTGGCGATAATTCGTGGTCAAACATCATCTTCTATTTCTCTCGATGATCCCGCCAGAGAGAAGAAAATTTTTCTCGCACGAGATTCAACGAGAGCTCGACGAGTACAGTGCAACGAATAACCTATACACAGTTGTACATGTACATCAGGAATGAATTACGCATATTCGCAAACTCAACTAATGGCGCTATACGTAATTTTACACAATTCATGACAGTACGTTTGTGAAAGAATCAAGAATCTGCTGACGCGAGCGGTTGATCATACGCGAGTGTAAAAGCTTTGATTACATCAGCGTCTATCGCGGCCAGATATACTTCCGGCCATGGAGTCATCACGAGGGTAAAATGAACGAGGAAAATATATGAAAAAAAGACTTTAATGTATAGTGAAGGCATATATACATTCTTGAGGAGATACATGAGGCATTCTACGTCGAGTCGAATGGTTTTTGGCCCAGGATCAGCGATTTTAACGCTCATTTGGAATTTACTTCCTTTTTTTTTTATAATGTAATGAGCCTCCTATGCAGTTATAGTTCACATTTACAATTGAATCTGTTATACTCTATACTATCTTTTAACTCGTATAATTTCGGCATTGATTTACGAAGTACCATACAATACTAGCGAATTTTTATCGCAACGAGTTCTTTTTTTAATAATAAATGAGGACGATACTTGAAAACGAAAAATTGTCCAAAAATTACGAAAATTGGGAAAAACGTATTCTGCTTACTTCATCAAATAGGGGCTACCTTTTTTTTTTATCGTCGATTTATCACCAAAGGTATTTGAACGTGAGACGATAGTGTGGTGTTTCAAAAATATCCCCTTTTTGTTGCCTCGAAATTAATTCTGAAAAATATTTTTTTTTTTTTCATTTTTACTTATTTATAAGTATCGAGGATTAATGTTTCAGGTTTTATCTTTCATTTTTCTTCACTTTATATTGATGAAAGATTTAAAGTCAATTAAATTAGATCTCACATTCATTGTATGTACTTTATATATTGGTAAAAAAAAATCGAAATTTGCTGCAGCTTTGTGGATTTATCATTCTTTTAAAGAAAAGGCTCGAATTCTCGTAAGTTTTCGGCTATCGAGTTGAAATTTTTGCACAAATAGTTCAGGGGACGAGATCGCTTGGTATTGAATGTGGCGAGAATCGATAGAGAAGTTTAGATTTTATGAAAATGTGTTTTTTTTTTAAACCTTCAAACCTAAATAGAAACCGTGCAAATTGTAAACTTGCACACCGCTTCCTCATTATTTTATCTCACTCGCAAGGCTTTGTTTGGCAAGTAAAAAAAAACAACACACTTATAGAGGGAGCTTCATAAACGAGATAAAACAATGAGCAAGTATAGGTTTTCAGCTTTCTAATTACCATTTGTTTTCCCAATTAATATATCGGGCCGTTCGATATTTTTTTGAAAAATCCTTATTCATCCTAAAAGATCGCAATCTTACAGTTGAAATACAAGAGTGGAAAATTTGTCTTCGTCAATCACTGAAAATTTAATAAACTTGACCTGCCATCCACAAACCGTTCCACCTGACTCGAAACACTCCATATACATTTTATGTGTCTATATTGGTCGACACAGAGAGGTTTATCCTTGTGGAGATTATATGACTTCAGTGCTTCTTCAAACTCGAGTCAAGCGCACCGGGCGCCACCGTTGTATACCACAGCTAGAGTGCTGCTTAAAGAAGTTAAAAATGTAAACAAGAAAAACGGATGGGCTAGGAGTTATTGGTCTAGCTGCCCGAGCGTTGCTTGAGCGTTATTCCAGTACGTATACCACGCTACCATAGGTCCTATTTACTTCTCCAAGTCCTTTCGGGCATTACATGGCATCTATCTGGCAGCGTAATGTACAAGCGTAATATCCGCGACATTCTGGAGCCACGTATCGTCATCGATGTCGACACAATATACCCGTTACGTGCCATGTATATAGGTTCTTTGTAACGCGAGTTCATAAAACTCGACCTTCGGCCCGAACCAAAGTTTCGTTCAAAAATTTATTTTGGTCCTGGTGTGTAATCGGTTGCTCTCGCTCTCACTCGCTCCACAATGTTCGAAAGAAGCTTTTTCGTTTTACTGCAAGCTCTCCTCTTTATATCTCTCCTCCATTCGCTGGTTACTTCTGCGTATTCGGATCTTTCCGAATTTTACGAATAACTATATATATATTTATAGTGGGTTAATGTTGTCGTTAATGAACTGGCGCCATTCTTCATAAACCGAGAAACTCGCGGGTATCTCAATTTTCCGACGCCAAATCACCGGACTCTATGAGATTGGTGACTTATTATTTTGATGGTCGTTGGTCTCGAATGCATATCGGTCGAATCATATCGAGCGATAAAACCTGTAATTCCGTTCTCCTTAGACCACGGTAAAATTCCTACAGTCATACCCTCGACGATTCCCATAATTTCTCACAGTAAGGATCACAAAGTTTCTTATTGTTCCTCACGTGGGGTCAAAGAGTATTGGCCCATAGGCGCGAGCTAGCTCATAACTAAATTAACACGCTCCCGTGTGAGGATGCTTGACTGGATCAACATCTTGTTTCAAGCAGCGTTAATTTCGGGAGGGCGAAACTATGTTCCGTCGAGCGTTTGGGACTGGCCGCTGAAAGCACTTCATTGTGGCTGCAAGAGCTGATTAATGGAATGTACTTGAAGCGAGCTCCGCGTAAACTCGAGGGTCTGTGGTCTCAAGTTTATTTTTTCTTCTCTTGTGACGATGAGCCCTAAACTGTGGCTCACTACGCAATCCATCATGAGTCTCCATCTCATGATGGCTCCCTTACAGAGTCTCCGAATTTCGAGTGCTCTCTGGTCAATTACAAAAGTGTTATTAAATTATTTTATATTTATTATTATGTTATTTAATTATTTTTAAAGGTTTTGTAAATTTTGCAAAAAAAAAGGAAAGAAAATGCAGTGGAGAAAGATTGTTCAACCACCGGTGTACAGTGGCTGTTATATCTGACCTTAGCGTGGAGACCGTAGGTCGGAGAGAGGTAAGTGATTTCTAGCTGCAACGCGCGTAATGCGCACTCGCTGGGAGCTGAGGCTTCTACCATGGCTCTTTGGGGTAAATATTGACCCTACACGGCCTTTTCGATTCCAAGTTTCCGGTTTCGACCCCCCAAGTAGCTTCCTTTCAATCCCAAGTGCCCGGTCCAGATTGTCCTTAGCCTGCATTGAGATCTACAGGAGGTTACTTGGGGTCGAGACCGAGGACTAGATCCAAAGCAGGTCTAGTTGGTTTATGTTCGTCAGATATTGGGGATCCAAAAGAGGTTTAGGAGGGCTAGTAGTGGGTGAAGTGCAGTGAATGAAAGGTTGGTGACAGCACCGAATTCCGCAAATAAGGTCTAGTGCATTCAAAGGAGGGTCACCGCACGTATACTACAAAGGAACTAGGTTTTCGAGCATTCAAAGGAGAGCTACTGAAATTTCGACTCGTGATTCCACCGCTTAACGACACATCAAACGGAGCCCAGAGTTTTGGCTCACCGGAGACGTCGAATTTTGAATTCGAGGCTAATCTCGAAACTAGCCTGAGCAATCTAAACAGAAACTTGTACTTAATTTCTAGCCAGATGTTGAAACGGGCCAACTGCCCAGAGCACGGTCGCGAATGGTTCATAGAACAAAAGGCTGTTGTCGCGTGTACGATACTGGAATGGCCGTCTGCTATCTTGCTCAGTCTCCTCTTTATCCTCAGCTACGTTCTCTCCACACTGCACTTCTCCGGACATCCGGAGAGCAAGGAGCAGTGTTCTGTATTGCATGTACCTATACTTGCCGCGAGTCCAAGCTCCGACCACCCGGCTTAAAGTTTACTTCTAGGGGTGTCTGAGGGATGATGCCACAATGTGCCTGGTGCGCGCGCCTGGTGGTTCACTACCACACGAGAAAACAAGCCTATCCGGCTTGTTTTCTGGATAATTAGTGGTTCACACTTGACCCAGTAAAGCACTAGCTCTTTCCAACCCCGATTACATCGTACCTTCGCATACACCGGGTGATATATCGTATATAGGCATGTCCCGTATAGCTTGTTTCCCTTTCAGCGAAAATATATGTGTACGTTGTCCAGAAGAGCAAAATAGATTTCGAGTAGTTCCTATAACATGTGTGTGTCTCCTTTGGCTCTCGTGTGGGATGAACACGGAAATGGCTGAATAACGGGTGGATGGGATGACGAGAATGTGCGGGCACACAGAAGAGATGGTATGAGGACACCGAAAGGCCGCGCGCGCTCTCGGATATCCTCGGATATGCCAGCCGGTGTCCTCGGCTGGCATATATCATCGCGCGTGTGTGTATATATGTTCTCTGCTCGAGCCGAGTTTCATAGCAGAGCTTGCCGGGCTGAGTCGGTCAGAGGCTTATACCAATACCCGCAAGATCGGATGTACACGAATTCGAATCTTGTGTTGTTATGCATTGGGTTGGCCGAACGCTCATCCCGTGGTCTTCGCGTTGGGGGCGCCAGATGTTCTGGCGCCGTATGTGTATCGATACTGGCGTCGTTGGGCCATAAAACGCGAAAGTCTCTTCGTGTATTATAGACCGCGCCTATGTAATACATGGCTGTGGACCTGGCAAGCGCGAAAATTCCGTGTGCTTTTCCTAATGCCAGTTGAAGCGAGACTATGGCCGGATGTCATCAACTTTTTGGCACATACCGGTTGAACATGAAGCACAAATACACGCGCAGATCGAGTAGGGGTTTGATACGAGGTACTCGAGCCATTTGCATACATCCAATGAACGTGCTACTTACTGTTGGATAGTCACGTTCACTGGAGAGACCCTGGAGGGTTCACAAATACAAAATGTGGCCAATTTTGCGATTTTATACGCATCCATGAGTATGCAAGCTACCGTGAGAGTTGGGTTAGTTGATGCTTAATTTTTGTGCTCAATAAATGATGCTCATAGTTGATGCCCCAACAAACATGCGTAGAGAAGACACGCAACAGGGTTGCTGTAATCTGTCACTGTTTTGAATACTTCTCCCAGTGAGAATACCAGGAATTCATGACACTTTATAGCTAGCCGAAATTATGCGATATATCGCGTGAGACAAAGATAGTGGGACAATACGATGTTTGCATGTTAATATACAATGACAGAGTGCACGAATATATCGAGTAAATGGTGTTAATATCGACTTTAATGATTGGTCGCTACCGAGCTCAGTGGTACGATGCTGCTGCCGTTAGTTACGTGTGCTGGACAAAGGGAATGGGAGGGACAGAAATTTCTCCAGGCTTGCACATATATTATGCCAGTGAGAGAGAGAAAGAGAGAGAGAGAGAGAGAGAGAGAGAGAGAGAGAGAGAGAGAGAACATTTACATGCTGCAGAAAGGAGAAACCAAGTCCACTTGCATATTATCATACATGTATGTTCATGATTAAAGAACCTCATAAGATTAAACCTGTACACAAAAGGCAAGCACTTACATAATATTCTCGCTATCCCGATTAAAAATTGACAAGCTTTTTTCTCCCCCAAATTTTTAAATCTTATTTCAGTTTAAGCCTCCGTATCAGTGTAAAAACGTTTCATGGATAAGTTGCCACTGGAATTTCCTTCTCTCAGTTATTTCGATAAGAGCTTACGAAATTCCTGCGCTATGACCGAAATGTTCGATTGGCTTAATCGATCAGCTTGTTCCGATGTATGCTGCCCGGAATTCCTGGCGACGACGGCTTGATGTGCTACGCTCCGAAAGCCTAGCTGTCATTGTACCTCAGTGAGATCATATGTATATATGCTTTGGCTGATTGATAACGGAAATGGGTGATGAGCAGATTCGAGTTGTGTTCAGCAGTGGAGAATCCATGAGAATCCACGAAATGACAAATGATCATGCAAATGAATGAGACTGGAACTTCATTGACTAACTAACGATTTTAAACTCAAGTGAATAGTAGAATGAATCATACATGTTAGATAAGGGGACGACCCTTATTGCTTTTTTTCAATACAATTCTTTAATTGAAGTCTAGTTTGTTTAATTTAAATGCATCAACTTTCTTGGAGATTCATCAGGATGTTGATAATAATTGTAGGGTTTGATAAAATTAGTAGATCGTTTTGTCGCGAGCCCTCTGCTTATTCGATACATATTGCTAAGATCGAAAGATCCAGCAAATAAATGTTCCTCCCTTCTCTCTCTCTCTCTTTGTTGATTTCTCGTCGAACAGCTATCAATTAGGTTGTTTTGCTGAGAGCATCTTTCAGAACCAAACCGAGCAATTTTAGTGACAAGAATGTACAACACTAAGGTGGATCCTATAAATCGACCTTTAACCCTGTCTCCTTCATATCTATCTCTTTATGTATACACAGCGTACCGTGTCCTAAGAAAACGCATACTGTGAATCTGCTTGTTTTTACTTGTCATGGGCATGGAATTAAAAAAAAAAAAACAGTAAGATAAAAGGATGCTCTGCTAATGGTACAGAGGTTAATGCGGATGGCAAACTATGGCACAACTAGGATGTGACCTTTACACAACTAGGATAGGCCTTTACATAAAACCGAGAGTTGCCACGATTGCTATGAGTAGACAGATAGGAAGAAGGGAAATAAAAATGCTAGACTTTTTTTAAGCCAGTCTTAAGGCTTAGAGAATTTTGTGAGTTGGAAATATTTTAATTCTGGAACAACTTTTTTTTACGACTGCAATGTTTCAGATCACGTTGCCGACTTTTTCCGCTGGGAATTTAGATTTTTAAATCACCATTTTAGCACAGGTTATACGAAAAAAATCAGCTCGCCAGATGTTATATTGAAAAATCAATCCACGTGTAAATACGGGACAAGTTATTGATTTAAAAATGATTCTTTTCATAAAATTATGAGCTTTCAACAGATTACCTATGAAAACGAAGAGTCGCGGAATGTTCGGCAAAGGAATTTCGAATTAATGATATAAACACAAGTCAGTTAGTTTACGTTGTAATCGCGATCAGCTGACAGCCCTCTGCTACGAGTGTTGCAGTAATTCATGCTCATTTTAAGTATTAATGTCAAATTACCCGCTCCAACTATTTCCGTACCTAATGAAATGTGTCCTATCACTCAATTTATAATATCGTTTGATGTAAGTAAGCGAAACGTCGGAGTACAAATTCCTAGCGATAATTCACGATTATAAGATAACCGATGCTTAGGAGCGTATAGGTGCCCTGATGCCAGCTAAAATGGCCGCCGTATAACCGTCAAATGGCGATCAGCACATCCGGCGGGTACGATAAGTGCATTATCCGTCGGAAGTTTCGGGTTTGCCGTTTGACGGGACAGCGGAGAGTGGCATGCCGCGTTGAAACCTGCTGTGGTTCGCATCAGTGGTGGAATAGTCGCGGGGGCGTGAAAACCGATGGTCAGATATAATGCGAAGAGTGTAATATACCGTGAAGTTATAGTTGGGTATGGTTGACCGAAGTGACCAGTCGACGACACACGCACGCTCACAATCAGGAAGAGAATGACAGCATGAGAGAGAGAGAGATAGATA
This sequence comes from Rhorus exstirpatorius, assembly GCA_963564615.1. Classification (NCBI taxonomy): domain Eukaryota; kingdom Metazoa; phylum Arthropoda; class Insecta; order Hymenoptera; family Ichneumonidae; genus Rhorus; species Rhorus exstirpatorius. The sequence continues at coordinate 50,316,980 of OY751313.1, forward strand.
GAGAGAAAGAGAGAGAGAGAGAGAGAGAGAGAGAGAGAAAGTGAGTGACTGGTAGTGCTATATTGATGCCTGATAGCGCAGACCGACGCATGCACCGGGAACATAACGGTAAAGAAAATAAAGCCAGTGGCTATCATTTTACGTGGCACATTAAAGCGTCGGTCGGGCAAATCCATGACGACCTGGTAATCTTTGAATGTGAACGGCTGCGAATGAAATGGAACGAAGAAGCAAAGGGAGGAGACGTAAAAGCCGAAAAAATGTATATGACGGAATCACCCGAATAAATAATAATGACGGAAAAAAGAAAAAGTTCCTGCAGAAAAAAGAACGAAAGAGGGAGAGATAGAGAGAGAGAGAGAGAGAGAGAGACCTGGGTCGAGATACAGCAAGCTGACAACATCGCCAGTAACGTCACTGCTTTCGATCAAAACTTTCCACTATCAGCCTTATCTCTTAAGCAGGCAAAACACGCGATGAATTACACGGCAAGGCGGGTCTCAAAGTCCTTGAGAGCACTTCCTTATCAAAGTCGACTCTTTCGCGTGACCGAGCCCGAGGTAGTATTTGTAGAAAGTACCATTACACCACGAGTAGAGAAGGAAAAAAGAGCGCAAGAACCGGGTAGGGTAGTTAAAAGGATAAAGTTTAGGGCTCTCAAAAGTCCACGGTTTCTCAACATTCGTAGTCTCATAAGTCGGTCGATACGGCCTATTATTATGACATAGATATAGGAAACTTGTGCCTGTATGTATACACGTAGAAATATAACTTTAGGCGTATATAGATTTAGTTCTTGATGAATCCGATTTTCAGTTCCTTCTTGCTCTTCTTCTTCTTCTTCCTCCTCCTCTCCTCTTTGTTCTTCATCTTTTATTCCATCAGCCCGTTTACCCATTCTTCCGTCTTTCTCGATGTCCTGAAGTATAACGAAGATACAGAGACGCCAGTTAGGTTACGAAGGCAGTGAAGTCTCGTTGAGCTTGGTAAAGCATGAGAAGAAGATGGAGAAAGAGGAACCTTCAACAAGGACAGAAAGCGAGAGAGAGAGAGAGAGAGAGGGGGGGGGGGGACAAAGAAGATTCGCGAAAGGTTCAAATCTAAGGCTTTCGCTTATAATCCCCGCGGCTTTGTCCTCTCTCGAGCATGCGCGACCACAGCGGAGACGAGGATTGCGATAAATCTGGGCTTTTGCGGGGAGTGAGAAAGACAGAGGATGTATGTACATATACATCTATTCCGTCTTTATCTTCTTTTCAACAAGTGCTATCCATGAGCCAGTGGTGGAAAAGACAAAACTCAACAGAGATACGAGATAAGCAGCGACGAGTTACGTCTTTCGATTTTTTTCCCGGATTTGAATGCTGTTGCGTGTAAAGGGGGAACGTACAAATTCATGTTACAATGCCATCATCAATGCTCCAGAAAATTTTTAAAGAAAATCATGTGGAGTTCAATTTTTCGAAAGTGATTCAAGTTTCGAAAGTGAAATTCAAGAAGTTTCCAACACATATGCGATAATAATACAGGGAGTTTGGGAAATAGGGACAAAAACCATAGGAGAACCATACCAAATGTGGATTGATCGAAGTGGGCATAGGGTCGATCGACGAGATTGTTTTTTTTTTTAATAACCTTTCAAATAGTGCTAACGAATTAGTTTTACTATATTGTAGTAATCTATATTTTATCCGTTTGTTTTTTATGTTTTTTCGCTCAACCTAAAGATATAAAACAGTTGAGGTCATAAGATTGTGATTATGATAGTTGAAGCCTTCCTCAACTATTCCTTTATCCGTTGGGAAAAGTTAGGCTCTTTTGCGTCATCACACGCATCCACGGGTAGGGGTAGGTCACATCCTATGTCCCGAGGGAAAAGGGAAGTCTGCAGTCCTGTGACGGTACGTGATGCAGGGATGAGAGGACTGATGCTCGCTTAACATCATGACCATTCTGTCGATGGGAGTGGCAAAAACACTGTGCTAGCACTCCGAATACCATTCGCTCGATGCAAGCAGATTTAGGTGGGAGTCCAGCAATGTGGGTACTGCTTGGTTTCGACCAGTGGAGCTGCACTTTTAATTATATAGAATTTTTTTATTTGATTTTGTCTCATTCGAGATCGATGGGGTGGTACCTGGGTCAGTGAGGTTGATCGTGGCTCACGTGGAATAGATGAGGCTTTCACCAATCTCCAGTATAATGAGCTCAAGCCCGGATTATAAATTCTCAATGACGACAATAAGGCAAGGGGAGCGGAGTCCAGCTGGAGTTGAACTCACGAAATTTGACCGAGGAACTCTGGCTGAGTTGATTTCCTCGCCTAGGGATTTTCGCGACCATACATTTATTCACTCAGTTTTCAATGAACAGAGGGCACAAAAAGCACTGCCGCCTTGGGGACCAAGGCACTTAAATCTATGTGAAGTGCCCTGGTCCTCAATTCAAGTAAGACCGGAGAGCATTGAAGCTGACAATTGTCAAAAGTTTCTCGGCATGATTCGTGGAATACATTATATCTCTGGATGGGGTGTTGGATACTCTTCGTCGAAGAAATATGATGAGCGGGACAACGAACTGACGCATGAGCCAACTTCACGACGAAGAATGACGAAAAAAGGAAAATTGAGAAAATCGAGGGCACGCCGGATAATTCGTAGATCGAGTCTCGCGATACGATAATTGACGAAGGGAAACGGAGCGATAATAATTAAACGTGGCGCCACGTCTCGAAGTCACGCTGACTTTAATCCACGTGAATTAGCTAATGAATTTTTGTGATTTAACTCTAGCTCGCTGGACGTTGTAAACCTCTCTAACACTCTTTCATCTCTCTCTCTCTCTCCCTCTGGCACTATAAAAACCGCCGAGCATTCAGTCCTCATGCTGTATCCGACATTCGTGTCAGTAAACTTAGTTAGATGTGTGTGTGTGTGTGTGTGTGTGTGTGTGAGGGAAACGGGGAAAATGGTCGAGAGTTTGGTCGCTGAACTCGTGCCAACCGAGTACACTATATAGACTACAAACCTTCGAAATTGGATGAAATCGCGTCGGGGAGAAAAAAACTGAGTAAGAGAGAAAGAGAGATGAGTGACAGGGTGAATATAATCAGGGCGGTGTAAAATCTCCGTGAATTAATGTTCGATTTTACCTCGCTTATCAACGAGTTCTCCATTCAATTATTTTCGACTCGATTACCGCTTTTATTTTTATTACATTACATATATATCGTAGTATAATAACTATAACCTCCCAATTCCACGCGGCGCTATTCGGCATAAACGTAACTAACGTGAATGATAATGCATATTCATAGCTTTCATGATTGAGAATAAATTTCGCGGTAATCGTGATCGTTGTACGAAAAAAAAAATCGAATCGAGTTGCGGATACAAAAAAAAAACATGGCAATAACTAGCGAGGAGAGGGGCTCAGGTTGGAAGGAAATTAAAAATTTAATCGACTAGATATTATGTCTGTGGCTTCAGTTTTTAGATTGCCGAGCTATAGGCGTATTTTTTTCCCCAATAACTAATATAGAAATTTCACAAAATCGGAAGAGAAAATTCTATCGCCCTGAATCTTTATCATATTTCTTTAGAAAATTTTGATCAACATAATTTCCGTGGCCAATAATTACAATAAACCAATAATTCTCATTCAATGCCAATTGAATAACAATAATAATAATGATAATAATAATAATAATAACAATTCTAATTATTCCCAAATCAGATCTGTATTTAATCATAATATTATCTTTTTTTTCGTTGAAAATAAAATATTTTTGCATAAATGTGAAATTGAGTTAAAATAGCGCAAGAATAGATCGTGGAGTCAAAACGATGCGGGGCAATCCGATTTGAATTTGCAAACGCATTGCGGACCGTTAAAGCCTCGAGCTTCATTGTAATACATACATATATATGCGTTTGACCTTCTCTCTCACTCATCTGTGCCCACCCCATTGCTCGCTCTCTCTTTCTCTCATATTCTCGGACGAATGATTTATTGTGCATCCAGGCTCCCGCTACGTGTGACCGAAATGGTTGATGCATCATTATTCCACCGAATTCCATGTAGCATTCGTCGTGCACATCGTATCCAGCTCATTGCCATGCCATCGACAGAATCACGAATTTATACTATGCATAGATGTATGCGACAACGTTATGAGAGAATTTTTTTGCGGAATAATCGTCAATAATTCATTGGAAATAGGCCTTTGTCCGGGCACAATTCGAAGGGTCATTACTTTGCCAATATTAAATGGAAATTAAGATACTCCGCAATGTTAAAATTCCCCTACGAACGGAATTTAAAAACTTTCGCGATGGGGAACGTTGAAATTGCTTTTATACGAAATTTCAACTATTTCTCGTCCAATTCCATTTTTATATGACGCATTTCACGTGATTTAGTACCAGCCTTCTCCCTCAAGCTTGAATTATTCTGAAAAATTTGTAGCTTCGTAAAAACTTGTCATTATTCATAAATAGTTTATGTTACCCTTTTTTTCCAGAATTTAATAGCCAACCCACTTTGGATCCACTTTGGAGCCAACAACGATGGATTGAAGTTCAAAATTTTCAAAGAATTTTTAAATAATTTTTTTTTTTAGAATTATCGTGATCACAAAAAAGTGTATTTTACGAAAAATACGGAAAAATCTTTTTTTTTTTTCGGGACAGCTCGTGTTTGACTTTGTTCCAAATTGCAAAAAATTGTTCTTTGTTTTTCTCTGTACAAGAATGTGAATCCCAAACGAATGAAAAACGTTAATAGACAATTCGAGTTTCGCCATAAAACAAAATTATTTTCAAAATTTTTTTCACCCGAAAATCAAGCCCTTGGGTTAAACTTTTGTTTTTGTACCTTAATGGGGAATATCGAAACTTATCGAGGCATATGTTCCCCATTGATTGAGCGGCTTGAAGATTTATGCAGATTAAAAAAAAAAAAATATTTGCAAGAAGTCAAGGAAGTGGTACAGTGAAAATTTTTCCGTAAATAAGAATCATCCTAATACACTAGGACCTCGATTTAATGGTCCTCGATTGAATAGACAGTCCCCACCATGTCGCACTTATCGATCGATTTTTCGCGTGGTGGGAGATGGTGGGGGACGCTTAAAGTCTCCCCGATCAGGCCCGTAGCACGGAGTGCCGATGCGCAGATACAGCATGGGCGGGCATACGCTACCTCGATTTAACAAGGTGCGATGCGGAGCCGGTCCCGCCACTGGCCGTTAAATCGAGGTCGTAGTGTATATATGTATGTATCTATTGATTGTATACGATGTGTACAACGTTTGCGAGTGTAATAGACATTTCTGAGCTGAAGCTGACATGGTATGACGCGCATCCCTGTCTTTTGCAATAGTTGAAGAGTTATATGTAACAAGTCTCTGTATGTAATAGGTGGAGAAAAGAATTTTTCATCTCACGGGACACATCACGGAGCCGAGAGTATCCATATAACTTTCTTCTCTCTCTCTCTCTCTCTCTCTCTCTAAATATATGTATATCTATAATCATGAGCACAATGTAACACTGTAACGGTGTGCAACGCTGTTGACCCGGTCGCGGTTCGTCGTATCCTATCCCCGATGGGTTGAACGATGAAATGGAAAGGGGATAAAGTACAGACTTCTCGCAGTAGTCGCTTGTAGCGTAAAAGTAGATGCGCCAGTACGAGGCGGGCATTATATACGGCTCGACGACGTCTCGTCTATACTCGAGAAGTATAATGGAATTTTCAATCGTGTCTCGATCGCGGTAGATTTAAAAAGAAAAATGTTTATTGATTCGAAGATCTGGCTTTGCATCGCAGTCATTTTATGGGGATGCTCGATTAATCGGGATATATCAATCGTGGAGAAAAATGAAATGTTTCGTGATTGAAAAAAAATGTCTCTGCCATAGCAGGAAATTTTTCAGTTTTCTTTTATCCATTTCCCAAAACATATACATGAATCAAAAAAATTATTGATTCGCTTATTTAGATTTTTTTTTAAACATGAAGTTATAAAATAGACATGATGATCGAATAATGTATTATTTGACTAATTTTCGTCAATTATAATTCGTTATCGATACAAAATTGAAACTACATTATTTTAATTAATACAAATTGTTGTCTGGATGGAGTTTTCTTTTTATTGGAATTGAGTTTTTTCATTTCTCATGCTAGTATGATTTATATTTCACACGCCATCTTTAATATCCTGGATGCTCTCTTTCTTCCTTACGAGACTTTTCCATCTTATATTGACAAACTTCCCGACAGCTTTTCCGACGAGTTCATATTCCTCTCCAAGAGAGAGAGAGAGAGAGAGAGAGCGAGAGAATTTTCTCTCTCGGCGGCACATGCAGCTGTGCTCAATCGTTGACGCGAGATATTACAAAAGCTTATGCGGAGAAAAGCTCCTCTGTCTCCTATAGATTTGAGCATATGTTCCCGAACTTTCCGATCATTTCTCTTCCTCTCTATCTTTGTCTCTCTTTCTCTCATAATATGCGCGCGCTCTAGTTTCTCGTGTGTCTCCAATCAATCAGAATTACGACATTTTCCTAGCCCTTGCTTGCTACTAAACATTACATTTTTCGCAAGCCCTTCTATACATCAGGGTATTTTTATTGACTATTTATTTTTTTGTCTACTTTCAATACCTCGAAGTATAAATTACCTTAAAAAAAAAAAAAATCTTACGATCGGGAGACCCTGAAAAAAAGTTTCAAGAAGTTGACATTCGTACTCGAGTAGTGAGGCACTTCTTGGACACAATTGCCAGTGAAATCTGTCCGCGAGGTATTTTGTGAGGTAACAAGAAGTATTAGAAAGAAAGAGCTCGATTTTGAATTCATGCCGTTACAGAGTAATTCGCTCAAGAGTAATAATGGCGTATGCCAAAAATCGGTTGATATCGGTAGACTTGCATAGAGAAACATACAACGTAAGTTACATAGTCGATGTCCCTGCTCTTATTACTATGGTGCACATCTGTATTCACATGCCCGCTGCAATATATGTCATAAGGCGTTGTGTGTTTTCTTGTTACAAAAAAAAAGAAAAGGAATACCGGTTATTCCATTGAATCAACTGGCGTCTCAAAGATGTCTGCGATAGAAAACTTTCAGCTACAGCATCAGCAATTTCGCATTTTTCCTTCACTCCCGCGGAGAAAGTATAACAGATGGAGAGATAGAAAGGAAATATATATGCGACGTTTGCTTTATGCTACGATCTTTTGTGCATCGGTAAAAGTAAATCAGTAGTCATATCGTACAGTAAAAATCACATATTCACATGTATATCCGTCTGATATCCTCTTCGGACTGAAAGATACCTCGCCAAAGCGTACATAAAGCATTTTAAATATATATACGTATACATATTATAAATATGTACTACATAGATCGGTATATGTATCAGATATATATATATATATATAATTGAATCGGGAGCATCTGACTCATGGCCCTGATGCTCGGACCTGGGAATCAAGCGAGCAGCGTCGGTTTCATGACCACAACCAAGACAACGACAACGACCGAGCGGACGACGATCGAACGACCTCGGTCTCGCCCGGTCGTTAAATACCCAGGTTCGGAGTTTCGTACAGGAATAAAGTGGAATCGGTGCAAAATATGGGCTAGGCGATAAATTAATAATTAAAAAAAAAACAAATTCGTTTTGATGAATAAAAAAAGTTTTTGGAAATGGTATCTTGGGGAAAAAAATGTTCAAATTCTGCGTGGATCTAATTGTAGATCTACGGAATTATTTTTTAGATCAAATGTGATCTACGTGGATATAAATTTTTGAAAATCGTAGATCTATCAAGATCTTTGCATAAAACGGTCGATTTGCGTATATTCGAGTCGACCTAATATCATTCTCGAACACTTTTGCTTATTAGATCCTCCGTTTATCTACTTAAATCTCAGTAGATTTACTCAGACCTGAGTAGACCTAACGAAGATCTCCGTAGATCTAATTGAAATGTAAGTAGGTCTATATGTATAGATGTAATTGAGATCCAAGCAGGTCTACGTAGATCTAAAAAAAAAGTCTATTTGATCTACGTAGATCTAAACAATTTTTTTTCCCAGGATTATCTCTTCAAATTTGCACGAATTCTTGAAATTAAGGGTCAGTATTAAGGATCCATCGCTCTATACCTGTCCGATCGACCGTTCGTCCATCTGTTGCTGTATTAAGGGCTGGAAATAATGAGGGTAAAAGGGGAGAGAAATACCGAAGGGTTGAACGGTGAAAAAAAAACAAGGGTAGAGGGTTAAATGTTATAAATACTCGCTTGTGTTAATCGACGAGAGGTATACATATACATGCGAATAGATATAGGATAGCGTATCGATTTTGATGAAGAAGGAAAGAGAGATGGTGTGAGAGCTCGAGCCTGGGGTGCTGACACATCAAGCAAACTTTCCCCGGTGAAAGTTCCATTACCCCCTTGCGTGTACGTATATATATATATATATTGATAACTTTTCCCGCGGCGTCATCACGTCTCACGTTTCGCGAAACATCGAAAGCAGAATCGGTTTCTCTTACCGCGGCATCGCGTGTGGCGTTCACCGACAACAAAAGTAAGGGCTCAAAGTGGTCCTCGAGATTGAGACCCCGAGCCCTGAGAATTTTTCTTGTGCTTCAATCACTCTTTTTTCATCCTCTCTCTCTCTCTCTCTCTCTCTCTCTCTCTTTCTCTCTCTCTCTCTCTATTTCTTTATATATAATATGCTCTTTGAGCTCGATCGTTTTTTTTTCTTACAGAAAATTTCTCCATTGACTGACGGTTTTCTCACGATTCTTCCGACATCGGGCTCTCTCGCCGGAGGTATCGTAACGCGAAAACTTTGATACAGGGGAAAAAAGAGAGAGAAATGAAAAAAAAAAAAGAAAAATGATGAAGTTATAGGTCGGTTGAACTCTGAATGCGATACTGCCGGTAACTGCGAATATTCACTCGACTACTCGAGCACATATACAGACATAAACACCCACGAATACAAAAAACACACACACATATTCATGCGATTATATTGTATACATTGGTACATTGGTTTTCACCCCGACGACAGCCAACTATGGAAAAACGAGTACATACACACAGACGCACATGATCGAAGCATTGAACGAGTCAGGTGTGTCCCATACACCAACTCTATGTCACCGTTTCACCATTGTGCTGCTGGAATACCGAGAGTTTACCTCCGGGCCAAGCACACACGGGGAAACGTATGAAATTCGTTCTGATGTAATTTTCCGGAAATTCGATATGACGCGAGCCATTCTCAAACCAGAAAACGAAACGCAGTGAATATGTCGTATGAATAACAGCTATCGCGATATAGCTGACGAAATATTGAGTGAATTTAGGATTTCTTTTTTTTTTTATCCATAGACAGACGCGAGCATGAAATTTTCGTAAATGTAAAAAAATTTTCAGCGCAAAATTTTTCTTTCGATCGTAAAAATATATATTTATATCAAGATATAACAATAAAAATAATAAAAATTATTCTTTTATTAATAAACATGTTGCATCTTTTCGATCTACTTAATTTTACATGCCCATTTATGATTTAAAAAAAAAAATGAGGGAAAAAAATTTTATAGACCAACCTCGAAGATCTAATAATAAGAATAATGGGCAAGGCCTGAGACTGAATCGTCGAAAAGCCTCGCACGTGCGATTGACAATGTAATTTTATTTTTTTTATTTTATGCTTTTTTTAAATGCTCAAGGGTAGAAATTTCAAGGAGTCATGGAATTCCTCCCCCTTGAATTAATTCCAGCAAAAATGACATGAAAGATTTTGAGACTTGTGTAAAATTTCAAACTGTGTCGAATAAAAAAAAAAAAACTGCAATTTCAGAGCTTCAGGCTGGGAAATAGAAAATATTCAATATTCGTCTCATTTCTGTACTCTGAAAAAAAAAGTTGCAAATTGAAACTTGCCCATTGCTTCCTCGTAATTTTCGAAATTTGATAAAGCTTCTATTGTCTCGCTCATAAAACTCCCTCTATGAAAAAGTGAGTTTTTCAATTTTGGCTTCCTCATAGAGGAATCTAAAAATTTGCAGAAGTTAGAGAGCGAGCGAAGATATTTTTTGAAAAATTGAAAATCTCATGAAACCCGAACCCCTCTATTGATTTTCACGAAATTCAATAGCAACCATCCGTTAATGATAATCTATTTATATTTCGTTTATATTAAAAAAAAAAAAAAATTAGCACTGTATCGTAAAATTTGCGCAAGCGCGAGCACCATTTTTCGAAAAATAAAAAATGACATCAAATCGGAGTCACCGGATGAATGTTTATAAAAATTACAGTAATACAAGGGTTATCATGCTTTACTCGACTGCGAAATTTTAACACTGTAGATTATTTGGTTATCGAGTTACAAACTATTCAATTTTGCATAGTGGTTAGACACATGCACACATACATACACACACGCTCATGTATATGTCCGAACATTTTTGCTAAATTTTATTTCTCGAAATTTAGGCACATTTTGAACACACTGGCATTGAGAACTAAAAAAAGAAATTAAATGTTCACCAAAGCAAAGCTTCCTCTATGAGGAAGCAAAAAATATCGATCTATTGAAAGTTTGCGACGTTTTTTTTTGGCACAATGGTTGATGCTGAAATAGCTTCACGTTTTAATGGATTAGACGTGTATACTATATGCGAGACGCAGAGTTCCGGAATATGTCGAGGGGTTGGAAGGAAATGATGAAGAGTAAAGCGGGCATCGAGTAAACTGCCCGTGTGTGCGTGGGCGTTCGGTGGATTTGATGCAACGCGCGTTTTGATATTACATAGCCCGCGGATTCAGTTTGCCGGCTCGGTAGCGACCAAACGGCCACGCATTCATCATCATACATACATACATGTATATATACGTACATTAATATAAGTATAGTGCGTCCGGTTATCATAATGGGGTGGCAGAGAGTCGGAGGAAGGGTCTCTGTCTGCGATGAGGCATGCAAGAATTAAACGCGAGAGTCAACGTTTACGTAGCTCGCGTTTCTACGAAGACCAAGCGGAAAACGTCAACACGCATACCCGTTATTATCGAGCTAAAATTGTTTCACGTGTGCACGGCTGCTCGTTATTCGTGCATTTTCATTCTCATAATATTCGTATCATGTAATACGAGCGTCATCGGTATTAATCTTCATTCTCGCGAAAATGCATTCCGTCATTCTTCGTTCCCCATATATTCATTCTTCCATCTTTCACGCGTGTCCCGTCAACACATTCACTCGATCGTCTAACATTATTCATCATTTTTTTCACTCGTCAATCTATATCAATTTTCATCGTCCTTAGCATGATCCTCGTTATCGGGCGCGTTTCTTTATGCACTTGTTATCTGCTGATTCTTCATGGAAGCTTTGTCATGGTGAGAATTTTTTTTCAGTTTTCACTGTCAATTTATCATAACGTCGAGATATCATATTTAAAAAAAAAAATGGCCGGACGTGTGTGTGTGTGTGTGTGCTGGCCCTCGAATAGTCGAGCCGCTATATCTCGAGTGCTAAATTTTTGTACACGAACAGAGTATCATCGAAGGACGGTTCGTATTGAATATGGCGAAAATCGCTTGGAGGTTTCATGTTTTATGAAATTTTGAAATTTTCAAAAGTCTCTGACAGCTTTAATTTTCCCAAATTGTGAAATCTCTGGGTGATACATATAAAAGTGCATTAATCTGATGAAATATTGAATGTCCGGAACAAAGTTTTAGTAGCTTGAATTTCAAAAGAAAATGAAACTACATACGACAGAAAGAAGGAAAAAAGCTGCAAGTTGAAACTCGCAAATTGTAATCTCCGAATTTCATACAATATGCTTAATGCTTCCTCCATGAGTAAGCCAAAATTAACAATGGTAGTTTCTCGTAAAGGGAGCGTTGAGCATTGCGCGAAATGTGAATACAGCAATTTGCAAGTTTCAACCTGCACCTTTTTTTTCTTTGCGATCTATTGGCATAATGATGTGTTTCAGAGACGAAAATTACGTAAAAGATCGCCAGGAATGCCGTCAAGTTTGTTAATCGATATTCACGATTCGCTTCTGCAACGTTCGTTGTTTAAAAAAAAAATTGAAACTCAACTGAACGAAGCTTACGTATAAGTTACAAGTGCGTGTGTATTGCCAGTGTGCTGTACACTCGCTGGTAAAATTTTCCATTACCGCGTCGTCTCGCGTCATATACCTCCGATGATCATCATCACAAATACTCGCACACACACACACACACACACACACACATATATATAATATATATATATATATGATTCCATGATGACGCGTCGTCGTCGACGACGTCATAGTTAGTCCTATGGCCGCAGCATTGAAGCATAGGACTGTGGCCTGAGTGCACACACATTGTCGCTTTTGTGCTATACACGCGGATACCATAATGAGATGGCGTATAGTAAACTGGGACATCTAATTATACTCAAGGGCTTTCCACTTCAGAGGAAAGACAAGAGAGAGTGTTGGAGAGAGAGAGAGAGAGAGAGAGAGAGAGAGAAAGAGAGAGGGAGAGAGAGCGAGAGATGGTGAGGAAGAGTAAGGGAGAGCATAGACTGAGCCCGGATTAACAGAATAGCCGCAGAACTACTACATCCCTTATCCTACACCCTCATCTCTCTGCCCCTCGGACGCTTGTGTCCATGTATAACACCGCGATGTTTCACGTTTTGACACGAACCCTTTCACCAATCCAACTATCGGAATTTTCTTCTCGCGGCGCACTACACACATACGGTGTGACATTTCGCGAAAATTTTCACCCTCTTGTAGACTTATTGGCGCGGAGCGCATTGCACTGTCCTGTACTGTCATATCGGGAAGGGGGGGATGGGTGGAGGACAGTTGCATCCCTTCGTGAAAGCACAAGGCTAGATTGCCACGATGAAGATAGAAGGTGGGAATTAAAAAAACAAAATCCAATTCAGACGAGACGCGCGGTCCTAAATTTTTTATACGTAATGGTAGAACTATCGTGAGCAATGCATCAATATCCGAGCCTCCATATTCGCGATACATTCAATTCCGCGGGTCTCGATCGAAAGTTCGTTTTTATTTTTTTTTTTTTCGTCTCTGTATAGTTTATGCCCCGAAGCTACAGGGACTCGGGGATCATACGCTGGCATTTGAGAACGCGGAGGACGCGTATTCATCTGGGATATTTGAGGTACGAGAGGCATTACAGACAGACAGCACGATAGCGGGCGTGGAGGGTGAGTTATTCTCTCGGATAAGTCGATAAATTTCGTATGATCCCGCGATGTATTTGTACAATTCGGATGTTATAAGATGAACCGAATTCACTCGGCAAACTTCTCAGCTTACAGAATTTTCTTGGGATATCAGTTAAAAACGTTTTATCGATTATGGCCAAAGAGTTTATCTGTTTATGACTCTTGCCACCCTCACTTGCCCTTGCTTTGGAATGGATAAGCGTCCGGTGGTTGTTTATGATACTGTGGACTATGGATCAGTCCTTGGTATACCGAATCCAACTGAACTGTCTTTAGAAAGCACTGTACGTTCTATTTTTTTAACAAACGGCATTCATAAACCACGAATTTGAATTATTTGAAATTTCAACGCTTAATTATGGAAACCTCGGTCCGGAGCCTGGTAACCCGAAATTGTAAAAATTTTAAGATACAAATTTACATTTGAAGCTAAAATCGGAGAGGTCTGAGACAAAAATCGATGTAACAATTATTGTGTAGGTTAATTCGGAAAACTTTTGCAACTAGGCTCTAGAGGGACAAAAACACCATCTAATGCGCATTTTTTTGTTCATACACCTGGAAAATTGGAAGAGTGGCATTAGTTGAAAAATTTACACGTTATGAAGGATAATTTTCTGTGCAGATAGTTTGCAAATATTCCACTGGCGCCACTCACGGGCCCAAGCGCGTGACTTTTCTTGCCGATTTTCCAGCTTGCCGACGATTTTCACGAGTTTTCGAGATGCCAACTACTAAATAATGAGTCTACTCGTATGTTCTATAAGTTTCAATATTTCTTACTGTATACCAACGCGATCGGAGGCTCCTCAACGATCTTAAATATCACATATGAAGTTTCTCAGAGGAATAAATAATTCAAGGTTAGAATTTCGCAACGTTGTAAAATACAATAAACATCAGAACGGTCGTGAAATGCAATGAGATTGAAAAAAAAAATTGCATTTCACTACATCATCTATTATTCCCATAATCAGGTTCATATAAAACTCTCATTGACATTATTAACGACATGTTATTTATTTATTCACGTCACACTTTATCTATCTTGGCCGTGCAAAGACTACGTGGTGTATACGTGTGTCAACTTAAACTGCTTTCACGATTAAAATCAGTCGAGATATATCTCGCCCATAGCACGTAATGGTTTACTACAACACAGGCTCTCGCTCTCGGCCAAAACGCCTTGATTTGATACATTAGATTTCGGGCTTTCGTCCAACTCTGGCCCCTTGTGAGAGCGTCATGCTTGTACACTATATCAACACGATCTATATCGAATACGAAAGGAATGAGGAAGTTTCTCACGAGTTTGGTGGTATGGTATCGGAAAAGCTTTTCGTGAATGCTTCAAAGCGGCGATTATATCAGGAACTGAAACGATCATTCACATATCCTGATCTTTGTTCGGGAATAAAGATGTTAAATTTTTTTTTGTTTCTCTCTTTTTGTGGAAGAAACTCGTCAAATTATGTAATTTACCATTGAACTTTTTAAAGATCATTGTTCCCGTGATAAAGCGTGAAACGTTAAGGGTGTCTAGTATTAACCCTGGGATTGTGGACAAACAGGTTGAAATTTTTAGACGTTTTTTTAAAGCAGAAAGACATAATACATCATATTTGATATATGCGTGCATGGTTCGATGGACAATTGTGCGTCCGCCATAACGGACGCTTGCCCGTCGCGAGGACGCCATTTCGTGACAGCGCAGCCGCCATATTGAGGCCTCAACAGAGAGACGCCATACTCGCAACTGATGATATTAAGGAGTTTCTTTCCTAATCACAAGTATTGCAAAACTTCTTCAAATCTATACGTATTATTCTTTGGACTTTACTTTATATTCTCTCTTAATTTGAGATAAGCTTGCCGAAAATGTAAGATCCCTCTAAAATACCTCGTTTTAACATAGCATGGCCTCAGCGGGATCGTAAAATGTAATGCTGGATATACAAATATTTCTCATCATAAACAATATATTTTTCAACGAAAAACAAGATTACAATAGAGTAAATTCTGAAGTGTCTAATGAGTCACAGAAAGACTTAGGTAGCTGAAAGTTTAATGAAGATATTTACTGACAATGTGTAAAAAGTTTACGAAAAATTTAGTTGAGTCAGCCGTTTAAAGGAACTTGACAAACATGGCAGTAGGAAGTGAACACGCGCGCGAACTTTCTAATTGTCGTTAGTCTTAAAAAGTTATTTATACGAAGCTGCTTTTTTAGGTAATGCATAATTATGAAATTATATTAGATTCGGTCAACAACAATAATAAGAGTAATATTTATTCAGCAACGCAAACAATTTAGATAAATAAACATCTAAAGTATGAAGAAAATTTCAACAAACTTGATTTGTATACAGTAATGAATTAATGCTAAAAAAATAACATTAAAAAATCATATCCGAATAGCATGTAATGAAATAATTCAAGTATATATTTCCGTGGATCTCAATTTTTGAAAATCGTTGATCTACCGAAATATTTGTACACGGCGTACACATACATTCGAGTCGACCTGATATAATGCTCAAACACTTTTGTTTATTAGATCTTTGATAGAGATTTATCTAGATTTAATTGAGATCTAGCTAGATCTATTTAAGATCTAGGTAAATCTACGATTATCCAAAGTTTAGATATACGTAGATCTTATCTATTTTTCCCAGATCCTAGATTTAATTACTTGCGTAATTCCTCGATGCATTAAATCACTAAACCCGTCATTTGTCTAGAAGCCAATAAATGTGCACACATTCATATACGGCCTGAGTCGCTCGATCTCGATGAAAAGGCTCGAATAAAGGTTATTTGTATGCATAAAGTGTCGAAGCACAGACAGGAGCAAACAGTAGTGGCAAACCCACGTCCGCCTTCCCGCCCCTGCCCTCACCCTCTCAAACCGTCTCTTTTTTTTTTTTTTTTTAATGGAAATGCATAAATTCCGAACTGCCGTAGAGATGTTATTTCTTCGATATTCGGGCCACGAGGCCGAGGGACGCGAACTCGTGCAAACATACTCTCTAGCACCCAGCAGGCGGATGAAGCTCTCGCGAGGGAATTCCGGGCTCGTTCCCAGCTTCCCCCTACCAGACGATGAAAGGCATATATAGAAATGGATTCGCTCTCAAGTGCAAAATCCACGAGCTGGAACGCACCAGACGCATAGGATATTCTGTAGGATAGTACAGAAAAGTTGGCCTAGAGCATGAGATAAAGATTTCGAGAGGGCAAGTTGGAATAAGCATTGAAGAAGGGAGAGGCTGCTCTAGGAACTTTTGCGGTTTACGTGTGCTTGCGACACGCTTTAGGGAGTCATTAAAATTGGGGCGCGAATATCTCGATCCGCATTGGTGCGTGTGTGTCGTCGAGCCTTAAAGTTAACCACCGGCATATTATAATCCGTGGTCCATTAAGGGCCCATGGAACTATACCGAGCGTGTGACAGCGGAGCAAGAAGTGGTATATGTTCACCAGGCTGGAATTATCGAGAAAACCAAGATGGCTAGGGACGAGGAAAGGCCGGAATAGTTAAAGCCTCCTCTGTTTTCTCTTTCTCGTATATCCTCTAGCTTCGAATTGCAGAAAGACACCACCAGGCCTGGCAGTTTGCCAGCCGGAGCGTCATTACGAGTGGACATTTGAACTCTTGGTCCTTGAAGGACACGGACCAAAGGTATTTTAGCTTTATCACCGTGTGACGAATGAGGGACGTCGGGAGAAAAGTTATAGCCAAAATAGAGAAAAGCTCGTAACTCGACAGGGGTATATATTGTAGCCTATTAAATGCGTAGTGTTTTATTACGGAGCACTTGGTGTGCGTTTAATTTTTTTCTCGCCTTGTAACGCATCATGAGCAGAGAGATTGTTTATCGTACAAGTTTTCTTTTGGCACGTAAGTGTAAGATAAGCGAGATGATGACGTTTCAATGAAAGTACATGTTTCCTGTCTTTTGAAACAACTTACGTAGAGCGTACGTCACCCCTTGAGTATCAGAATCGACAAAAACAAAAGTCATGGTATAGATACGAGTTATCAGCGAGAGGGTATCGGAAATGCTAGGAAGATAAGTTGGTGTCTTTGGGACAGGATCAAAAGGAGATGCGTAAAGGTTTATGTGAGCAGACCTCGGAGACGTCGAGGTGACATATCTGGCAGCGTGTTTTTGGTGCATGCCATCGAGCCTGCGTGCGTGCATGGGTCGACGGACCGTGTCCGCCATGACAAACGCTTACTCGACGTGAGGACGCCATTTTGTGGTAATACAGCCGCCATCTTGAGGTCCCAACTGACGATATCAGCAGTTTTGGGCACGGGATTAAAACTCTCGAGTAGCGTAAAAATAATTCGAGTCTTCACATAAACGACCATTTCAAAAGTTGAGTCAAACTAGTTTTGTTTCTTAAACCTTTTATAGAAGACGATAGTCGATCCAGAGCCCAAGAGAGTAAAGTACATCTCAATGTAAGAACTGTGTTTGTGAGGAATGGCATCGATACAGGAGATAGTTGTATCAGGGAATACACGTTTCGTATGTTTCTTTTGAAATTGGAATCGACAGGCGAAAATAGCGGTTCATTGGCAGGCTTGCGTCGATACAGTAAAACGAATAGATTTTCTATCTACGCTGGTACATATACGATATTGGCAAAGTTGTGTCTTAGTTGGGAGAGTTCGTTGCGGTGTACTGGAAACTTCTGTTGTAGTTATATGGCAAATACGATTCACGTATCGAATGAATAAACGTCAGAGCGAGAGAGAGAGAGAGAGAGAGAGAGAGAGAGAGAGAGAGAGAGAGAGATACATTACGATATGATAACGACACGATAACGATGAAGATTCCTGTTCTAATGGCTTTGCATTTCTCTACTCTCTCGCCTCGTATCATCAGCAACTTCGTACAAATATCTTGACTCATTGACAACATCACCTCGAGTTCTACTTATTCGTAGAACGTTAATGCAAACTATGCGATTCAATTAAAACTATCTAATAACATAGATATAATTTTGATGAATTAGCGCGAGTTGACGCACATCCCGTGTATTCGTGATGGTTTGCAATAATAACTTGTCCAGGAAAAACTTGGGCTCGTCATTATCTTGTTTACTATATACCACCAGCCGAAAGGATACCAGAAAAATCACAAGATCTCGCAGAATCCGATTAAACTTTTTAAATCGTTCGTGATACAGTCAAACTCGGATGTTCTGACCAAAATTTTTCTTTCAATCCAATTTGAAAAAATTCAATCTCATTTACAAAATTTCCATTATACATGATTGATAAATATCATTGATAAAACAATGAAGTATCTCTTGGCAAAAATATTTTTTCTTCCCATGATTATATACTTAGACGCTAAGAAGCAGTAATATCGAGGAAACTTTATATCTTCGTAAAGTATTCTTCGTCCGGCTTCGTCACTGTCGCTGAATACAAAATGCAGGGAAAACCAGAACGAGGCAAAACCCTAAGCCCCTTAGAATAAAGGTGAAATCGTCTGAGACGTTGCGGGATGGAATAGACAGTGATGAGACGCGATGCACACACGCCGTGTGTGCTATTGTGAAAAAAGTAGGTCCTTGGAAACATGTGGAGTGCTCGTACCACAGATATGTAGGGTGAGAGCGCGATGAGGTGAGGGCTGCTACGATGGAAGAGGTCACGGAATGTACGCCATATTGTAAATATATATGGGGTATTTTACGTCAAATAAAAAAATTTGTTACTCAACTTCAATAGCAGTCCCGATAGTTATTTATGAGAAAATTGAGTGCTTGAGGCAAACAGAATGTTTGCTCTTGAAGCTAAGTGGCTTCATTTTTTCATCCAGAGGAAAATTCGGTTATTGGAAAAGCAATTTTTTTGTTGGCTGAGGCTTCAATTTGAGAAATTTATGTGTCTAGTCTATAGTCCACTGACATGTAATTCATATCATAATCTTTTACATCGAACATATGTCTACTTGACGTTCAACCAAATTTCTCTGCTACTACCAAATGGAATGATCTAGGATTACTAAACGAAAAAAACATGTCCTGAGCCCCAATGACCTTTTAATTTAATGCAACTCTATCGTTTTACTTGTAAAAAATGTACTTTGCTCCTGAATTATGATTGAATGATTTCACATGGATTTCGCGATGCATCGAGTGATCTGAATACCCGCATATCACTCGACGTCTTTTGAAATTGATCGGTACAAACCCAATCTACATGACGCTCGATTTCCGGAGGCTGCTGCCACGACCTCCACCTCTCTCTCTCTCTCTCTCTACTAGGGGGTTTGCATCGCACAAATGGAACTGAGGAAACGAGATAAAGATCCGACAACCTTGAGAGAAGCTTTTCTGCTACACGATACCTTATTAAAGTCAACCGCTCTTTGAGAACGTGAAAAATTGAACTTTTTTTTCTTGACTCGCTCTATTCAGACCGTAATAATTCTGGAGTAGTCGGAAAAATAATTCCTGATGATTTTCGATCGCGAGGGAATAACGTCAAGGGCTCCATAAATCGAGATAAAAAATAGAGTCGAAAATGAAAATTTGTCAGAGGAGAGAAGAAAATTTGTTCTGTACTTGTTCGGGATAATCGAAAACATTAATAATTCATATAAAACATTATACAAAACATTAATAATTAATAATTGACGGTTCGATGAATTCTGGTTGCGCGTTAGGAGCTTTGAGAAGAGCATTTGCTGTTATGTCGATATAGCGCAATCGACTTGAAATTATCGCAGCCCATAAGTGTTTATTCCCAGAACGTGGGTGCAAAAATTCAATGAGAACACTATTGAGAAATTAAATGTTTCAAAAAAAAAATAAAAATAAAACATTATTCAACACGCGTTCATATTGACACGCATGAAAAGCAGGTTCTGTAGTTCACGAACCTGAAATGCTAGCACCTTTAAAAAAATTGTATGACCTAGTTCTATATGCAGTGTATGGCTCGAACGCGGGCAACGTGTGCTGGGCACGTTGCGTTCGGCATTTGTTTTGCCGTATGGTCGTGTGTCATGGATCGCGGCCTCGCTCCGCATGATCATTAATTTCTAATTAACGGTGGTGTATACACGGTTCTGAAATTTTGCGGAAGGCATCTTGAAAATATTTTTTACAATTAAAAATAATTAGTTTGCCTCGTAGATATTATTAACCGCGATTATTAACATCGAAGTGTATGTCTCGATTCTCGATTTTTCATCGGAAACCGTACTAAATGACGAAATTTTAACATTAATTTTCTAGAAAACGACAAAGTCGAGCTTATGAAGACTTCAGTGTTGAGCTTTTAGTGGACATATTTATGTGATAGAAAAACCAGTACTCCTCAACATACAGCCCGACCTCCCAATAAGAAACCAAAAGCCCCCAAGGGGAAGAGTTTTTCCTAGAATTCGGATACCCCCACCAGGCGCGCGCTCCGCACTCACTACCTCTGTCTGTCTCTCTCACTCTTTTCCCCATGCGATCCTCTCGATAAGAAACTCTCGAAAGAGTTCCAATTTGTTTACATCGCCCATGCAAAAACGCACACACACACGCTCACGCACGCACGCACACATTAATTTACACTACAATGTTAACTCTATTTTGCCCGAATAATCTCTCCCAGGCTGGTTTCTTCACCAGAGGTTCGCGCACAAAATTCTCGAGCTCGGAGCTCGAGTCGTAGTGGGGGAAGTGCTCGAGCGCGCAACTGGGGAAGGTTTCTTATTGCCGGGTTTCTTATTCGGAGGTCGGACTGTATATCGATGTAACCCTCGACTTTTCTTAATTAGGAGCATTTTTTATCGAGCAATTAAATTAAAATTGTTTAAGAATGCTGAAAAAGGAAGCGTGATTTGACATTAATCTCTCTGCCTCTGTACAAGTAAAAGCACCCCCCTCAGACGACTCGTTCCGCAAACGAACAGAGAAAGCTCCTGAAACATTTTCCAGCGACGTGCAAGTAATTCTCCGTAAGAAAGCGGAATGTGCGTTCAACTTGTCAATTTTATTATGCAAAGCATATACCGTCAAGATTGCTGAAATTTTGGCAATAGTTGTATAAAGTATTTGCGTAACCCATTTAAATAAAATTGAAGTCTCAATGTTGGATGTTGCCTGATGATCATACTTGTTTGATCCATTTTTTGGATGAAAAATTTACGCACAAGGAATAATGTTTTTTTTTTTGTCGATATATCCCTGGATAATAATCAAATTAATCGAAAAATTATATTAGACCGATAACATTTAAATTCGATGATAAAGCGGTATCCATTATATAAATCGGTGGCGTCCAATGTCGATGGTAAAAGTAGCTCGGCGCTTGGTATAACGTCAATTTCAACGAGATATGGAAAACGACGAGAGACACATTAAAAAAGATGCTTCAGCGACCCGGAGCTTTTCAACGACCTCGGGATGAGTACGAGGAATATTTTAGTCGTCCATTGTTGTACAGGACCGAGATAATGGAATAAATAATGGAATAATTTCAGGGAAATAAAGAGGAAAAGCTCGAGGATTTCTCATACGACCGTCTTAGCTCTGTGAGCTGTGTTATCCAGGCGAGTTTCCTCTTTATTATTATTATTATTATTATTATTTTTTAACATATGCGCTCTTATTATTCTTTATCAACTCCTTCGTATATGATTTGATCGTAATCGGCGAAAATTCCAGTCCTTATTTTCGTTACTATGACCTGTTCACATATAACCCCATAAAATTGGCAGGAAAAAGTTTCTAGAATAGTTTACTCTGGGAAATCGTAATAAAAAAATGGCCCTCGTGTTTTAGGGTTTTATTCATCTTACACGATGTTTTCTTTCAGTCGGGTTATTTTTTTTTTTACTGAATCTACACGGATCGTCAAAAATTTATTAAATTTTGCGGAAAAGTATAAGCCGTGTTTCGCGAAGAAAATAAAAATATCTATGCTTTATTTTTTTTCTAGCGAAAAATTGAGCTCACAAGGCCGATAAAATTGTGACAAAAAATATTCAATCGAAAATTTTATGGAAAACTGCAACTTTTATGTAAACATTTTTTTTCTGCTCCCCATATATGTTTTAAGGTATTGAAAAAAAAAAATTGACAAAATTAAAAAAAATCTATTCAATCTGAAATAATTCATCAAAAGTCTGATCATCCGATACGACGAATTGGCAAAGTTTAAAAATTTTCTGGCACGTTTACGAAACAAAAGTGGCAAGATCGGCGGATGCAATTTTTTTTTTTTTCAATTTTCCAATCAAGTCTCTTGAGCAACTTGAACAAAAGTATCTTTTTTTCATAATTCTTTCTAATCCTATATCCCCCTCCCCTCCCCGATAAACACCCCGATCGCGAATAATTAATCACGTTGTTCGAGCGAAGAAAATGCATGTACTCGATGTGTCAAACAACATATCCGCGCACTTTCGTAGAATTGTACCGAACGGAGTAATTAATTTTGCAGTTTGGGAAGACATAATTCGTGGTTCTCGATTGAATGGAATTATTCAATCGTCACGAGTGAGCAGTAATTGCGGTGGTCCCACAACTCGTTTGTACATAAACTGTCGTTGGTATATGTATCGTGCTACAATGTACACCCACGCAATAGACGATTCAACGATTCGGATGACCGATCACCGACGATCGTATAACGATACACTTTCGTTCGTTATTTCTGCAATAAAACGTTCCTCACACACGATATCGGAATTTTACCACAATAATACTCGTGCACCCTTTGATCATAATTCATTAAAGAGGGAAAAAAAAGAGGATGGGGATAGGGAGGGGAATCCACGACTTTGGGACGATTAATTTCAACGTCAGAGGATTAAATTACCCCGACGATTCATTTGTCTTTCGATAAAGTTACCGCGCATTCGAATATACGTCGCGTATATATACACGAAACGGACGTTGGTAATTAAGAACGTACGAGCCCGCCTGTCTAATTAACGTGCCAATTAAGCTGTCACGCGTGGGCGAGAGTTTCGTTTGACGATATCGCTGCTGCATTCTCGCAGCGGCATAACACTCTCACGGCGAATCCTCCGGTGTATTCCGAAAGTCTGCTCGAGTCTGGCGGTTTTTTTTTTTTTTTTTTAATCGATCTTCCGCGAGTTTGCCTTTCATCCCTTCGTATATGGGCGATGGATGGAATGAGAGCGAGAAATAAAAGGGAACACCGAGGAGACGCGGTGGCTCAACGAGTAAACAAAAAGTGGGTTGACGATCTATAGATATGTAAATATGTGTGGGAGGGAAAAAAAAACCAGTCACTGCTACTGGGCGGACAGAGGCCAGGTTGCCTATGTAGCTTTTGGCAGAAAGAGCGAGCAAGACTGAGCGGAAAAGAGAGAGAGAGAGAGAGAGAGAGAGAGAGAGAGAGAGAGAGAGAGAGAGAGAGAGAGAGGAAACTCGGTAAAAAGCCGAAAAAGTACATCAGTTTATTTCTCTGATGCTTGGATACGACAGCGTAACGTTAAATATGTTACTCGGTCGAGAAGACACAAAGACGCCATTATTGTACGTTAAATTTTGTAATTTTTTAATAGCCATTATTACAAAATATATTCAATCGTAATAAACCGCCTGTCCCGTCCATGTTCACTATTTAAGGCTCTTTAAAATAATTCCCAAAGCAGCGAGAGCAAAGCTTCGAATTGGCTAACACCACACGAGGCACCGGTAATCATCCCTTGATAATTTTCTCTTTCTCTTACGGTAAACCTTCATTTTTTTTTTCGAGCCTAATGCTCTTTGAATTCGTCATTGCGGGTGGCTTAAAAATACAGAGAAAGCCATAAAGATGAGTTTTAGTATCAATTGTGGCTCGGCTTTATTTCTGCACCCAGTTTTAGCAATCAAAAAGTCATTTAGGTAGACGATATATACCGTCGCACTATCACAAGCTCGTATCGATTTGTTTCGACTCGGGTGTATATACGTCGGGCGAGAGAGAATCTCTCATTGAAATTTCAATGCGACCTGACGAATCGCAATTCTACCTTGAAGAATTGTCACAAAAATTTCCACAGTAAATATTGTGAAATATTAAGGAAAAAAGAGTAATTTTGTCGCACCGATGAAAATTGAGCTCATGTGCTGGGCACTTGTACTTTTTTTCCTTTTTTTTTTTCTTCAATATTCGGAGCTCGTGCGTGAATAATTAAATATTGCGATTTTCCGAGTCACTTTTGCTCATGTAGGCGTATACTCTTTTTTTTACTTAACTACTGGGAGTAAAGCACGAGCGAAACGAGACTGAGGGGAAAAAAAAAGAAACGAGGGAAAAATATTTAGCGCATGAAGAACTATGAAAAGCGAGAAGAAAAAAATAAACATGTAAAAACTGCGAAGAAAATATCAAAAACACGAGTAGACAAAGCACCCGAGCACAGACATGCCGTTCACATTCTCGCTTACACATCATAGAAACGTTTTAGTTACAGCCACAGCCAGCTTTCACCGTTGCCCAGTTCACAGAGCTTTTATGCAAGCGCGTGTATCCATACATACACGAGCATCCACGATTCTCTCGTTATGAATACTGCCGTGTGAACGAGAAAAAAAAACCTCTAACGTTGAACCGCAGACTCGAGTTTCAATGTTGGAGCTCTCGAAGTATGCGAAAAATTGAATATAAATTTAAAAAAAACTAATATATAATTTATGCAACAATATATAATTTGTATATGTTATAGATATAATTCACTACTCGTGAACGAAAATTGTTTTAAACGCTGTTTGTAAACGGAGCTTGTCCAAGCAACCGAGTTATCCCTGAGAAAACTAACAGTCATAGTCATGAAATTAAAGACGATGAATCATTTAAAAAAAAAACCCAAAATCAAGAAAAAAAACAACAAAAAAAACGTACTTGACCGCGTAGATTCAACGTTGAATCACGAAAAAGTTTATTTTTCTAACAAAAAAAAACAACAATTTGACCTCGCCGGGGATCCATATGAATTGGCTAAGTAAACAATAGAAAAAAAAAATTCGGAAAAAGTGACAGAAAGATGATTTGAAATGCTCAAAGATTAATTCCAATTTGATAAAATGAGTGGCTTGCGTTTATTTTTATATTGTTAATATCCAATTTTAGAATAAATATGCCATAGGTAGCAATTCCAATGAATAATAATAATAATAATCAACGTAAATTGGGACAGCTCTAATTATTTTGGATCCAATCATTTTTTTTCGAGTCTAGAATAACACACTCGTATCGTCTAACTGGCTCAACTGTCTCGGAACACACTTCACGTCTGACCACTTTCTTAACGTTACTACTTCGTTGCGTCTGAAGCTTGATAAATCCTCATTCACGGGATCGTAATACACATAAAATCGAGAATACCGTAATTACTCAAATTAAAATCCTTGTTAAGTGGCTTCTCGATGCTTTTAATTAGATTTTCGTAATTTTGGTTTAATTCTTGCCAACGGTTTTAAGCATCAAATTTCTTTATCATAAATGTATATATAATGTGTGATGAAAAAATTTCTAAAAAATTTTGCCACTTCAACGAGAGGTAAAATTACTCATCCTAAATTAATTGATTAATTTTGAAAGATAAAACACAATTGTTCTTTTAGACGTTATAGAATTCGATTTTCAAAAGTCGTATAATTTTGGCTAAAACTCTCGATTATACCACGATATTAACGTTATCTTTATTAGAATTGACTTTGATTGACCAAACTGGCCAACGAAATAATGAGTATTTTAGATTATCCACGTTTGAGTAGAACGAGGAGAAAATCCAATGTAGCTTTTAACCGAGCTTTTTCACAGGCTTGCGGGTCGAAGCTTTCGCATGTGTTTCGTGATTACTTCATTTTCCTCCTGTTTTCACCGTTATACGAATTTCCATTAATCACGAAGCGAGGGCAAAACACACACACACACACACACACACACACACACACACACACACACACACACACACACACACACACACACAAACAGGCGAGAGATGAACTCTTCTACGGGTTGGAAAATTTATAGTTCACGATTTTGTAGGCTTTATTTCATATTCAGGGTGTCCTGTATTTAAAAAAAAAAATAAAAGGAGAATAAGGTCGAGAAATGAAGTTGTAAAAAAAAAAAAAGTCTTCTAAAAAATTTTGAAGAGTTCGAAGCAAAAATCCGATGATGGCATTGTAAAAATCGTAAAATGTATGGAGGAAACGTTTTTTTTTTTCTGTACGACTTCATTTTTACGATAAAATCGATCGTTTCAATTTTTCTATTTTAATTACACCGTGAATGACACGTCGTGATTTGAATACAAATACATTATTATTATTTGTTCATAGCAGTGTGAATTTAATTACATCCAAAGAAAATTTTTTTCTCTACACAACAGATGAAACGTTGCACGTGTATTTTCGCTTTGGAAATTTGAAGTTTACGTTTCATCGAGTTTTCGATTTTTAATCCAGCGAGCATAAAAATATATAATGGTGGGTGGTAGGTTCAAACGTATTATAGAGAGATATATAACAGAGACTAGAACCAAAAAAGATTGGAAGAAAGTAAGCAGAGAGCGAGAGAGAGAGAGAGAGAGAAAGAGTAAGGACACCGATTCGCAGAAAACTTGTTCTTACAAAATGTTTTCAGTGCACGCTGTAGAGCTTCTCCCATGCATACAAAACGTGGGATGCAATGCGGAATGCTAAATCACGGAAATTTCACACGAGAGAATAGGCACCGGGGAAGACCTCGTTAGCAGAACGGGCATTGAGGCTTAAGACGCCCTCGGCGGATCGAGGGTTGATGAGAGGTAAGGGGTCTTTTGGTCGAGCGAGAGTGGTGTGAATTTCCGGTGCCATTCTCGAGAAGCGTTATAACCACGCAGTGGAGGATTCCTCTTGTCTATAACTATACCGATGAATCTATTTCATTCATGCATGATACCTGTATATATATCTCCTATCCCTTGAGCACTTGCATCTCATCGGACTATCCCTAATTTCCTCCGATGGGTCGTGGCATACACGTGACTGTGAATTTTCAGCTAAATCCCGCGTGTCTGCGCAGTTTCTCGGTCGAGATTCCAGGGCACAATTCGGCTGTCTTCATTGTTATTATTAATAAAAATGAATGTTATTTTTTGAAACAATTTTTAATTATATTTATTCGATAACGTATCATTGCTGATTACTTCCGGCATTCTGATTTTCTTTTTTTTTTAATGTAGTCCTTGCACTTTGATACCTTTTCGAGAATTTTGTGAATTGAAAATATTTTTAACTCGAAATGCTTGTTGCAAAGCGCCGAATTTTTCCGCAAGAAATTACGATTTTAACATCGTCGTTTTGGCTTTAGAACATACGAAAAAAGCGGGCAAATTAGAAATATGAAGATTGCTTTTCCATCATTTTATCTTTACAGAGCTTCCTCTAACGAGCAAGTGAGTTTTTCAATTTTGGCTTCCTCATAAAGAAAGCTTTATGCACGAGATAAAATAGGGAGGAAGCAATGTGCATATTTCTAATGTGCACACTTTTTTTTTTCTGCATTCAATAAAAATACAACAAGAAACAACAATTTTTCGATAACATTTGAAAAAATGAAAAATCCTATAAAGCCTGAAATTTTTTATCGATCTTTCATAAGTTTAATGCCAATGACCGTTTCCTTTTCCTTTTATGTCGAGAATAAGCTGCGAATTGAGCCAAATGTCTTTAAATTTGCGCAAATTAAAGCGGTCACAAATTTTGTTTAATTCAATTTTTTTATTTTTTATTTGAACCCCTCAGCGATTCGTTTAAAATTCAATGCCATGTACTCTTGTCCTGTAATCTATGAACGTAAAAATGTTAGCCCGATAGCCAAATACTTGCGGAGGTTACAGCTATTAGAATTTTTTTTTTTTTTTTTTGAAAAATTGAAATTTTTTTTGAAATATGTATCCCTCGAGCGATTCTTGCCAAATTTAATACCAAACATCCTAGTCCCCTAATCTATTCGCGGGAAAATTTTCGAGCCATTGAATGAAAGTTTACGAAAGTTAGAGCGTTCGTAGGCATTTTTGGAAAAATTCAAAATCAAACGGAAAAATGAGACACCCGTTGAAGATTGTGGCGACAATTTTAATAAGATCGATTGAGGGTTTTGTAATCATGATAAAACTTCCAGCAATTTTGAGATTAGACGAGACAAAATGATTCAACGAACTTTGTCAAATAGATGACGAAAAATCTACATTATACTAAAAAAGTAATAATTCAAGTGCTAAAAAAACATCTTCCACTCTTATTATCAATTCTGACAACTACTCTTACGTATTGACAGATTTTCTAGCTTTCTGCAACAATTTCATTGCTAAAATATAATCGATCACACGACTGGTCTGTCACAGGAACTGCCTTAATGATTTTTTAATTCACACTATTGCGCCTGCTATCGTGTATATTGCATGAAAAAACCGCGAGTACTTGGACTCTCGGCGATGTTTTTTCGTGCTTCAATGTCAGACCAAGGGAGTCAAGGAAAGTTCAATGGACATGGAGTGAATTGGCGTGCATAATAGCGCGCGATCGGAAAATTTCAATCGATCGCTCTCATCGTTATTTCATTCGAACGATCTACCGATTCGATGGCCGCGAGGCACTCGGGTTCGCATAACGATCGTCGGGAGAACGTACGACGGGGTGTTTCAATTTACGATTATAATCTATTATAGAGGGGCTTATCCCGATGTTATACAGGTACTACTGCGACATCCATCTATCGGGCGCACTTTTTTTTTACCACTAAAGTATCTCGTTGGAGAACGAACGAGCGACAGAGTCGACGAGCGAGCGCGCGGTCGTAAAGTAGAATTGTGACGAGCATTCGCTAAACTCACGTAGTACACATTGATGGTGCACACTTTTCTATAGTCTGCACGTCATGTTGCAGTAATAATTCATAGATAACGATAGAAAATTAAAAGATTTTTCGATATTCGGAGATTTATTAAAGTAACAAACGATCTTGATATGCAATGAATATTTTGTTTGTTCGTCTGCGATCATTAATATTTATTCAAGCAACGCAGCAATGCCTTGAGTCCACTACTTGGATGGGTGACCGTTCGATGCTTAGGGTGGTGGATCGCGGAGCTGGAGTTAATTTACCCGTGTCCTAGGGCACTTATACCAGAAATTTATCGCATTTATATGGCACATTTTATGGCATTTGTAGCATTTTTACTGCGTGTACGTATTGCATATTTATACCAGGACACGGGGGAAACTGCCGAAAACCTTTATCGCATTTATCGCCGAAACACTTATCGCATTTACATGGAACTTGTAGCACTTATACTAGGGCACAGGGAAACTGCTGAAAAAATCCAATTTTTCATGTACTCGGAATTCGGGACAGTTGCATTTTTAATCGAATAACAATCCCCTCTTTAATGCGTCTGAGAATCATTATTTTCATAATAAAAAGAAGAAAAAACAATGCCCCGACAAGATTACCTGAGTGAGAAAAAAAAACACACACACACATACACACACAAAGACAACGCAACAACGACGAAAAAGCTTCCAAAGAATAAAAAGCCCGCACACGTTCTCTACGTGAATTTCTTGGGCATGAGTGTTGAAACTACGTGGCGGAAACGGCGTTTCCATAACCAACATATATCCAAGGCGCACACGTTTACCTTGGTTCGGGCCAAGAAACTACCGGATATCTCTCGTTGCTCTGTTTTGCCGCGACGAGACGACGTGCAACAGGCTAGAATGTTTCTTGAATTTCTCTCGCACGAAGCCCAGCAAGAGTGGAGTACCATGAGTGTGTGTGTGTGTGTGTGTGTGTGTGTATGTATGTGTGTGTCGTTTCGACCCCTCGGGTAGCCATGAGAGACAAGTGTGCACGGGTCGTTCCTTCGGGATTTTCCTTTTCACGCCCCAAAAAACATATATTTAGCACTCGCTTCATCCTCGGCCACACGATGTCCTTCGGCCACGGAGTCGTTCGCCCAATTTTCACGCTGAAGCACGAACTAGCCTACTCGTGCGCATAAACTATAACACCAACGCGAATACATATACCCGACCTATAATAGAGTTGGGCACTTTATTCCGCGGTTGAAGAATTTGTCAGGAAGGGGAGAAAAAAAAAACAGATGCTCGACGAATGATTGAACGCGTCTGTTTCAATGTATTTTCTTTGTTCCCGCGGTCTCAATTGAAATGATAAACAGGCGAGTATTCAAAGGAACTTATCTCTTCTGCGACTACCCTCTGAGAATGACAACTGAAAACATCCAAGTTCCGTCTCATCCTCCGCCTTGTTTGCATGAAAAATACGACGTGGCCTCTGCTCTGAGGCTCGACGAAGCATGTATCTTGGATATCAGGGATGAAAAGGTTGTATATAGCATTGGAAAGGTGTTTTGGTGCTTCGGGCTACGAGGAGTATATCTGGGAATGGCGAGCTTCGGGGAATAAGAACCCCTACGTGCGCATCACGGTTGACTGGCTCATTGGCCACGTGCTTCTCGAGACTCAGGGCACAAAAGCGGAAGTAACTTCGGGCTCTCTGCAGTGTTCTGCACGAGAAAACGATGCTACGTTGTACTGCCCCCTTACTTCTAGCATTGGCTATGGCACCAAAGATTTCCCTTCTCCCTCCCTTGCCTCGCGATCTTTGCCCAATGCCAATTCAACCCGGGCTTCTCGAGCTTCATCGGGAAGCACACCTTTTCGCGCCGAAGAAAATGGAACACCCGTGTTCCATTCGGTTCACTAGCTTCCCAGGCTGCTAAAGCGCCTATAGACAAATCTAACGTAGAATGAGAGTGAACGGAGCCGAATACCGTGCTTCGAGCCAGATTTTTCATTGGGCACGATTCGTGGATTCTTTTCTAACGTTTCACACTGCCGATTGATACTTTTCATAATTCAACTGTATATTCCAAAATTTGAAATAATCATTACCACAGATTGAAGTTGACTAGGTTGTACCGATTATTGGACTCGATGGGGATTTAACGGTTGCGAAATTTTTTACTCGCGATATATGTAAAAAAAAACGGAATGTACTCTGCACTTTGGGATAAGCCTTAGGAATTCATGATCGTGGAACTGTAGAATTCTCCGTCTATTGTACAATACAAGTATGACGATTTTGAATCATGCATCCTGCACGGATAACAAATTGGGGTAAATCGGAGAAAAGGATGAGAAAGCGGATAATCGTTATCGCTGTTCCGGACTCTTTTGGTTATCGCTTTTTTTTTAAATCTGTTCCTGCGCGTTTGCACTGAGATCATCGACGAGCGTTTTCACTCTAAGCACACTCCATCATCCTACGTAATTCGCCTCTCTCTCTCTCTCTCTATTTATTTTTAATTGAATTATATCCGCATAGGGATGAGGGCTGGGGGTTCTAGGTTAGCAGAATAAGCCAAGGAGAGATGAACGAAGGTTCGAAAATTTGGGCCAGCTCGCAATGTTCATAATTAGGAAAGAAGGAATAATAGCTCAATTTTACGAGTCTGCAATGGCACAGAAAATTTTGTTACGGAGCTCATGTATGCCTGCAGCAAGAATACTTCATACCTAAATGAAAAATCCCCAAGGATCACCGGGTAGTCTTATGTTTTTTTTCTCCGTCTGGAATGTTTACTCTTGAAACGCCCAAACCGAACTCTCGAGTACTGTACATTTGCTAGAGCTGGACATTGGAGATGCGAAATCCTGATCTAACATAAAGTCATTAAAACATTCGTGGACACTATCGTGGCACATTATCCCTGGTGTAATATTCGCTCACTGTCATACCCAATCGTCGTATAAGTCCGAGGCGACCAGCCTCGAACGAGACTTTGGATTCGGAAAGAGTCGGCTTTTTGTTAGAGGGAGAATAATGGAGGTAATTCGTCAGAACAAATGATAACGAGGGTGTTTAAGCGCTTGTATGAAAGGCCCGATGGCGAGATAGTGACAAATGGCATCGTTGAGTCTCGCGGGAACCCACTGCGGAGAAGATTAGACGATAGGCGAGAGAGCATCAACTCCCTAACCAGCTATATACGGCCGAAGACATTCAGACACAATCTATTGTCGGCAGTGTATATAGGAGGGTGGAGAATGACAGAGTAAGGCTGAACAGAGGGGCTAAGAAAGATTTGGAAAAGAAAAGGGTTGAAGTGAGTTATCTCCGCAAGTCATCGTCCTGCGATTCTTTACGTATATGGAATAACCGAGCGACGATCAACGCCGCCGTCACGATTGAAGCACTGCAAAAGCTAAAGATCTTTCCATCGGCCCTCTCCCGCGTAGTATTTAGGACTCATTGTTCTTCCAGTGTCTTCAGAGTATCCAACGCGACTGTCAGGCTCCTGAAGCCCAAGTTTCAACGACTCGCGTCACCCATCATCAGACTCACTGTTTCTCATCACTTTCCTTTACCCGAAGCCCTCGTCGTTTTCACACTCAGAAACACCGTCGCTCCACCTTGCAAGCTCTTTCATGATACATCACCCTTTAAGCTCTATGGCTTTTGACGCAACATCCCTTGTTTCAACATATATTCCCACATTGACTCTTATACTTGCATGTCTTAATCGATGACTGTACACTGTAAAAAATGTGGTGTTAAATTCAACACTAATTCAACACCGCTCACGAATTCTATAGTGGTCCACCCCGCTCTGTGTGACCTGTTGGTGTTGATTGTCCGGTGTTAAGTATTGATAGTTGACACCAGACTGTGGTTCATCCGATTTGACACCAGGACGGATTCTACAGTGGATTCTAACACTTTACAGTGTGTTATAATAACACACTTTAAGTGCGTTATTTTTGTACGCATTTATCGTGTCAATGGAGCCAAATGAAAAACGCGGGTCAAATTGGCATAATAAATATTGTTTATCATTTATAAATTAGCAATTAGGAATGATCGATGAATGAATTTAAAACAGTTGTCCCATTATTTTTGCAAATCCTGTAAATTAAAAAAAAAAAAAAATAAGTCGTTGACCGGGATTTGAACCCACTATCCTCCAATCGACGAATTCAGCACTTTCGACCCTTAAATAACCATTAAAAAAAAAAATTAAAAATTTGGAAATTATTTTTTTTTTCACGAATGTTTCCGGCTTCGAAGCGCGGACGTTTTTCCGTCGAAATTAATTTTGAGCCTACCTGAGATTTCACCTGAGACCTACCTAACGACCCACCTAACGACCGACACTCTACCACTACGCTATCGATTCCTTATGAGTTTCTTGTATTTAAATGATATTAGTATACGAGTTCTCATACACCATTCGGTGTATCCTATGACTCTAAACGAATTTATGTATGATTATTTTGGGCGATTAAATTTCACATATTCGTATATTTCAGTATATGCGCAACACCGTCATGTGTGAAAAATTACCACCGAACAAGTGCAACGCAAATTCGTTTCTAGCTAACACCGTCACTCGGGAGATATTCGCTCAGAACGGCGTTAACATGCCGTTAATAAATATTACGGGTTCATTCTTTAAGTCTGTATATCTCCAAAGTTGTTTGCCGAAATGAATTATAATTTTAATTGAAATAGCACTCAGTCGGTGAGTTCAACTGCGCCTTCAAAGCACATATTTACACCGGATTTAACTAATCACGACATTAGAGTGGTGTCGTATCAGAAGATAAACGGTGTACTTTCATGACAAAATTGTGCGCGGTGTGGTGAAACACTGGGTTTAGTGTTAAATTTTGATGAAAAATCGCTTAACACCGATTTACAGTGTACGAGGTCAACCATGATATCAGAACGGTGCTGCCGATAACACCACAGATTTTAACCACTAACACCGCACCAAATTGACACCCCTGATTTTTTACAGTGTACGATAGCTCGAAAGGCACTTCAATATTTTTCTTTTTTTTTCACGCTAGGGGAGAGACTCGGAATGTTCAATGGACGCAAAATAAGTCTCTGCGGGATATTAATTCGAGGGCTATCATCGTGTTCTGACAATGCGGCACGAGTATTCCCTTATGTTTTCACCCTTATTTTCTCGAAGACTTATCGCTTTTTCTTTCTTGCTCCATCCCACCGATCTAAATCTTCGCGATGATTCAACGCAACACGAAACTATATATATATGGACTAATGTATTCCATGTCCTTTGGGATCACGCGGATATTCATGGCGCTGGAATGCCGCAAACCTAAGATTCGGGGCATTAACATGAAAGAAAAACGCATGGTTTGTTCCAGCGCTGGGGGGGGGGGGGAGGGCATAGGTTTCCGTGCCAGTATAGAGGAAGATAAAAAGCATTAGATGAGACGGGAGGCTCTCTGAGGAGGGAAATAAAGTTTTCAGCCGCACGGCTGTAATCACTTGGAGTGATATGTGCCCCATACGCTATGAATACATAGCAAGAGTTGAAATGCTGGGGAATATTGCTCGTAGAAGAAGACGCGTAGAGGAAAACTGAAGCAAGGCTTGTCTCACCTACAGACGTTTAGCTTTTGTCTATCATCCTTTCTCTCCCTCTCTCTCTCACACACACACACACTCGCTCTCGTTCGCTTTCCTTTACTTTACACAACAGGTATAGGAGCTTTGACATTATTTGCTACAAACACACGGATCGTTGAGAATTATTAAAAATAATATCATCGATCCGATAAACTATCCTGTTAATCAACTTATCGATCGTTTGCGAACAAAAGACTGTAACCCACACATCGCTTAATTCATCAAATCGTGTGAATTATGTGACCTTTTGTTTACTTCCAGCCGATAGGTATTTTCAGGTAGCTACACATCGTCTCTGTGGGTGTGTTTCATTGTGCTGCTGAATTGATACATCAGCAACGAAACTATTACGTGCATATTTCACGCGAGAGAGTCCATGCCCTGTAGCATAGTATACTCGTATATGAATATGTAACATATCCGCTTTACACATATTTACTCGTTATTGTGCGGTTGTGGTAACGAAACTTCCGCTTCTCTCTGGTTTCCCCACGAGTCCTACCATCAACAATATCGCGATAGCTCTGCCGGAATATTTGCAACCGGTAAATTTTCCGCAAACTCAACTACAGCGCAGTGTTTCACGTTTGTACATCGTGTCATAGTACGGAGAGAACAAAACGTCCGGTGATGCGAGACGAGAGCCACGAGGATAAAACAAATATAATCACGAAATTATATATTAATTGTGGTGGGGTTATAACCACGGTATGGCTCGATACGCAGCCTCGTATGTTACGCCCAACCGATCATGCAATTATCCATTTATGAGCTCATCCATATGGGCGGATCAACGTTGTCACAAATGCGAACAATGACACCGCGTGTTTCTACTTTCTTCATAATCGCGGGATATTTGTGAATTTGGGCTTCCTGCATATACTTACCGTGATCATCGGGGAATTGAGAGCTATCTCTGAGAATTTTAATCCCTTCTCGAACTTACAGCACAATTATACGTATCGATGGCTTTGAAAAATCATGGCTCCTACAAAAAATCGTCGATCGACGTTTCTTATTTTTATTTTTATTTTTTTTTTCCACGATGAACTCTTGCTCGAACTGCAACAAATATTATATCTACAAGTATATCGTGCCATATAGCGTGCACGGAATTTCGATAAACTGGAAAATCTGATGAAGGTGGAAAAAAGAGTATAATTTCCATAGGGATTTTTTTGAATTTTTTCTGACGTGTATAAGGCTGCTGGGTAATCTTAGCGAAAAAAATGTGTCAACGAGAGACCCAAACCCCGAATGGAGAAATTCTCTTTTAGATGTTATGAAGACGTTCTGGTTTTTTTTTTTTCTTAGGCAGCCCATAAAAAAAAAACTACCCCAAAAAACGAAAACTCACCTATGCAAATCGATGAACGACTTTCATCTGTGGATAGTTTGAGGCCCCGAAAGGCTTGAAACAAAAAGGCCCCAAAAAGAGAATACGATAATACTGGAGAAACGTTGACTCGTGAGACCATGAAGACTCCTCCCAACTGCAGTTGATAATATCAAAACCGCTATTTTAATTTTTTTCGTTTCTTTGATTCGAAAAGAGGAAAATTCATTGAGCAATGCTTGATCATATTCTTTGCAAGTCTGCCCGCACGTTGAAAAAAAAATACGACTCTGTATTTTATTTCTTCATGCTTCTCGACGAGGTACACATCTCGAAGAATGTAATAAACACGCAGAATCTCTTGTTTTTGTTTCATTATGGAAGCATCAAACTTTGTATGGCGATGAAAACAAAAAGGCAACTCTTTCTTCTTGCTCTTCTTCTTTACGTCTCTCTCCTCTCTCTCTCTCTCTCTCTCTCTCTCTCTCTCTATCTCTCTCTCTCTCTCTTTCTCTTTCTTTCTTTCTTTCCGTCTTTGGTAAAACTCCGAATAATCTTGAGAAATGAGAAAATACCCGACGGGGATGGCAATTTCTCCGAGTGGGCAAAATGAAGACGCGTCTTAGTGAAAAAGTGTTCGTCGGTGCGCGATAGAGATAAAAGATGTCAAATGCACGCACTCTCGCACGCGAACAGTCGAGAGAGTTCGTTCCAGATATCGCAGAAAGAAATAACAATAATTAACAAGCCCATGATGATTTACTCTCGTGAATTTCATATCTCTGAAGATACCTTCATTCGCTGTCCTCGTTTTCCTCACCCATTCAGGATTGAAATGGTGGATTATAATTAATTACGTATGGCATACAATTTTTCCCGTATTTATTTCGTATAAAAATTGATGAGAAAAAAATCAGAAAAATCTCATTGGAATGGCAATTTCGTATATTTGCAGATATAATTTTCCGTATTGCTATTTCCATGGGGTTGTGTTAGATCCTTGCCAGAAAAATGTGACCTTTTGCCACGAAAATATAATTAATATAAATTAAAATATAAATTAAACATTCCTGAGGAATTTTGTAAATGAAAAACCACGTCTCATCAGGCGAGTTATCTCATGGATAAACGTAATTTGAAAAAAAAAAAAACAAAAACAAAAAGAATTATCGCGCGATAAATTTTACAGGGTGCTTCGTCTTTTCGAGAAATGTGGAGGCGATTTTTCGGTGCATTTTTTTTTTTCTTAATAATATATTGATTTTACGAGCTGGAAAGAGATGAACAACGAAAGAGAGAAAGAGAGAGAGAGAGACAGAGAAGGAGAGAGGAACTGAAGATCGGAGAGAAAAAAAAAATCAGTGAATTTCAGCAGAAATAGACGAGAGAAGAAAGAGAAATTAAGAAGGATTGAGTGGTATGGATAAGCAAAGGAGTCATAGTTTAATGGCTAATGAACATGTTTTTTTGATGAAAAATAAAAAATAAAATAAATGGTCCAAAAGGAGGAAGCGAGAATGAGGCGAGCTCAAGGAACGAAAAGCTTTGTTGTGTGTTGCCAATCGATGTTTTTTTCGTGAATACACGTTGTAAATTTATATCCATTACTCCATCACTGTGAGGCGTGAATTAACTTTTAAAAAGTAGGACAAAGTTCAAAAAAGAGTCCAAAGACACGTGAAGCGATGACGTAAGCATTATAAATGGAGAAAGGTAATTGAATCAGAGACTATCGGGAAGCAGATTTTTTCAGAAAGTAGAAAAACGAAAAAAAAATAAATACAGCGAAACTAAAAGGTATACTTGCTAAAACGCGTGACAGTTACAGAATGTAATATCGAAGAAACGCAAAGAAAAAAAAAGATAGAAAAGAGAGGAGAGAGAGAGAGAGAGCAGCTCGATCTTTTTCCAGTAGCTTGGTCTTTTTTTCCAGTGACCTGACTGATCGATGGAGTATATTGGCTTTCGAGAATTCCAAAATGTTTTTTTTTACCGATTCATATCGTAGCCAGAAGTAACGACACCCCTCAAAAATTCCCTGGTAATCTTTTTTCTTGGGTATTTCGAGCACCCCATGGAGAGGGGGGTAAGGGAAAAAATCATAGAAAAGTGTCGAGCACTTGGAAATAGCCCAATCGATACGATGATTGACCCAATATCTTTTAGAGGGGTTCTTGACATCCATGAACTACCAGAGTCCGTGTATGGAGTCCCCGTGGACCACCCTGGTGAAAAATAACCAATTCGTCGGATACAATCTTTTATGTACATCAGAAGGAGCTTATTCCGTGTTTGCCCAAAATTGAGTAACAATAACAGAACTGACGGAGACAAAAACATGATAATAGGAACCATAAATTTATGTTTCAAAAATACCGCAAATTTATTTTATTGGAATTGTCAGAACAAATTGTATGCATAGTTACGACAACTCGACAGTACGGTTTTAGCAATTTTATTATTTGTTCGTTCAACTATTTACTCTTGACTATAACCATAGCATAACCATCTACACTTCTTTCATATATACTTTCATTGCATGGCTATAACCATAGCATATGCTATATCGCATAGGCATATTAACGATACATTTTAGTTACGTCGATGTTAAAAAAATAATGTCTATTAAATCGAATTCGTGGAATGGTATAAGTATGTACATAATTTACATAATTAAAATTATCGAAGAGATAATTAAGACCCGGTTTGCGTATTTGTGTTACCTTTACATATATATATATTTTTTTTTTTCGTATTTTTTGGGAAACGAATTTTAATTACCTTAACCTTTCACCCTTAAAAGCGAGCATTTTGCTGCTAATATCGGAGCAGAAGCCGCTGCCTCGTAGAAGAACAGGAGTTGTAAAAAAAAATAGTCCTCAGAGGTTCGTGGTTACGTCAAAATTTTATTGTTGACCGAAGCCCAGAGTAACACAATCTCGGTTCGCTTGCACGCTTATTACGTATACTACCCGGGGACCGGCTTTGCTTGCGAGAACGATCTCGAGAGAATGCGCAACATAGCGGGCGCTGCCGAAACTAACTCAGAACCCATCATTCTGGTTACAGTGATGCTTTTAATATTTTCTTATGGCTGCAATTGCCAATGACAATAGTCCACATCAAAAAGGTCACCACAACCAATTTACTTGGTTCCGGTAACAATAAAATTGTTGATGTTACTAAACAAATATTCGCCTGTGCTATATTTTCATAGTTTTGGTTCACCATTCACTTCCCAAGTGCTAACAGTTTCAGATTTTAGGGTAACATATCGAATGATATTTTCATCCATTGCTACTTTTTTTTTCAGGCTCGTTAAACGAGCCTCATCCCCTTAGACGGAACAATCATGAAATTTTGTTCGCTCAAGTTCCCCAATTTGCAGATTGACTGAATCAATGACTCTCAATCGTTTGATTCCATACAGGCGAGTCTTTTCCTTCATTCGACTGAAGAAATCAATCTTTTTCGCGTACTTAGATAGACCCAATCGTTGGATCATTTATCTGATAAGCGGGTAGCGGCGATGGGAAGGTGAGGTCGAACACGGCGATTATTGAGAAAATGGTGGCGAGCCCATCATCAGTTGTAGGTGGAGATGAATGGAGAGAGAGAGAGAGAGAGAGAGGGGGGGGGGGGGAGAGAAAAAGAGAGAAAGAGAACCACCCGATGATTAAGCTCGCCTGTGTCGTATTTTCTATATATCCCTACGTATTCCTGTATCCTATACATTCACCCACCAGCACCCGCGATGCGCAACATCAGCAGTAACTATCTATCTATATATGTTCACCTGAATCACTCTGTCTCCCTTTCTTTCTCTATCTCGCTCATCCAGCATCCCTTTCACTACCTTTGGATCAGCGCTTTGGAGAGTCCCTCCTCGCCGCTTGCTCACGCTCTCTAGTCGAGCCCTGGTGAGCTCTCTTATTAGCTGTCCATGCCTCGAATAGTGGGTGGATATGAAGAGAACAGCCGTGCAATCTTTGTGTGTGCGTGTGTCCGCGTATTTATATGTGCATGTGTCTGAGGGTTAGGGGAAGCCGGGATTGAGCAGCCGTTGGCTGGTGATGCTGTATGGTACTCGGCTCTGAGAAGATTGCCGATATTATGAAAAATCGTGCACCCGAGAGAGCTACTCATCCCTACTTTTCTATACTTTTTTCATCCTTTTCACCTACATCTATATCCATCTCTCTCTCTCTCTCTCTCTCTCTCTCTCTCTCTCTCTCTCTCTCTCTCTCTCTCTCTCTCTCTGGCTCTCTTTCGTTGTGTGCACTTTGCAAGACCCCTTCAAGAGCCACTGGAGTATAAGAACTCGCTGAGCAAGAGAGAGAGGCTTGATGTGAAGATTTTTCTTTAAGAGTCATCGTGGCGCTAATTATCAAGCGATTTACTACTTGAAGAAGCTTATCATAATTTTTCTTTCCTCCTTCCAGTTATAGCTGCTTTAAAGATTTAATTTTTATCTTCTCGTTGCCTATTTTGTCAACGAATGGAAGAGTGGATTGGTTGATGACCAATTTGAGAAGTATTGACCATGGGACAGAATATATTGAAGAGAAGCTAAAGTAATGTCGATTAACGAATCTGCATATTTTCTCCCAAGTTCAATTCAGATCGTTAAAAGTACAGAGAGCAATGCTCGATGTCTCTGCGCTCTTTGTCTCTTAATCACAGATTATTTTTTCTCATTTCTCAATCACACATTGACGGATTATAATTGTTTGTACAGGAATATGGGCTGTAGTGCCTGTGACTCCAGGATCTCCATTGATGATTGGAGAAAACATCATTTTTATAAACAGCAATTAATAGACCCGGGAAAAAATAGTTTAGTTAAATTTTATTTATTTTAAATAAATATTAATTATTTTTGCCCCAACTATTTTAGAAAAAATAGTTGCGGCAAAATCGGACACAAAAAAATTCTAGAAATACAAATTTGATGCAACAAAGAGAAAAATGAAAAAATGGGGATTAAATTGAAAAAAGGTCAATGCGTCAAAATTGAGAAAAAAAAAACTCAACCAAAAAATGTTTTTTTTTTTTGGAAAATTCTTTAAAAAAAACTTCCCAACAAATCCGAAAAATGAGAAAAAAAAAGTCCTACAGCTTTACAAAATTCACGAAATTTCGTGAGCTTTTGAGTCGCATAATGGACAATCACACCGAACAATAAATATATCAATGTAACATATGTCGCTGTACAAAAAGGTCGAATATCTCCTCAATAACACATTTTGTCC
Source organism: Rhorus exstirpatorius (assembly GCA_963564615.1). NCBI lineage: Eukaryota > Metazoa > Arthropoda > Insecta > Hymenoptera > Ichneumonidae > Rhorus > Rhorus exstirpatorius. The sequence goes on from OY751313.1 coordinate 50,358,386, forward strand.
GGACTTACCTCGATGCTGAGCGAACGTGGCGGTTGGCATCAATGGCCTCGTTCCTCGCTAAGAAGCTCCAGGATTATTCGAACGTCGACGTTAACGACCTCGTCGTCGATGGCCGCTGGGGTAGTAGCGGCGGCGGCGGCGTCGTTGGTTGCCTCCTCGTCGTCGTCGTCGTCGTCGGGACGTGCTCGACGCGGCGCTAATCTTGTGGTCATCTCCACTCCGAAGACGGCCCTACGGTCATCGTCCATCGGCCAAACGGGCTCTACACTCTGCGAACACGAATCTTCGTCAGGGGGAAAAAAAAATTCGTGCTCGTCGCATTTACTTATTTTCTTGCACATTGTCTCAACTGAGGGTGAACAAAAAACCAAATCTCAAACGCATCTTTGGAAAAATCATTTTTTTCTGATCACCCTGGGACAGGGACGATGAGGGCTTCTCATCTTGTGACGAGGCGAAGAAAGAATTCACACGAAGAAGTGTCGATTGAAGTTTTTTTCAGTAGAAAAGTCTACGTATGATCAGACGTATGTATCAATTTTACAAAAAAAAAAAAAAAAAACTGCTAAAATCCGTGCCAATTGAAAAGTTGGACAGTGGTCGATCATTATTTCATTTCGCTAACAAAGCTACGACTGTGAACGAGAGCACGAGAAAAAAATTGTTCAGATCTACAGAACTAATTTATAGATCTACGCAAATTTTTTTATTATGGAAAATCGTAAATTTACTTGGATCTTAATTATATCTACCTGGATCACCGTAAGGTCCACTCGGTTCTAAGTAAATTTACCGAAATTTAAGTAGACAAATGGTAATTCAATGAGCAGAAGTGTTCGAGCGTAATGTTAAGTCAGCTCGAATGTATACGTAAATCTACCTGCTACATACGGAGATCCGAATGGATCTACGATTTTCCAAAATTTGGATCTACGTAAAACAAATTTGTTCTAAAAAAGAAAACTACGTAGATCTAAACGATTTATTCCCAAGTGAATTTTTCCAATTTTTTCTCCCTCCTGATGGAAGCTGCGTGAGCGAGAAAAAATAATGCCAGAACATTGTACAAGTTTAAAATTTACACGATATTCGATGAGTTTACGAAATTTTTGAATAACAGAAAATTACTTAAAATCTGTATCCCTTTACCAATAATTTTTCGAACTCAATGCCGGAAATGGCTTTAGCCTTGTCCTATATTTTCATGGCAAATGGGAAACTTTTATAGCTTAAAATTTACGAAAGTTAAAGTGAACAGATGGCTTCTCATGAAATGTGAAAATTTCGAAATTTCGAAAAAATCTAACCCCTTCACTTTACTCCGAAATCTAAACCCTTTGTAAGATTCTCGCCAAATACCAATTTCAATTATTCTTTAATGATACCCCACTCGTGTGAAACGTACGTATGGCAAACTCTATATAAACCAAAACTGTCAAATGATCACTCTAGCCCCGCTTGCAGGATAAAGTGATCGAGTCCATGAAGCAAGGTGTGAGAACGACTGGACGAGCTTTAACAATTGTGATTAAAATGAGGAATTTTGTACATCTGACATTTGTATATCAATCAATGGTATAAAAAATGTGTCAGGTGATATAATCTGCCAATCGCGGCAGGGATGTGTATTGCGAATATCTCTATTTCACTGTTAACTGTTAATATTGAGTAAATAATATATATGAGATATATAAATGACAACGGTCATCCCCATCGTAAGCCCTCTGTAAAGACACGCGAACGTAAGCTATACAAGAGATATTACAGGTGTACCTAAGAGACCACCGCGCATAAAGACGATTGGGCTTGGGAGTAACCATAATTTTTAATAAAAGCACAAATGTACAGTACGAAAAATTGATCGATACTGGAGACTTATGAACGAAGGTATCGTTCAACGAGCTTAAAGACCCCCTACCAGCCTCATCGGCACACATCAGCCACCGGGTAAGAACCCTGTGCACGTTCCAGTATCGCGTAAGCGTACTATAATAAGCCGATCGATCGATGTTTATTTGTGTGACAATAAATACGAATTATCGGATATTAGAAGAGAGACAGCCAATATTTCATGCTGTTCCGCAGCTTCTCTACGCATACATATCTCGGGCTCACCCTGATTTTCTTTACTCCCGAGTTAGATCGCAACTCCGTGAAATCGGTTTATTAAATTTATCATTCTTCTTCCTCAACTTGGTTCGCTCTACGTACTTAACGTCATATACGAAGCGGACGAGACTGTTTCATCACTTAATCCATGGAGACGTCTATGGCCCAATTTTTACTCTCGAGCTTTCATCTTTCCAGCTCGCATTCTCGCGAATAAAACTAGCAAGTAGTGTCACCTAATCTATTCAGCAACATCTGCAGAGCGGTTCTCAGTTAAAAAAAACAATTTATATTAGTTTTTCCAATCGTACGACGTCCTTCGCCTTGTACATTGTCTCATTCTCTTACACTATTACCCCTTTCAATTTCGATATTTCATGTCAATTCTTGAGACCACTCTAGAGTGCGTTTTTCGCAACCATCCTCTCCTCATGCTCTACTGTATCGCATTTGCACGAGGGCACAGGGAAACTATGCCGAAATCTGGCCGATAAACGACTGGCTGTGTTTTACTGATGAGCTTCAAGCTTATCGCAACCGTGAAAGTCCGAATAACGGATGTGGAAACAGATTCACCATTGGCCATTGAGATATAACCGTAGGGTTTGAGTGGTCCAGAAAGAAATTGCAACGTCGCAGTGCTCGACGAAAAATTAATTGGTGCTGTTTTTCTTTCATCTCTTATTCGGTCACATCAGCCCATCAGTCTCTTGCCAATATCTCTCTCTCTCTCTCTCTCTCTCTCTCTCTCTCTCTCTCTCTCTCACACCCTCACTTCCTCTCTTTTTCTTTACCACCACTTCTCTCTCGCTCTTTCTCTCTCCCTCCAGTGACTGGAGAGATAGAAAGTAGAGCTTCTTTTCAATTCCAATTAGAGCCTACCCTGACCCGACACGAATCTCCCACTTCGAACATCTCCACATTATAGGATGTCAATCATCCTGTCGTAATCACAGAAGTATATTTATTTTTGTCTGCGATCGAATTTAGGTATAGTCTTCAACGGGGATTGTAACATATTTCATCAACATTGCATCGGTTTCATAACTTCTAAGTTTGTACGTTCATCGGGAAAAATCTTACTTTGAGACTTCAATGTTATTTATGCTCTGTACGAACATTTGGTAAAACTGTTTCCGATATTCGAGCAACCGTGACCGTACGGTTTTTTTTCATACCGAAATTGAAAAGTTGGCAGCATAAAAATGAATAAACCATGATCACTTTATGACTGCTTTCACTTTATGATGGCGTGGTCACTGTTTTCGGGTTCATTTAAACAACTAAGGTTTTTGAAAAATTGATGGTCCGACAAATTAAAGACGATGGATCATGCGAAAGATGAAAAAAAAAAAATCGTCCTCGACCGCGTACGTTCAATGTGACATTACGAAAAAATAAATTTAATTTTCATGACGTAAATAACGAGTTCTGGGGCGTAGCAGCAGATTTTTGTAAAAGGACAGATGTAACCTCACCAAGGATCCCTCTGAATTCTACGTGAAAAAATTAACATAAACGAGGAAAAAATAATCGAAGTAGGGTTTGAAATGTTTAGCGAGCATAATTTTAATTCGCTAACCTGAACGATTCTTGAGTAATCGAAGGGTATTATAGAGTCAAAATAAACAGAACGTAAGAATAGCACTAATTTTTATTTTATTTTAAATTTAGTCACTTTTTGTTTCCAAAGTTAACCATGCAATATCCTTATCACAGAACAAATCCAAACTAACCAAATATTTCATTGGTACGAATAATATGAAAAAAAAATCGTCTTCATGCAACGACCTCGTAACGAATTGAATGCCAATTACTTTCATGGAAAACCAATCTCAATTGCCCCCTGAACCATGATGCAAGCGGCATAATTGCAGTTTTTGTTTTGAGAAAGACAGCAAGGAAAACGAAATGTAACTGAAATTATTGAATCAATGTTGCTGTTCCATTTATGACGACCAAAGATACAAACCCTACTGAAATTTCTATGCACCACGAACGAGGCCCATGTCTCCCAGGACTTTTTAAAAATGAATACACGTATCTACCTACGTATCTAGAATGATTCACAGTTGTGATTGAGGATGAAACTAGCGTATGTTCGTGAAATAGTCTGTGTATAGTAAACCTATCCATATTTCATGGTCGACCCGACCTCGCGGTTTTCGACGATCCAAAAAGAGAGAGAGAGAGAGAGAGAGCGAGAGAGACTTTTCTACTGCATACTGTTTCATCATCAGCCCTCTTTCTATTTCTCCTGCCTCCTTTTCCTCTCTCTCTCTCTCTCTCCCTCTCTCTCTCTCTCTCTCTCTATCTCTCTCTCTCTCTCTCTCTCGCCCTATGTGACACCTCGCTGTGACCGCAACGTCATCAGCCTCTGGGCACGTTTCTCGCATCCGGAGTAACGTTAATAAGGCTTTCTCTCTCTTTCTCTTTCGCTTCATCCAGCTCCACCCTGGTGCGAACAAGTGCTTCGCGTCCTTGAGCCACCACAGGGATGTTGAAGAGACGAAAAAGGTTATAACAAACGACACATTTTCCTCGCTGTCTCTCCTCGCTGTGACAAGAAGAGATTCTCAAGTACTACCCTATAACTTTGCGCTCTCTTCGAGAGGAGCATCTTGTGTTGCAGTGACCGTGGAATACGAAAATCTCTCTCTCTCTCTCTCTCTGGCCCACATCTCACGGAAGTCACGCCATTCCCGAGCGTTTATATATACTGTGATAATAAATAGATCCAACATGACCGAGAGAAGATTCACGTTGTGCACACATGTATGCACAACGTGAATGGACTTGGAAAACTCGCGAAATAAACGACGAGGAAGATAAAAGCTCTCACGTACGCGTGTGTGCACACGATGAATTTTCGTTGTACCACATGATTATGATCCCTATAATACTATGTTTTGGTCATGGCGTACATGCGTAAAGTTTGAAAATTTTTTTTTTGCTCAAATCTGTGTCGCACAATCGGAGAAAAGATTTGCCGCTTTCTCACGGTATTCTCGCTTCTGATGGTCTTGACACAGTGAAAGCTTAGTACGAAAGCACAAGCACGTGTATAACACACTACGAAAGTTTCGTTTTTTTTTTGAATATTCGACATTGGAGCTCTGTTCACCCGTGGATAAAAAGCGCTTATGTTGAATCAATCGAAATCATCCTACATAGAGATTCCAAGTTGTTGGTGAAGATAAAATACTGGCAAAGGCAAAAGCTTCCGGTGCTTTTATCTCATAAAAGAGATATGAAGGTATGTAGGTATATTTATAAAAGCATATCTCTCGTGTCATTATATGTATATGGACTCTCCACAACCGCGGGCTATACGTATGAATTCATCGCTCTTGCTTAAGTGCTCAACTTTACTACGTGTAAGAAGTTTCTGGCGATCGAAGCCATGCGAGCATAGCCAATCTTTCAGTGGGCTAACGGGGAATTTTTATGGCGCACGATAACGGAAGCTTATACGGAAGACGTTGACCGATTAGAATTTCAAAAAAGTAACAAAAAACGTAGTGATCTCGAGTGGCCATAGAGCGAAAATACATCGTCATCATCGATATTGTATTTTTAAAAAGATCCTTTCACCTCCCCCCCCCCCCCCCCCCTTCAAAAAGTTTACGGTAAAATTTATCCGTGAGCGCCCTTTCCGTTCGGAGATAAAAAGGTTATATAAAATGAAGATACAAATTGCGTTGAGTTTTTTCGGTTATATTTTAACACAAAAAAGAGAAAACAAAATTTTACAAGTTACAATGTTCGAGAAAAGTTACAGTTATTCTAAGCCGATGCTTGTTCGAAAACTCGTGGTAGACTGACTATTGGAAGACTCTTCAACAGCTTCTATTGCAATTTTTGTACGCGCCGTGCGCTGTAACACTTTGCCTTCTCCGACCACACGTGTCACTTTTTTTTAATTCAACGTCTGATTGGAAAAATAATTGTCACTACTATACTCCGTAAAGAACCTTGGAATAGGGCTACAATCTTGCGCATGAACCAAAGAATAATAAAGATGAAATGTCCGATGACAAGCCTTATAAGCGGACAAAGCAAATATGGTCCGGCATTTTCGTACAGAGCGAAGCGGTCCCGATTTTTCAAAAAATCAAAGTTTCCCGAAATTAAGTCATTAGCGCTTCACGGTTCGAATATTTTCGTCGGAATTCCCCTTGCTTACATTTTTTTTTCATTTGGTTGATCGGGGTACACGACGAATCGCACACTGCAATGGGAAAGCCTAAACTTTTAATCACAGTGTCCTTTAGGGGAGTCCTTAGGGAGACATCTTAGTGATACCCTAACCAAACTCGTTGAACTTTATCGTTTCTTTTTTGCCTTAAATGTATTAAAAAATAAAATTATTATCGTTTCAGGCGCACTGAAATGGGAAAGCCTAAACTTCTAATCACAGTGTCCTTTAGGGTAGACCGAAGTAGTTAGAGTTCAACCTTAGTCAAAAAAAAATTTCAAATTATATAAGAAAGAGCCATCTTCTCAATGATACCCTAACCAAATTCGTTGAAGTTTATCGTTTCTTTTTGCCTTAATGAATTAAAAAATAAAATTATTATCGTTTCAGACCCCATATATTTACTTCGATCTTTCAACAATGTTACCGATTCGTTATTCTTGTACTAACGATGCCAGTCGTGCGTAGTCGTTGCAACCGTCTTATCATCCGCGAAAGGATAGTTTTTTTTTTTCTGTTTCTTGGTTGAATTGATAATATTTTCCCTGCTCCCTCTCCTACTCCCTGTTCCAAGCAATGCGCAATCAATAACCAACGTATGAGAATCATAAATTTACCTTTTTCTCCAACACGCCGAATATCCTCAGGATCCACGACCGACCAAAATTGTCAGCATTTTTCTTCACAACACAATCCAAACTTACGCGGCCACAAACGATTATATAACACGAGAGATTTTTTTCACGATTTAATGAATATCTCACTGATCCATACCACAGAGGCCTCTAGAGCTCCCAATCACGTTTCAACGAGGAGCCAATTGTAGGAACGAGCTTGTCCAATAAAAACGTTTCTGTATGGACAATTATTAGCCTGAATTTCGACACTTTGAATATATCTTTCGATGTATCGCATCTCCCCTTGATCTCATATCCGACATTCGGGAAAATAACGTCGAACTTTTCGCGACGGTTCTCGCAATTCTGCGGTGAAGAAACGACGAAAGTTTCGACGAGCCTCGAACATGCCAGCACAACTAAAACTTTCGGATCGAGGCAGTCTCGACGAATTATTCTTACGTTTGACTCTTTCACGAATACGACAGAATGATTATCCTGAATTGCCGTATTGTATGGAAATTTTCAATCGATCATCGGGGTCTCTGTCGTGGTCACTCTCCGTTGATCCTCTTACATTTGGGCACGATTGTCGAACATACGTTGGCGCATCAATGATAATATTAAGAATATCAAGGAGGAACGAGGCGTCGATGGGCAATGAAGCGAATAAAATTTGTCCATTAGTGTCCGGGCGAAAAAGCTCTGGCAATGATTATTTGATAAATCCTCGGGACAATTTTTCGCAAAGACACAGCGGCGTTTCTCAATGATTTTCGATCGACGATTTTTCATTATTATCTTGAATCTTCGAGCCTATGCGCGAATCTTGCTAATAATATACTTCGCTGAGACTTGGCGCTCGACGTTACACCGCCAGCGTCACCTACTTCAGGAGGCTCTTCTGCGAGTCCTTCGTCGCGCTCGTCCTGTGCCCTTCACCGCGATCTCGTGCATGCTCCACGAGACTGGGATGGGGCCCGCGAAGATACCCGTTTCAGCCTTATCACCGCGGCCAGAGGCTTGTTCGATCTCTTGTTCGCGTCGCTTGTGCACTACTGAACCAAGAAATCCTTCGATTTAACGATCCATTGAAACCGCGTCTCGTCCGATTCTCAAAAATCTACCGCATCCTCACTACTCTCTGTCTCTTCTCCTCGAGTGCAAAATCTCAAAACACTGCAATCTTTCCGTTGGAAATTCACCCAAGTCACTCTCTCACTGACGCCGAGGCCGATTCGTCTTTAGACTTTCACACTATATCATCTTCGACGATAAACTTTTTGGCCACACGTATACACCTCGGTTACGCGAATTTCGTTGATTCTGGATAAAACGATCAATTATAGTTTGCGCGAATTGTATGAACGGAAAGTAAAAAGAAAAAAAAAATGCGCCTGGTACAATCTGAGGATTGGCCCGGTGTTCTGTTAAAAAAAAAAAAAAAAAACCAGGACATTGTCGTCATAATCCGCGATTGTAAATTGGGAAACAAAAATACTACTTCCTTCCGGATTAACGGAATCTTCTATACGTCATTTTTTTTCTTACTTTCTCCCATCTTGACATCGCGCAATATCAACCGGATAAAAACATTATATATTTGCCTAAGAAGATTAAGCCGTAAAGCTCTGTATCATGATACTTGGTATTTTGGGGGCGGGGGGATGGTATCGAACAATCAGTGCGGTTAGCCCAGATTGAGTTTGATTAATCGAGTGTACCAAGGCGCAAGCGACAAGGATCGATGTGCACTCGTCAGCGAGGTATCTGACTCGGGATCTCATTCACTCTCGAGACATCGCGCAGAGTCCATATATATACATAAATTTCCAATCGCCGTACTTTATCATCCTTCGCTAAACAACGCGACGGTCCGTTTTCTATCCCCCCGCAAAACAAATTTGTCCAATCGATAACTCTCTGATAAACGGGAGTCAGCTGAGAAGAAAAAAGAGAGAAAAAAAAACTGGGGTAGGCATAAACTGGAGAGGCCTGTGTGATGACGTCCAGCCGCCGGACCATGAACCGTTCGATCCGTGCTTTTACCCGGCCGATTTTACAAATTCAAAGTATCACATCGATACTCGCGCGCTGACCGATCTCTGAAACGTGCGTAGACAACCGAACATTGATACCTCCCGTTCGCGCTAAAGTACGGTCTAACGCTATCCGTATACGTATTCGCGACTGCTTCGGTAAAAAGTTGGACATCAAGAAGACCATTGCATATGGTTCACAACCCCTATTGGAAAACGTTAGTATAGGTTTCCCCGACCTCCAACTTTCTACCGAAGCGGTTGCGGATACGTATACGGACATTGTAGAACGTCTTCAACTCATGCGTATGACTATCGCCCATTGCAAACAAATTTTACGTCCCCAGCGAGATGGACGAAACAACGAACGATATCGCGATATTTTGACGAAACAACGAACGATATCGCGATATTTTGACGGAACACCGGGACCAGTGAGTAAAAAAAAAAACACTGAATCCTCCTAACTGTTCCAGAGCTAACAAAACGAGACAAAACTCAAAAGACATTATCGCAACTATAGCAATAACACTAAACATCCGTTGAAACATTGTAAAAGATATTTTGTTCTTGCTCTACGTGTTGCACACATCGAAATATATATATATATATATATATATATATATATATATCTATGTATCTCCAACTATATTCACGAAACATACGTATGTAGCACAAATTTGTAGCGCACGGCTCCCTGATGGTACACACAGGCCGCGTTCTGTGAACCGCCACAGTCCGCGCAAGTTTGCAAAAGTGCAACGGGATGGGGAAGTGATCGAGACGACCAGTTGATCGTGACGGGGGATAGAAACCGTGATTATTGGCGAAGGGAATGGAAATAAAGATAAAAGAAAAATTGTAAAAATTGAGATACAAAAAACGGAAAAGTTTTATCGGCAAGAGTGAGGGATAGTTGAACGTTGGGGCAGGAGAAGAGGGGAAAAAAACATCAGAAAACGATATTCCTCGTGAGGTACGATCGCGCGACAGAGCGAAGAGTAACCGAGGAGGGCGGAGGAGCCGGGTTGTGAAGATGATGGAAATAGTGCTGTTCGGCCCGAGGAAGATGTGTTCACGGCACGAAGTCGCGCGCTCCACTGAGGCTCCAACGGGCATGCGTCCGTACGTAAACGTTGCGCCTGCGAAACTCAACCTCGCGCACCTATTTTCCCCGTCGAACGTGTCCGAGGGCTATAAGCAAAAGCGATAGAGCACCCGACTCCTGGACTACACCGGGCGGCCCCGTTTATATACATACATATATGCTCACGTATATAACGCTGAAAAGCGCACGCGATATATCCCTAACCATCGCAGTTCCACCGTTTTTTTTTCCAGCTACCTGGAGACGCGCGCTTTTGCGATGCGCCAAGTGGCTGCATACGCGGCGCGCAGCGCGTCAACCGTCGCGCGGAACCTTGGCTCCTTTCGCTATAGGGTTAGATGAGAACCTGTACCTATATATATATATATATATATTATGCGGTGTAGTACCTCGACCGGCCGTGTCCCCGCCACCGGCGTCGACGCGGATGGCCCGCTGGTGGGGGAAGGGGTACATGCCAGTCTCGAGAACATATGCAAACAAGACGCAACAGATGCAAGCGGCGTGCAGAACTGCCGCGTCACTGCTGCGCCGTTTTGTACGAGTGTGAGCGTTTGTTCCGTTTTTCGTTGGCCCCTTACTGTCCCCCATCGTGTCGTCGGTGTTGATAAGCACGGAACCAGTAAATTCGTGCAAATTTGTGAAAAATTTTTTACCGTACGCGCGATTATTCGGGACAAAATAATTTAGATCTGCGTAGTTTATTTTCAGATCTACATAGATCTTAATTTTGGAAAATCGTAGATTTACTTGGATCTCAGTTGGATCTATCTAGATCTCAATTATCCTGATAAACACAGTGGCAGAAACGATAGTAAAAAGCAGCACAATGGCGAACTTCTGCTGTTGAACGGCAGATTGTCGCCATTGTGCTGCTTTCTGCGACCGTTTGTGCCCCCCGTGTCTATCAGGGTAGTAGTAAATCTACTGAAATTCAAGTAGATAAACGGAGATGCAAGAAGCAAAAGTGTTGGGACATTGTGTTAGATGGACTCGAATGTTGTACAACCGAATCAGATCAACGTAGACATCAATGAGTCCCAATAAGATCTAATGAGAGTCTTATTCATTTGATACGCCGATTTAAATCGACTCATTCCTATTCATCTCCAATCGGATGGCAAACTGCTCTTATTGAGACTATTCAATCCGATTCAAATTCTATCGGTTTCAATAAGATTCAATGGGATTTTCTAAGCAGGGTATATTGAAACATATGGTATTGTACGAATTTCGTTGCAATAAACTACGACATTGTCGATCCCTGAGACACTTGAGACAGGTGCTGCCAGACTGGATTACATCGTTGTTAATGAGGAACAAGTCATATGGTCATCAAGGTGATGATTTTCATAAATTAGAAAGTTTTGTGAGAACAGTTCCTCGCTACAGCTGCCTGCTGTAAGGGGCAAAAAAATAATTCAACATCGACGACGCAATTTCTCAATACCAGATGAACATTTGACGAAAAGCCTCAATACCTCTGATCTTAGTGATCTTAAATGATTGCGGATCCGAAATTATCCCGATATCCTGGGTAAATAATCCCCTGGAGACTGTCTTCGGGGTATAGATGGGACACTTGTTTTTATACCTTAAATTTTGAAACCTCCCAGAGCCCAATCCTGAATCAGCAATAAGACCTGTGTCACCTGTCATATCTCTTTCCAATGAATCCAATATTTGCAGGTCAGGGACGTAACGCGAACGTACAGCTTTCGGTATCGCATATTTCCATCGTATTACTTATCTACTTATGTTATGCGATTCTGTTCACGATGTTCACGATGGCATGTAAGATAGTGACAGGCGCATCGATAACATTACCAGAGCTTTCTGGAGGGGCCTATGGTTTGCACGTTAATGTTCGTGATAGTTCGAGGACGCTCAATAAAGACCAGCTGGCCAACGAATATAGTCTCGGTATGCCACGAATGCCTCTCTGGACAGCACTGCGAAGGCTAAGTATAGATTCGATGGCACGATCCTCTGGGTTAACTTTGGTCATAAATGAGATTTTCATTCGGATGGAGATGGACGAATGTATTGTAGCGGATCATGTTACATGGTTGGGGTGCAATGAGTATTTCGACGTGCCTACAACCAAAGCTCAGTTAATTGTCTCTAATCCAGAGGATTGTTCAACGGACCATGTTATTGCATCACTATAAATCCCATTATTTCCGTCAGTTTCAATTTCACACGCGAGAGAAACACCAGAGCCCTCACGCTACATTTATGCATAAGTTTATAGCTTGGAAGGAATTCCTCCAGATATCGGTATAATACGCGCAGCTACTCGCGTCTCATGGCGCACAAACATTCGTCGTTTATGCAGCGAAATCTTTGAAATTTCGTGTCTCAAGCTCGAAGCCTTAAAGCGAAGTTGCATGTGCACCAACGATAAACGAAAGGATCATGCCAGTTAACAATAATGCACGAGTTACGTACGAATATTACTGGGTCAATTGAAACATTATTGCGATTATTTGGATAAAATCTGATAAATGCAGGACAATTGAAAAAACACATGAATCAACAATTGGGGTCAATCCCTGGTGATTCGGGCAACCACTAATTGCAACGGTTCAAGCAACCACTAAAGCAACTGGTTGGTTAAGGACAAAAACTTCCCAGAAAAGCAACCGTATTTGCAACCACTACCCGAGAATTCTATCGGTTGCAAACTACGGTTGCAAATGTGATTACAAACTCAGTTGCAAATAATCGTTTTACAAATCAAATTTGAAGTTGGTTGTTAGTTCATAATATTTCAAACCCAAGCCCCTTTTACATTTTTAAACGTACTTGCGACTGTAGTTTGCAACCACATTTGCAACCGCACTTGCAACTGTAGTTTACAACGACATTTGCAACCGAACTTGCGACTAACTTGCAACCACATTAGCAACCAATATAGAATTCTTAGGTAGTGGTTGCAAATACGGTTGCTTCTCTAGGCAGTTTTTGTCCTTAACCAACCATTGCCAAAAAGCAACCGTTGCAATGAGGTTGCCCGAATCACCAGGGATCCGTTGAGGACGAGAGCTAGATTTACCTGATGGTTCAGTTAGGCGATCAGTATACCTTTCCCTCGTCCTTCAAAAGGCTTGAAGGATCATATACAGACGAATAAATGACCGCAAAATACATTTTTACCGGTAAGCATGTTCCTGATCCAAGTGAGAAATAACTCGTCAGTAAAAGCCTGCATGGAGCACTATGGTGCACATATATTGTGGTGTTACATGATTGATGGCGTACGTAGTAATTTCACATAGACTTGTACAGCAGCACAATTCTGATAGGCGTTATAGCTATGGAGAACCCAGGAGCTTAACTACGAGGCGGGACACGTAGCATATATGGAACATTCTCTTTATCGCGATAACAGGGCACAGAGACCACAGAGAGTTACGATAAGTCTCGTGTATCCTGGATTATTATCTATGTTCCGGTTTATTGACGCAGTATGTACGAGTATGTTCACGTCTACTCGACGTATGTACGTACGTTTGAGGCATTCCACTCCTATTCCAACAGGGACCGTGTTACATCATTTAAAAATCTATTAGTTATTTTTTTTAAATGATGCAAAAATAAAGTTGTAAGAAAGTTAGAATTGTTGGAGACCAAATGGGGCTTGGTAAGATTTTGCTTCCTTATACAGAAAGCTTTGTTTTTGTGAAAAAAAGAAAAATCGATTTTTTGAACACGTTTGCGAATATGTGTTCAGAATTTGTCGAAAGATCGAGAAAACAAACTTAGAAAAAAATGTCTGTAGGTGTGTGTGTGTGTGTGCATGCAGGCCTTCGCAAAATTGTAATTGCAATATCTCTTGAGCTGCTTGAGCTACTGCGCTGAAACTTTGCACGCTACTAAAACGCTCTAGCTTAGAAGAAGAGCCAGCGACAAAAATAGTTACGTCATTTCTTGAAGAATATTTTTCATCTCATTGTAACATAGGTAGAATTTAATTGGAATGTCTGCAGCAGCGTTACTGGTGGACCTAGTAGTGGCAGAGACTGAAAGGGTTATGAAAAAATCAATACAAAAATGTGATATAATGAAGGCTGATTTTTTTTGTATGATGACGTAGAATAATATTTTATGAAATATATTGTAATGACCGACAGTTTGATTCATGGAAGAATGACGGCAGACAGCAAAACGAAGGTCGAGAAAATTATGTATAGGCTATGTGCAAGGGGGCGGAGTAATGACGAAATGTGACGCGAGCGTTTGTGGTGGACATAATTGTAAGTTTTTGGGACCTCATTCGGACACACACACAAACACAAAAACACACACACACACATGCGCAACATTATGGCCGCCATTGCTGTGGGCTGTGTTTTTAGGTTATGGTGTGCTGTCACTGTAAAGAAATTGGACATTTATTTCTTCATTTACTTCAAATTTAGAAATGAAAAAAAGTCCAGATGAATCATTTTTACGTACCTTTCGAAATATTATATTTAGTTAATATAAATACAACACTACAAAAAAATATATGTTTTTCTATCACTTTCGCTGCATAACATCCATACAATTCTAGCACACAATTTATTATACTTTTTCCCGCGAGCGGCGCTAGTAGAACATCTGCACATAGCCAAAGTTAACAGCACTTCCGGCGCAAGTTGTTTCTGCCTTGAAGTTCATTCATCCGAACAGCCGAGCAGTAAACGCTAGCCAGAAGTCGTCGCTATTTTAATAGGCTGTGGCTGCTCGTACGGTAATCGTACGAATAATGCAAAATTATTCGTACGGACATAAGTCTCGTTTATGATTGAACACCATATCCGGAAGAATGATGCACAATTATTCGTACGGATATAAGTCTCGGTAAAGCGCGAATTATTCGAGCTGTCTGTTCTCTTTCACGGACCATTGGTCAGTTCGTGCAGTAAAGCGCGAATCATTCGACGAAAAATCCGCCATCAACGTTATAACCACTTTATGTACCTATTAAAATTTCTGAACTGCTGAATTGTCAACGAAAGAGAAATAGGACAACTCATCGTCAAATAATTCGGGTTTTACTGCACGATTTAGTCATTTAACTGCTTATTCGTACGAATAATTTTGCATTACTCGTCCGGATACGTTATTGGCCTACATTTAATTAATTATCCGTACGAATAGTTTTTCAATTTTTCGTCCGGATACGTTATTGGCCTACATTTAATTAATTATCCGTACGAATAATTTTGCATTATTCGTCCGGATAAGTTATTGGCCTACATTCAATTAATTATCCGTACGAATAATTGTGCATTATTCGTCCGGATATGGTGTTCAATCATACCGGGACTTATATCCGTACGAATAATATTGCATTATTCGTACGGTTACCGTACGAGCAGACACTTCGATTTTAATAGCCCTGCTCTGTTGCGTCAAATCACTGGACTGATGTTAGTAACATCTAGTAAGTTATTAAACTGCTGCTGCTGCTTAATTCCCATGAAATCGCACCTTTATAATAATGCTAGGTAACACGGACCAAAAAATGGAAAAAGAAACGACACGGAAAAAAAAATCCTGATTGCATTTTCTTGAAATCGGAAGCAAGCATAGTCGTAAAACTCGGTATGGTTGTACTCAGATACGATCCCACTGATTTATTGAATTTTTTTTTTTTTTCAAGAATCTTAAAATTGGGACTGGCTGAAGTATCGTGAGATATCTCGATAAATAAACAGACACGATCAATGTTTATCGATTGTAAATTTCCATTTTCCATTGTAAACAATTGTATGCTGTATAATAAGGGTCATTTATTTCTGTACTTACAGGAGCCGCTGATTAAACGGAACGCTGTCTGGGATATCGTAAGACAAAACGTCGAACGATCGATGGAACAGGGAATTTTTTTTTTCCCCCTCAATTCCTCTCTGGGCAAGCGGAGTAAGGGTGGTTGGCTATGGGATTCGTCAGGTTGACTGATCGCTTGAAAAAAAAAAAAAAAAACCAAACGTAGACGCAAGGCCGATGTATATATATTCTCTACGAAAGAGCGCCACTCTGTACAACCGATCGAACGGGTCTTGTGATTGAAATTTATTTTTTATAATGAAAAAAAAAATAAAATAAATATGCTAAAATGTATTTATATGAAACGTTGAACACTTGCGAGGAAAAATTTCTGGAAGAAAACAAAAAAAAAAGTGCACAGTTACGATGAGGACAGACGTGGAAAGTTTCTTAACCCCTGACAGGCAAACATCCAAACCGTTTTCCTCTCCAGGCAATGAGTGTAAAAAATACCCAGTCGAAATTAATCTCAAATATCTCGGCTCCTGATAAAGCTAGCAAGTTTTTTTTTTTTTTTTAATTAAAGTTCAAACGATTTTGCATAAAACAGCGATATTATAAAAATGATTGATTTGAACTATAGAGTTAAAAATGAACGTTGAAACTCAAAAAAGTGAGTGAGTCCGCCGAGAAAAATTAATTTGAGGGGGAGGGGGGGAAATTTTACACTCATTGCCTGTCAGGGGTACTCGTGCCTCTCTCTCTCTCTCTCTACAGGACACCGAGATCACTGCCTTTCCTGCGATCCTTCGCGTGAGCCTCGGCGATCTTTATGAATTTTTTACGATTAAGAAGACTGTAGGCAGATGCGAGTATGCGCAATCCCATTTTCTCAACGTGCAAGACACCGCTGGAGAACAGATCGTGGCCCAATTCGAGGCAGGTACCGAAGTCACTCTCGTCGGCGGCTATGGTGGCCAGTCTAATGATCTCCTCGAGACGCACCATGATCTTTTTTCGTTCTTCCTCCGTTTCTGCCTCATCGATTCTCTTCAATAATTTCTTCATTTCGCCTGTGAAACGAAATAATTAAGGCTCAACGCGAGTCTGACGTGATTCGATCAACTCCGAGTCCATGCGAAAAATATTACAAGCTTTTTTTTTTGTTTTTTTTTTAATCCTTTTACTTTTCCCTCAGCTCACAGTCATACGATGCTCTAGCATAAATGGACGATTTCAAGCTTATCGTATGTAATCAGTTGGTTGCTCTTTCTTCATTCATTGTATTGGAAATTAACGATAAAAGATCAATAAACAGAATGTACTTGACGTTTTCCCAATAGAAGTGCCAACTGAATTTATCCGAAATTTAAAAAAAATCTCGAAGCAACAATCTTTCTTCCATCGTTAAGGTTGTTTAGAAGAAAATCGCGTCTTATGAAAAAAATTTGAAATTTACGCAGTGTGTAATTGAACATTTTAACTATGTCTCTGTAAAATTTCAAGTCAGTTTGGAGCTTATTTACGGAGTAAAAAAATTGCAAAGTTGGGTACTTTTGAGGCCAGATTACATAGCCTCTAATGGACAGAGCCATGCGCGATCTTAATAAACTCGCGATATATCTAATCGTGCCATTGAACTTTTGTTGAAAAACTAACCAAGTACTCTCTGAAATATTCCACGTCGAGCAGTACGAAAATCGTTAACCTTTGGAGAATTTCCTTGAAGATATTGTAACATATGTATAAAAAATCGCATCAAAATTCACTCCGAGCAGGTGAGCGACCGACAGAGCCCAATGTATAAGCATAGGAAAATCTCCCCCACTCTGATCAACTTCTAAACAACCTTAAGGTAGTACCTCGGCGGCCGGAGGCGGGGAATAAGCGGGAACGTAGCCAAGGCCCGGAAAGCGGGCACGCATGAAACAAGAGAGAGTCGGAGCGCTCACAGGCTCGCGCGTAACTCTTTCGCTTACAATATCTCAAAAACTAAATGGTCCTGAATTTTTCTGAATTTTTTTTTTCACATTATTCGTGACATCCCTCTCTAGCTTCTCCTCGACTGCTTAATTTTAGTTTTTACGGTAGAATTAATAACTAACTCATATGTATAGAGGAGGGGGTGAAGAAGGAAAGCGAAGAGAGGGGAGCAGAAGACAAATTAATAGGGATGCTGAGAGGGGAAATAGTTATAATAAATGTAAATTTGTAATAAATGTAAATTTGTAATAAATGTAAATTTGTAATAAATGTAAATTTGTAATAAATGTAAATTTGTAATAAATGTAAATTTGTAATAAATGTAAATTCGTAATAAATGTAAATTTGTAATAAATGTAAATTTGTAATAAATGTAAATTCTTTAGGGAAATAGAAAGAGAGAGAGAGTAAGAAAAAAGAAGAGTCAGTAAAGGGAGAGCGAGAATGTTGAGAGGGACGCAACGGAATAATAATAAAAAATGAGGATAGACATAAGTTGGAATGTAAGAGTGATGTAATAGTGCGTAAGAGTTTTGTAAAAGGCCGAAAAGGCGATGCAAATAAAACTTCTTACTGCTACTACTAATAACTAACTCTTGTGCATACATGGTGCATATGTTACGTGTAAATAAAGCCAACTTTGAGTGTAAATATCTCGGGTTCGGGATGGTCAAGCTTATTTAAATTGCACAGATGTTCGGATAACATATTAAATAACCTGTATGCCAAATTTCGACCATTTCCTAATTTAACTATCCTTTGAAGGTACTACCGTAATCGTGTGTGTTGGAAAATTCGTAAAATTGTATATAATTGGAATCAAATTAGATTCAGACAAATTAATACAAGACAAAAATTAATATTATAAAAGACAAATTAATAGGGATGCTGAGAAGGGAAATAGATGTAATGATGTGTAAATTCTTTAAGGAAATTGAAAGAGAGAGAGAATAAGAAAAAAGAAGAGTCAGTAAGGGAGAGCGAAAATGTTGAGAGGGACGCAACGGAATAATAATAAAAAATGAGGATAGACATAATTTGGAATGTAAGAGTGATGTAATAGCGCGTAAGAGTTTTGTAAAAGGCCGAAAAGGCAATGCAAATAAAACTTCTTACTGCTACTACTAATAACTAACTCTTGTGCATACATGGTAAATATGTTACGTGTAAATAAAGCCAACTTTGAGAGTAAATATCACGGGTTCGGGATGGTCAAGCTTATTTAAATTGCACAGATGTTCGGATAACGTATTAAATAACATTTATGCCAAATTTCGACCATTTCCTAATTCAACTATCCTGTGGAGGTATTAAATTAATCGTGTGTGTTCGGAAAATTTGTAAAATTGTATGAAATTGAAATCCATACGTACTGTCCGTTGCTGCGAGATCTCGATAGCCAAGCTGCGTTTTCTTGTCGTAAGGCACGACTATACCAGCACCGTGAAAAGTTTTAGCCACGACATTGCGTGCCCTGCTGCGCATCGCAGAATTCTCACTATCGAGACTCATGCCGTTATCTTTGGCATAAGCTTTGAGCTGTTTCGATAATTTCATCAATGGACCCTTCTCAAAGGGATTTGCCCTCGTCACTCGGTCGCTTATGTGCTTACTGCAGGACAATATATTTATATATATATATATATATATATTAGGGCGGTTCAATAAAGGGCCTTTTTTTTAGATTTCGCTCTTCTCCGAGATTCTTGTGCTTTTTTACTTAAAAAATAGTTCACGCGAAAGGGCTGGGCTGAAAACATTTTTTTAACTGCCTCAACGACGTTGAAATTTTGAAAAAAGGCTATTTTGGGGAGTTAAAAAATTGAGATATCCTTAAATCCTTCGGTGGCTATGTTTTATATGACGAAACAAAAGTTTTTTTCGTCAAACCTGAGATGCGTGCGATTTTTTTTATCCCAGCGATTATTCAGGGAGAAGAGAAAACGCAATAAACTTAAGACTATAAGAGGATCGGATTTACCTCACCGCTCCAAAGATATTGGGCGCTACGGCATCGATGCTGCAATTCTTGTTGGCACTGTTTTTTGCAACGAAAATCGGCATCTCCTCGATAATATCGCGCCAATATCCATAATGCAAACCCTCTTTATCGTTTCCCTTGAGAATCGTCTGCAAAAATCTCATCTCGGTCAACGAGGATGGAAAACAAAAAAAAAAAAGGAAAGGACGTTGGTATTAATTCCTGGGTCAGGGACGAATACAAACGTACCTGAAACTCGGGTGGATCATAGTAATATCTCCAGTGTCTCAGATATTTTTCCGGCTCCTCGTGTGCATTCTTCTTAATTTTATCGTTCAAAACATCATACGGACCGACGAGCTTAAGATCGAGAAGTTTGAGGGCTGCGGATGGATCTTTAGGCGAGAGGCTTTTACAGAAATCGTAAAACTTGTAAAAATCATCGGGCATCTCGGTGAAAAATAGATTGAGGATAATTTTTTTCGGATCCGTCGAGTCCGAAGCGTCATCCATCTCGACGGTTGCTTCGTCAACTTTTTCTTTCTCCTCGCTGTTCTTGCTTTCATCCAGCTCCAATTTATCAGCCGGGGTAATACCACTTTTCATCGAGACAACCGAATCTTTTGCGAGCGAAGAATCTTCGTTCGCCGATGGCTTAGAATCGTTCTCAGACTCGGAATTATCTTCGTCCGTGTCTCGTGACGGACTCGGTGAGAGACTGTGCGCTCTGCCAACGTCGGAGTCCTCATTGTTTTTTTTTAATTTCGCTTGCGGCTGATTCGTCGCGCTCGATGCCTCATCCTCGCATTCGCTGCTCGAACGCTTTTTACCGGTCGTTATTTCTTGCTCGACCTTCGTATCTTTCTGAATGCAAATTGGGAAAAATAAAAAAAAAAAAAACAAACTTGTGCAAATGAAAAATTGCGAACGCTTCCTCGTTATCTTGGATCATTCACAAATCTCACTCTGCGACCAAGCGATTTTCTCAATTTTGGCTTTTTTCATAGAAGAAGCTCCGCGAATGGAGACAAAGCCAATAAGGAAGCAACGTACGAGTATTAATTTGCACCTTTTGTTCTTCCTTAGCTTCAAATCCTGAGCTTTGCTCGTTTGAATCTCAGAATAATTTGTCGACGCGTTAAATAGCTCGCAAGCATCGATCTATTGATTGTCTTTAAATTTAATTTTAAAAAAACCTCTGACGTCACTTCGATCGTACGAAAAATTTCATATCGTCTAAAGCCAAATTGTCAAACAGATGAAGATTTTTGTTGCAGACAATCTTTTGAATAATTATAAAATTCAATTTGCTTATAATGCCATCATTTAGATTTATCTCCGAATTTCATGGATCAAAACTTTTGGTAGCCGGAGCAATGACGAAATTTTCAGATCCGTGCCGCAAAGTTGGCTCAAAGTTCGAAACATCATCGAACGATTCGTTCCATTCTTTTTAAATTCAATGGAGAACAGGGTTTAACGATAGTCGATTTCTAGAGAAGGTTTTAGCCTGATTTTTGAAGAATTGCAAAAAACTAGAGGGTAGATAGAAATTTTTGAGAAAGTATAAAAATCTCAAAATTCGAACAATTTGTGGAATCTTCACGAAAAATATATTTGAAAACGGGGGGGGCTATATTGCTCAGAAGACACTACCAAGAGTGTTATTCGCAGCTACTTTTTTCCAAATGGATTACCGAATCGCATTTGCGCAAGCGCGCAAGAAAATTACGAAAAACCTGGCAGATACAATTTACTCTAATTTCCATTGCATTACCATCGGAAAATTGAAAAAAATCAGACTAAACGGTCACCAATCTCGCTACTGACCAATGCCGAAAACTTGGAAAATTGCTAAAGTTACTCGCCGACGATGCGATCACCGCTCTCGGTTCGTGCAAGCTTATTTATGGGCGCTTTTCTTTGACCCATTATCCGATATTTAGGTTTTTTTATTTTTTTTAATTGTTCATTTCATTTTGTTTATGAAATTTGTTTATGAAATTTATTGTTTACTATGTATTTGGCAATATAATGATAAACAATGGTAAGAATCGTTAATTTTTCCATTACTCGTCGCATCTAGTTTTTCATAATTTTTAAGAATAATAATCATTCGCATTATGGAGTACAAAATCAACACACGTAGTTAAAAATATCATAAGACATTTCTAAAAAAATAAATAATAAGCAAAGATTGGTAACTTTGCTTAATTTGTTGGGACCACGATAATGAAATTCAATAAAGTTCGTAAATAAATAAATAGGATAATCGTAGATTACAATTAAACAAAAGAAACAAAAAACAAACGGAGAGGTTACCTGCTGTTTTTTCGGCGGGTGTTTGTATTTTGTGCAATGATTCGGATTCTTCTGATAGCATTCAACGCCATAGTGACAAGCAATCCTGGAATCTTCTTCGTAAGCTTTTAGTTCTTCTTCGTAAACTTCGGTAGACATATTTCGTGAAACTGGTGTTTATTCACAGTTTGATAAATAAAAAATATAATTCTCAACTGAACGGAGACGAGGAACAATCGAAAACAGTAAAAAGGGAGCTAGTACCGCGAAAATTTGTCGTACAGTTCTGCCCTCTAGCGGCAGTATAGTATAACTCAGTCGGTAAAAAAAACAACCATGCTGTGAACGTCAATATTTTAAAAATATCTCCTATTTATTATCGATCTTATTAATTATTACATTAATAGCGTGATTTAAAGTACCAATAGAGCCACTATATTACAAGTTCGAAGGAGATGGCTGCATTTTTTCTCATTTTTCCCAGAGTTATAAAAAAATCTCGTTACACTTCGTATTACCGACTGAGCCCACGTGTCCTGTTCTTCTTTATTAGCAAAGTCACAGCCCACAGTGTTACAGATTTCCGCTAGGAACAGTGCAGTTCGTTTCAAGAGTAAAACAAAACGATAAAAAAATTAAAGTTGCCGAAGCAACATCTGGGTGACGTTGTGCTAGAGAGAGAGAGAGTGAGAAAGAGAGAGTGCGTGTGTGAGTCCGTGACAACGTTTATTTTTAGATTGACGGACGGTTTGGCAGTTGCAAAAATAATTCTATCCCGAAACGTCAGTTCGCCAGAGTCGTTTGTCTGTCATCGGTTCGTGGTGGCCGAAGCTCTTCCCGTCACCTTGATCCTCACGTGTTCTTCGTTCTCCCCCCAAATTCTCGACAAGCGAGACGCGCGTACATATATTCTCACTTTGAATGTCAGCGATCATTATTTATTGCTAATCAGTTTAGTTTCGTAGGGCCACGGACTCTGACGCGACACAAAAAAAAAAAAAAAAAACATTCGAATTCTTGTAAATAATCGGATACTTCGCATACATTCCTTCGATCTCTAGCGGGGTCGAGCAAGAGAAACAAAAAACATACTCGTGTGTTGGACTTTCCGCTCGAACACGATAAGATAAACAAGGTGAGGCAAGATAAAATTTTACTTTCCCAAAATCAAGATTCGGATAATATTTTTTTGTCGTATATAATAATCATGCATCTTATTTCTCGATTATTTTTGATATATTCAAATTGTAAACGCTTCAAATTGTTAAAATTGTTCAAAACGCTGCACAGTTAATTATTTAATTCCCATTTTACAAATTCATCGAAATATCAATTCTCATTATTATTATTATTATCGTTTGTTTAATTATTTTGCATTATAATTATTTTTACTTTCTCTTCGCATCAGTTTTTGTCAATGTTTTTTTAATTAAATTATAATTGAACCTAAAAATATATTTCAATGGTATAGAACATTTTTATTGCCATTGACAATGGCATATTTTGCTTCTTCTCTGCGATCAATAGTTTTTTTTACAATATTCTGATTCATCGGACAACCGCTTTATCTTCTTAAGAATCAAAAAAAAATATTTTCTCTATCCTTGTTCAAATAATTTGGCTTTTTCGAGGTTTATCTTCGAGCAAATCGTATCTTCCTTCAGCCATTTGCCGACTTAAGTATTCCTTAATTTCTTGCGTTTATACATCGAGCCGATGCAATAATTTCACGTTCATCCTCGTCTGCATGCATATCGCGAAAAATTATAATTGAATCCATTTTATGCTCTAATTCCTAAAGAGACGCGACGTTAATCTTTCCCTTACTTATGTACGTACTTTCCTCCGTTACCTCTGAGACTCGACAATCGTCGTTATTAATTTTTTTCATTCAGTTTCCCTCGAACTATACCATCTCCAAGCTATCCTCTTATCTTTCAATTTCGACTACTTTCTAATTAATATTATCGCATTAAATTTAATCTTAAGCTACAATGAATCCCGAAGATATCTGTTTTTGCAATAATTTCGAGATAAATTGCCTCAAGACTTTTTTTTGTCAAAAGAATAAGACACGGTATAGCGTGCTCGCGGGACTTTATCTAGTCTGAAAAAAAATGATTTTTGATCGAATCGCGAAGGATTCGAAAGAGGAACAAAAAAGTCCTCGGACAGTTGTCTCCGATTGCGAAAATTAATTTTCTCAAACGCCGAGATATCCTCGGGATCATTTTGTTTTACCAACAGTTATCCCCGTGATAAAAAAAAAAATCCCCCCCCCCCCCCCCTGTATCATTTATTCGGAGACGCGAATGAGAAAACAATCCGCTTTGATTTTTGTTAGCGGTTCCGTTTCGCGTTGCTCCGATCATCGGCTATCGTATGATAATTTTTTTCCAGTCGATAACGCAATGTCATTGAAAAATGGGGCGGCAAAATTGTCGAAACTTCGCGAGCTCATGGAAGCAGCGCAGATAATCGGTATCAAGGGTAAGGGTATACAGGCATTGATTGTAAATTCCGAGGATGCTCATCAATCCGAGTACATACTCGAGAGGGACGAGAGAAGAAGCTTTATCTCGGGTTTCAAGGGTTCCCTGGGAACGGCTATAATAACGGCCAAAGAGGCGGCAATGTTCACGGACGGTCGTTACTTTGTCCAGGCTAGCCAGGAGCTGGATCCTCCCGAGGCCTGGACATTGATGATAGAAGGCGCGCCGCAAACGCCGACCAGCGTAGAATGGTTGATAAACGTTTTGCCGGCAAATTCGACGATAGGAGCGGATCCGAATGTATTGAGCTACACGGTCTGGGCGCGTATGCACATAGCGCTTACCGCTGCGGGACATCGTCTGATGCCTCTGGAGGCAAATCTAATCGATGAAATTTGGTCCAACGAACGTCCCGCCCTTTCGCTCAATCCCATTCTTCCTCATCCGCTCGAATATTCCGGACTGAGATCGAGCGAAAAGATTGCTCACTGTCGACGTGAAATGATGAAAAATCGTACGAACATTCTCGTTATTGCCGAACTCGACGAGGTCGCTTATCTTCTCAATTTACGGGGCTCCGACATTCCGTACAATCCCGTTTTTTTCGCATACGTCGTGCTCACCCTCGACGAGATACACTTTTTCGTTGATAAAACGAGAATAAGCCCGGACGCTGCGAAACAGCTCGAAAACGAGGCCGTTCGTTGCGTTTATCATCCTTACGAGGAGCTACGATCGTATCTACGACGGATTTCTCTCAGTAACGAAGCTACGAGGGTATGGATAAGCAGTCAGACGAGTTACGGTTTGCACGCCGATTGCGAAAAATTGTCGAAACACACGGCCGTAACGCCGATCAAGCTGATGAAAGCGGTGAAAAATGAGATAGAGACGGAGGGTATGAGAGCGGCGCATATACGCGACGCCGTTGCTCTCGTCAAATATTTCGCCTGGCTCGAAGACATGGTCGTCAATAAAAAGCAGAGAGTCACGGAAATTTCCGGGGCTGAGCGTCTCGAAAAATTCAGGCAGTAAGTTGAAGAGTTTTTTTTTTCGTTTTTCTTTACTTTTATCGTAAGATAACTACCGCGATGGCGCAGAGAAAGATTTTCATTCGGCGTCGAGCTATATTCTTTCGGATGATCAGGAGCAATTTTAAGGGTATTCGATACTTATTTACAGGATGATAGGAATATTCAATTTATCAGTTTTGCATAAAAACTGATGAAAGATCAGGCGTAATGTCGAAATTTCTGATAATTTAGATAGAAAGGATTTTTAAAAAAGTTATAAGATTGACGCAACTAAATATTTCATTAATTCAAGTATACGGTGAACGAGTTCGTTAAAAAAAAAGAATCCTCCTTTCCCAATCGCGATAAAAAGATAATTAATATCATTTAATATCAGGCAAGCCAGTTCTTAAATTAGTTAAATTTATTTACGATTAATAACAGAATAAATAGAATAGAGAACAAAAAGTAAAGATAAGGAAATGGAGTAACAACGATTACACACAGCGTATACCTCAAGAGATGATGTTAAAATTTTCAAATTATTTGCCGCTTTTCTGGGATATTTAGGCCCCAGATCGCAAAAAAAAAAAAACCGAAAAAAAGGTTTAAACGATTTTTGACTTAGAGACAATACTGGAAATTGATTTTAAAAAAACCTTTTTTTCGTTGCATTCCAACGATGCAAATTTCAACATCATCTCAAGGGACCATATTGGGCCCCGGCGGAAAATTGAAATAGGCTGGAAGAAGTAATAGGGATAGATTTTGCAAAGTACATAAAATGGTTTAACGAAAATACGCTGATTATGAATATCGACAAAACGCAGATTAAGAGGTTCGGATGCTACAGAGACAGTATCCCGAACTTAGATCCACTCACCCTAAAAGTTGATACAAGCAGGAAAACTATTAATGCCCGCCGCTACAATAAAATATCTGGGGGTAATAATTGACAACCAATTTCGTTGGGAAGAGCATGTCCAGTATGTTGTAAAGAAACCAAGGAGCCTCTCTTTCACTTTCAAAAAACTTAATGATATCTCAAGTATAGGAAAAGTAACTAAAGTATATTTAGCACTCTTCCAATCGATCGCAACGTACGGAATAGTAGCGTCGGGCGATGCTTATAATAATGTTATGAAGTCTATTATTGTTTTACAAAAGCGAGCTCTTGAAACAATTCTAGCAAAAGATAAGTTACAATCCACAAAAGAGTCGTTCAAAGAAATTAGAGTACTATAAATTGGCAAAGCCAGTTCGAAGTAATGGCGGTAATGAAACTAGTCAGAGATGATGAAATTCGGTTTTGCGAAGGAAACACGAGGAGCGCTGGTAATTACAAGCTGCGACAAATAAAAACGGAACAAAGAGATAGGGCGCAAAGCATACGATTATGTGAGGAACAGCTGCTTCAACGCCCTCCCTCGGCAAATCCGAAAAATTTGGAAACAAAAAGACTTTAAAACGGTATATACGGAACACCTATTAACGAAATATTAGAGTAACCGATCCTCGCGCTTAAAGGAATATAAATTTTTGCGACCAATATTTTATATTATTTCTATTATTTATATTATTTCACTTAAGGAGGTTATTAACCCAGAGAAAAACGGTAAGAATGATTCTAAAATTTGAGGGGAGGTTTGTGCTGGTAACTAGGAATACACCGTAATTATTTCAGATTTTTTGACCGCGTAGTCGAGGAGAAAAAAAAAACATTAAATATGCCGCTTATACATGTGCTCTTATGGGAGAAGTATTCGAAGTTATGATTCGAGATTATTTTAGGAGTGAAAAAATGTTAACATTTCCCCGAAGAACCGCTTAAACGACAGATCAGACCTTCATAGATATAATTTGCCCATAAAGAAAGTTTTTCACCGTTCCGATTGTGAAATATACTTGTAAACGGAATTGAGCGTGAATAATGGCTTGGTGAAACGAATGCCGAACGCAACCTGCTCCGCAAGTCGCCATCACGTTCCCCTTGCCGCACCAAATTGATATTAAGAACCTCCTTAAACGTCTATCATTAATGCTGCCAGTTTTTAAGTTTTAATGGTAGATTAATAATTTCCAGGATACTTTACCATAGGGAGAGAGGTTGCGAACAAGCGGAAGCGCTTAGGCAATACAAGCATGAAGCGGAAAGAATATGGGGACCTAGAGTCAATGTTCGATAAAAAGAATCTGTGTTACATAAAGTATGGAACTATGTAAAGTGTGTAATTGCGCTCTCATTGCTCCAATAATAATAATAATAATAATAATAATTCTACATTATCATGCATTTCTGAAAACAAAAAGTTGCACCGCGTACAATGAGAAATAAATATGAGCTTATTAATGCACGAATGAAAATCTTTTTTCCAAAATGCGATCATATTTGACTCAACTAGATCGCAGTAGTTATCTTATCTCGATGTATCAATGCTTCATCGATAACTAAATGGACCCTTTTTAAGTGTCCTTGCTTTTTTTTTTCTTTTTTTTTTTAATCCTTAAAACAGAGAACAAGAAAAGTACGTCGGTCTGAGTTTCACGACAATCTCGTCGGTCGGACCTCACGGTGCGATAATTCATTACGAACCGTCAGCTAAAAGCGACGCACCCATTACCGACAAGGAACTTTATCTTTGCGATTCCGGTGCTCAGTACTACGACGGTACCACCGACGTAACAAGAACATTGCACTTTGGCGAGCCAACGGATTTTCAGCGCGAATGCTTCACCCGGGTCTTCAAGGGTATGTGCTCGATGTCGAGCGCGATTTTTCGCGCCCATATCAAGGGAAATTACTTGGATACATTGGCACGTAAAAGCTTGTGGGAGGTTGGGTAAGTTGAGGATTCGAATTTTTGTTATTTGAAACTCTTAGGGGAAAAAAAAAAAATAAACAAACAAACAAAAACAGCAATATTATGAACGAGAGGAATGTTTTTCATACTTTTAATTGCAGACTTGAGTATCTTCATGGGACTGGACACGGCGTTGGCTCGTATCTCAATGTCCACGAAGGTCCAATCGGTATTTCTTGGAGACCTTATCCCGATGATCCAGGCCTGGTACCGAACATGTTTCTCTCCAACGGTAAATTATACTTTCTTCATTTATTTCTAAAAATTTGCCAGCCTTATCGTCATCTCCAGAGTAATTTATTTTTTAAAAAATTTTCACTCCGTCACACATGTACAGCGAAGCGATTGAAAAATCGTAGTTTTGAAATTTTCAGTTCTTTACTATACTCCGCTATACTCCTTAACTGCATTAGCTCGATTTTATGTTGAAAAAATTTTAGTTTTATACATTTTTGCAAAATATCTTGACGTTCGTCGAGTCTCTCGTTGCTTTGAACATAAAAATCGGCAAAAATCGAGGCTCGTAGAACGATATTCGAACGAGTTTTTTTTGGCAATTGTCTTAAATTTTCGATGAACAATGCTTGACAAAATCGATGAACAATCGAATATTTCGATATTGACAATTTCGGGGAAACTTTGAATTTTCCAAGCGCTCCCATAACGTAACTCTTCGGGACTGCAAGAATTTCCCATAACTCAACTTTAAGCCCACTAATGCCCAGGCGCATGAGTATTGTTTTTTTTTTTTTTTTTTTCCAGCGATATATCTCGATATATCGCTGCGAGATCGACGTACGTAATTTTTTTTCTAGAAATTTCAATAGTGCGCATGTACTGAATTTTCGAGAAGAGAATTTTCTCTTTCGCTTTACGAAAATTTCATTGAATTCTGATCGATCACAATACTCAATTCGCTGTACGGGAATTTTCTCCCCCTCCGAGCGAAATTCGACGAGAAAATTCATGTTACCCTTTTAAGCCCTTCGCTCTGCGTAAGTTCAAGTTTCTCATTGGGGAGAAATCATGAAAGGGAAATTAAAGTTATTGGAATTGTTCAAGCAAAAAGTTAAGTTCGAGGAGTTTAGTTGTGGGAATTCTTCGGAGTTGAGAATTGGGAGAAGTTATGATAAAGGGTTCAATTATGGGAGCCGGTATATAATGTTGGTTCTGAAACTCCTTTAAATCGTAATAACTCCAAATATGTGAGAATTTGTCATTTGTTTTTTATTTTTCACCTCTCATGTACACCGCAGCGTTGCGCGAAAAGTTTTTCTCTAAAAAAAAAAAAGTAATCTGGGAGTACACTTTCTTCCGGTATGACACTTTTTTTTTGCTCTCGCCGCCCTGAACGTATCTCATTTCGAATTATTCATCCCCAAGTATCCGATATCTCAGCATTCGTCTGAGCATTTTTATTTTTTATTTTTTTAAATTTTTTTCGATTCTCAAACAAGACCCAAATGCCTTCACGAAATTTTCAAATTTCGGCTCGAAAAGTACAAACAACAATCTGACTAAGGCACGTTCTTAAAAAAAAAAAAAGTGAGGAAAAAAAAAATACATTGTACTCTCCTTGCTATTCTCGCTGCCAAGAACCCGGCTACTACGAGGACGGAAGTTTCGGTATAAGACTGGAGAACATTGAATGCGTTGTCAAATCAGAGACAAAGTACAATCGTAGAAACATCGATTTTCTTACATTCGAGACTGTGACACTCGTGCCCATACAAACGAGCCTTCTGGTTCGTTCTTTGCTCACGGATAAGGAGGTAAGGCTATTATTTCTAAATCGGACATTACTGATAATTATTGGAAAGTGCCATTATCGCGCTAAATAACGATAAACACACACACACACACACACGCACACACACACACACACACACACACATTTCATTTCATTCAAACAAAATTTTTTTTCGTACATATCATAGGGCCAGACAGAATGGAACTCGCCACAAAAATTTTCGGACATTTGTCCGTGCCATAGCATAATTATTTTCATAATTATTTCCATGCGCACACATAATTATTTCCCAGCTCTCACGCACCGTGACGAATAATAAATGTCTCTTCGCAGATTGAATATCTCAATGTGTATCACACGAGATGCCTGAAGGTTCTACGACCTCTCCTTCAAGGCCAGGAAAACTTGCAGGCTCTGAGCTGGCTCGAAAAAGAGACTAGAGAGTTAACCGGGTAGCGATGACCTTACACCACTTGGCTCGAATAATTCGAATCCTAAATTTATCTGGCTCTATAGCTTCGGCTAGACCCTGTAACTTCTTTTTTTTTTTCTTCTTCTTTGTACAGCATAAAATAACACACAGACATACGCGCAGGCTCGAACGAGAGCGATCATCGTCGAACGATTTACGGGTGATATATTAATCGGTGCGAATTATGCTTTGTATAAACATACAAGATGGAACAATTTTTTGAATCTGCTCATTTTTTTTTTTTTTTATATTACAACGAAAAAAGTACAGATCTTTGCGAGAGGCCTGGGCGGGGGGGGGACTCGATTAGGGAGAGAAAACATTCTTAAGTCGGAGCACATCGTAATAGTTGAAATTACAAATTATACGAGATTGGAGTGATTTATACTGTTTCATAATAATAGTAATAATAATAATAATAGTAATAAGGATAATAAAAAGAACTGGGTATGAGGGAGAGAAAAAATTCGTATTTTCCGTACAGCTTATCATTTCGCATACCACAAAGATAATAATTGAAAAAAGAAAAGAAAGGTAACTATATCACCGGAAATATTATAGGCAGAGCCGGGGATTATCCTCGACAAGACGAGCAATCAAACTCCAAATTTTAAAAATACAAAACACAGAGCGTTCAGATGACTAATTTTTTTTTTCTCAAACTTTGATGTATATCACGCTGACAATGGTGCGCATATACTTTTGAAAAATAAAAAAAATGGCTACAGGCAGTTGTTTTTTAGCCAATGTCTCGAAATTCAGTATCGCTATTCGGATATATCCGCGTTTAAGGGAGGTTTCTACTTTGTTGGGCCAAAAAATGTTCAACTTTTTACCAATTTTTTATGCGAAAAATATTGAATACAGAATGGTTGATATTCGGTAAGTTTACCAAGCAGTCTTCATCGAACATGATAATATCTTTTAAAGTTTGACAAAACATGGCATCGTGAGTGAGAGAAGTCACGAATGTCGGTGCGCCGGCGATTATATTCTTCGCTTGCGCAAGTCCCAAGTCCCGGACAGGTGATCCGAAGCAAAAAAAAATCAAACATATTTTTACTTTGTACAATATTGTGCATAAGTTGAACTAGAATGAAGAAGAAATATTGAAAAATAAAAAAAATTGCGAGCGATCGAAGGGGAAGTTTAGTTATTTGCCAAAAATTTTTGCAATTTTTTGTTGATAAAATAAAAACGTTTGAATATTTTTCGACAATTCTGATTCGACTGATACGCAATATCGTACAAAGTAAAAATATGCTTGATTTTTTTGCTTCGGATCACCTGTCCAGGACTTAGAAGTTGCGCAAGCGAAGAATATCATCGCCGGCACACCGACATACATGGCTTCTCCCACTCCCAAAACCATGTTTTGTCAAACTTTAAAAGATATTATTATGTTCAATAAAGACCGCTTGATAAATATACAAAATATCAACCTCTATAATATATAACCTCAATGGAAACCTCTCTTAAAGAAGTCACCTGCGACTAGTAATTTTCCGCGTATTCGAGATATATCTCAAAAACTACCGATCTTAGAATGCCATCGAAGCTTTTTATTTTATCAAAACTTGACCAAACGAACAGGAAAAATAAATTGCCCGGACAAAAAAAAATTTATTCCCCCAATCTCCCATAAATTCTTCTCGCTAGACTTTGAGGTTTCGATTTCGCTGCGATAGAACTTTGAAGTACAGAATCTTCAAAGAGTCATTATGGCCCAAGGTGGAAGAAATAGGTGCGACGAGCCGCAGGGTTAACGATAATTCAAAGTGCTTATAAATAGGGAAGGAAAAAAAAAATTTTTGAATATTTTGTCATACGATAAGCGCCAGTCTCGTTATAACGGCAGTTTCAACAACTATTAATCTAGGTAACAAATCCTCGCCGTACACATCACTCTTTTTTTTTTTCTTCAGTATCGCAAAACGCTCTAGTTCTGGGAGCAGTCTTACGAATTACAACATTGGGATCAAATATTTTTAATTAAAGCAGAAAAAAAAAGCATACAACTATCACAGGCGTAATTCGTCGTTGAATTTTTTTTTTTTTTTTTTTTTTTTTTTTTTTCACAAAGCAACCCAGGGCGGTTGATGAAAATCCGTGATTTGAGCAAAAGTCAGATTAACGGGAATATTAATCAGGGCATGGGGAAGCTTCAATCGTCTGAGCGTGTCTCTTATCATTCTACCATTTTTTCCCAATATAAAACCAGCTGGAATATTTACGCTACGTCGTTGCTCGATATCGCTGTCGCTCGTCATTTCGATGTAATGATAATCCATCCAGATCGGACTATTTCTCTCGTCGTCGATGGATTTTGCGCCATAATCCGCGACCAATATCGCTCTCGCGCCGGAATCCTCGGCAATGGCGGTCTTTTGAAAAAATGTACAATCACCGCGCCACACGAGAGCGACGCTCCCGTACAATTTTTCACTGTTTTCCGGTTTTCGACAACCGGTTTCCGGTACCACCGGAACAAGAGCAATTTTTCGACCCGAAAAGCTCGCGTTCTACATTTTTATTATCGTTTATTACATTTTATTGTTTTTTTTTTGTATTTACTTGAAATTTAGATACGGATGGAAAGAGCAGGTTTAGAAACGAAAAAGCGAGGAATTTTTTAAAAATAATATCAGGATTAAAAATGGTATTGGACTTGATAATATTGAAAATAGTCTTCAGTGATGTTTCTGCTAGGTTTATCAAAAAGTGAGTATTCGTAAATTTGGCTTTAAAATGATTTTTTTTCGAATTGATTGGAAAAAAAAAAGAATTATCTAGCCTATTATAACCTACAAAAAAAAGGTTAGCAAAGAAAAAAGAAAGATGGCGCACGAAAAGTAGGTGTTTTGCGAACGCAATTCAAAAATACTCACGAATGGCGTTCCAAAGTCTTGTGCAGGTCGAATTCTGTATGTGTAACCGAGTTCAGGAGGATGCACGATCTCGAAGAAGATATCTTCGGAACCGACTTCTATCATAGGCTCGTTATCGGCCTCATAATTGCCTATTTGTCAACGTAATTATCCACGATTAGTAAGTGATCTCGATTTTTAAGGGGGTTACATGTATGTAAATCTAGGTTGGTCAAGAGAAAAATCGAGGTTTCCAAAAAAACGGTTATTCCAAAGTTCGAGATATCAGCAGAAAATTAATCGTACATATATACGGCTAAAGAATTCACGATTTCATGTAAGTGCGAAAGAAATAAATTTTATTTTATTGTAAACCGCACGGTTAAAAAAAAAAAACATTACCAGAAATATCTCCAAAGCAACACGCAAACCCATTAAAAAGTTAAAAAACTAAAATTATTTTTCTCGATACCTTTTATAGTTTTTTTTTTTTTTTTTTTTAATAACAACCGAACGTTACGTCATAATCGCCGTTTTTGTTTCAAATTTTTCCCCTATAAGTACTATATAGTTTTATCGATCTACTTAAAAATAAATTTATAGTTGTTTTTTTGTTTCAAATAAAAATAATTACCAGAAATGCTGTTTAAAAAAAACACACATGTCTCATGCAAACGCGGCCATAACCTTTTTTTTTGTTTCTAGGAATATTTCGATACATTTTTTTTACCAAATTCAGTCAGTGCACTGGAATAGGATATGTATATAAAATTAAATTTCGTACACAAAAGAATCCACGAACATAACCTCAGTTTTATCAGTCCTGGATATATATCCCCTCACAATAAAAAAAAAAAGCCAACAACAGTTGCGAGAATACGTGTTGCGCGTAGTAATTTTTCGAATTTTCTATCGGTCGTAGATATATTTGTACGAAAGTAAAAGAAAAAAGAAGAAGAGTTGGCGAACGCTTGTTTACGAGATAATAGACTTTTTTTACGAACCTGCGCTTCCGACGTTCGATATCCATGATACGAGAATCGTTGCAATAAAAACCATCGTCGTTGATGTTTCACAACTGACACATGACGATGATGCCATGTGATTTTTTTGTAACTTTGTGATTGAAGAACAAAAAAAACGCTTCGAGAAACTCAAAGCTACGAGCGAGAAGGAGTATAATGTACGATTTGTAAACAATGCGCGGAGAATTCGAGATTATTTCGAAGACGATACGACGAGGGGAGGTTATGTTGTCACGGTTCACGTATGTGTGTATTATATACGTCACGGACAACACGTCGCGTAAATTAAAAGTCCAAAACTGTTGTAAAGATCATCCGTTATGTAGGTTAAACACGTGATATGTTGTATCGATACACGAGTTTCGAGAAATTCGTGGTGGAATACAAGAATTATGATGATATATTAAGTGAAAATGTGAAGAGATCGAGTGAGCTTTTTTTTTACTTTTTACCGACCGATGAGAATCAACCCTTGATTGATGGGACATATTTTATTAGAGATTTGCCCATCTTCCTAAAATTTTGTGCAGTGTACGCCAGAGAAAAAAATTCATTTCTCTCTATTTTTCTTTTTGGCGAGAATATATATATATTCCGAAATTATACCGAGGCTGTGTGAGCAAAAATTGCTCACTTTTTCGCACTCCATTTCAAGTCTTTGGTCAATTATAAGCGGTACTTCGTTGATATGTCATTTGTTTTAATTTATCCGTTAATCGTTTATCGAGATTTTTTACAATGTACAGCAATGCTTTTATTTTTTTTTGTATCATTAAACACGTGTATACAGGTCTCTAAAATTCCCTCGAGAAAGTTTTTTTCCCGTAAAATATGCTACAGTTATATTTTGCTGTTCACTATAATTCACATGCAAAATTGATATGACTCAGGTCTTTGGTGCATGTGTGCCTTATTCGGCAATCTCCCAAGTAATGGTTTCGGCCAGTACTTTGATGGGTGACCGTTTGGCCTTGCATTATTGCGGGAAAAAATCGTTTAGATCTACGTAGTCATTTTTTCAATCAAATTTGATTCACGTAGATCTGATTTCTTGTTTTAAATCGTAAATCTGTATCTACATGTCCCGTATATGACGAGATAGATTTACGGATAGTCGAGTCTACCTAATATTGATGTTCGAACACTTTTGCTATTAGATCTCTGTTTATCTACTTAAATTTCGTTAGATTTACTCAGGTCCGAGCAGATGTAGGGAAGATCTAATTTAGATCAAGGTAGATCTAATTCTGATCTATGCTGTAAATCTCAAGTACTTTACGAAAAATTTAATTTATTTAAAAAAAAATTAATTCAAGTGCTCAAAGACATTTTCAGAGTTATTATAAATTCGGAAAACTACTTTTACGTGTTATATTTTCTTCAACAATTTTATTGGCCAAATAATTGATCACATGAGAAAAAAATTGTTCAGATCTACGCGGAGTTATTTTTTTAGATCAAATTTGATCTACGTAGATCTAAATTTTCGAAAATCGTAGATCTATCTAGATCTTACAAGGAAAGTCTTTCCGCTGACGTCCTTCGATTTTGACGAAATTCAAATATGTTATTCTACATCAAAATCTAAGAGACACGTATTTTTTTTTATCGGCGGAAAAACGTTTCTAAGGGGTGAAATTATCCCTTAAAGTTCAGACCTCCGAGGGGTACTTTTCAGGTTTCACCTATTTTCATTTGAGATAATCGAATGCACCCAAATGGATAATTACCTTAATGATAAACGATGAAAAATGCAACTGGTTTCATATCGGGGGGTTGCATAGGAAAAAAGTTACAGGGGTTGAAATTTACAAAATCGTTATAACAAAAAAACTATTGCACCTATCTCGATGGATTCAATTGCACTTTGAAGAGGGCAAAAAAATAATACATACATGTTTTTGCGTTTTTTTCGCAAATCAAGTTAAGGGGTGAACTACCCCTATGTATGTTTACATTTAATCTCAATAAAACGGCAGTAATTATTTTTTTTTAATTTCTTCTCCTAGTGATACGTTTTTTCTTTAAATTCTCAACATCTACATATCAACGATGGATAGATTTTTCTCGAAATTACATTCTCATAATTGGTGAAAGCGATAGAACCAAAATTATACGTCCAATCTTAATGGTTTGTTTTTTATTTGAAAGCAATTTGAGACTCTTCTAGTTATACTTAAAAGATTCCATTGAAAATTAATTAAACAATGGATTTTACCTAATTGAGCAAGGAAAATTGGAAAAAATCAAATTTTTCCGTTAAAATTCTACCACTTTATCAGTTTTTTAATTTTTGTAACTTTTTACGGTATTTATACGAATCACATCCATAGTTTGAAAAAATTCACTTATTTATTTTTTTCCGCCAAAAATTACAGATTGGATAACTTTTACGGATAACAATTTTTTTTATTAGTTAATATTGAATAAACCACAAGACGAATATCATAAATATCTATTCCTTATATTTTTCACAAAAATTTAGTAAATACTGACGTATTTTCATAGTTATCATAACTCCCCCCCTTACTTGACGGTGTTATCTGGGAGTCACCTCTATTCAGTCTGCGACTCGCTTCCAAAATTAGATTTAAAATACGACGTAGAAGCAGTGATAAAACTGCGATCGCGGAATATATTCACCGCAGTCGGCTATTTTTCTTTTACACGACGAAAGAAGTCACTTACAATTCGAGACTACTTAAAACGAAATTGCAAATATTAATCAAAATGAAGATAAATCCTTTGAACGTTATTAGAATGCTTCTCGCAACTTTTGAAGTTATGCGTTTACCGGATTCGCCAGTAAATAACGATGAAATACAGTTGAAAGAAAACTTTGAAAATATTTTGTTGAGTGCAATGAACGAATACAGTGGTTTGGAAATGGTAGAAGAAAATTCTTTGCATTTCCAAGAACCGTTTAAGGATTGGGAAATGGAAATTGTTCAAGATAAAGAATCGGCAAACGCCCTGTATGAACCAGAACTTCCGCCTGATACATGCACTCGTGATAACGAAGACTTATCTTACGAGTACAAATTAAGGGCCGTTGAGTTCATTAAATGCTATGTACGTGATACGGTTGTGGTAAATTTAAAGAAAAAAACGTATCACTGGGAGAAGGAATAAGAAAAAAAAAGAATTACTGCCGTTTTATTAAGATTAAATGTAAACATACATAGGGGTAGTTCACCCCCTTAACTTGATTTGCGAAAAAAATGCAAAAACATGTATGTATTATTTTTTTGCCCTCTTCAAAGTGCAATTGAATCCATCGAGATAGGTGCAATAGTTTTTTTGTTATAACGATTTTGTGAATTTCAACCCCTATAATTTTTTTCCTATGCAACCCCCCGATATGAAACCAGTTGCATTTTTCATCGTTTATCATTAAGGTAATTATCCATTTGGGTGCATT
This sequence comes from Rhorus exstirpatorius, assembly GCA_963564615.1. NCBI lineage: Eukaryota > Metazoa > Arthropoda > Insecta > Hymenoptera > Ichneumonidae > Rhorus > Rhorus exstirpatorius. The sequence continues at coordinate 50,396,383 of OY751313.1, forward strand.
CGATTATCTCAAGTGAAAATAGGTGAAACCTGAAAAGTACCACTGGGAGGTCTGAACTTTAAAGGATAATTTCACCCCCTAGAAACGTTTTTCCGCCGATAAAAAAAAATACGTGTCTCTTAGATTTTGATGTAGAATAACATATTTGAATTTCGTCAAAATCGAAGGACGTCAGCGGAAAGACTTTCCTTGTTAGTATATAACGACAAATTTACGTACATTCGAGTCGATCTAATGTTACGTTCGAACACTTTCGTGTATTTGATCTTCGTTTATCTATTTAAATCTCAGAAGATTTACTTACTTAGATCTAATATAAGTAGATCTAACGAAGATCTAGGTATGTAGTAGATATAATCGAGATCTAGGTAGATATCATTAAAATCCAGGTAAGTCTACGATTTTCCAAAATTTAGATTCATTTTTTACGTATTCATTTTTTTGATTAAATTTGATCTAAATTTAAAAAAATCATAGATCTACCTGGATCTCCGTAAGTGACGGTAGACTTACGTGCAGTCGAGTCCACCTGATATTATGTTTGAACACTTTTTCTTATCAGATCTCCGTTTATCTGCTTAAATATCGGTAGATTTACTTCGGTCTGAGTAAATCTAAAACGGAGATCCAATCGATATCGAGATATATCTAATCTAGATCTAGGTAGATCTACTTGAGATCTATAGGTATAAATCTAATCCAGGTAGATCTCATTGAGATCGAGGTAAATCTGCGATGTTTCAAAATTTAGATTTGCGTAGTCATTTTTTAGATTAAATTTAATCTACGTAGATCTATATTTTGAAAAAAACATAGATCTACCTAGATCTCCGTGAGTGACGGTAGATTTACGTGCAGTCGAGTCCACCTAATATTATGTTTGAGCACTTTTGCTTATTAGGTCTCCGTTTATCTACTCGAATCTCAGTAGATTGACTCAGATCTGAGTAGATCTAACGAAGATCTAGGTAGATCTAACGAAGATCTAGGTAGATCTAACGAAGATCTAGGTAGATCTAACGAAGATCTAGGTAGATCTAATCGAGATCTAGGTGTAGATCTAATCGCGATCTAGGTAGATCTCATTCGAGATCTACCTAGATTAGATGCATAGATCTACAAAATTTTAAAATTGAGATCTACGTAGAACTGAAAAATAACTATACGTAAATATAATTTTGGTCTATGTAGATCTAAACTACTTTTTCTTGCTCTGGCCTGCTCTCCGACTTCGGATATGAGCAAAAAGCCAGTTTTTTTTTCTACTTTCCAATGGTAATTCAGTCACGATGATATCGGTATCTGCCAGGTTCTTCGCACTTTCCCAATGCCCCCGTGCGAGTATGCGATACAGTGTGCTGCATCAGGCGAGTGCCTAACGCAGAATACTCTGAGGGGCTGTCAAGTAATGGAATGGAAATATGGGAACGAAAGAAAAAAGGCACGTTAAAACGTGAAAAAAGTATACGATGGAAACGTTAATTTAAAAAAAAAAAACTCAGTACGACAGCCTTCGTATAAATCTATCGATTTCCTTATTTATACTGAAGATAAAGGCTGTCCCCGATTTCCCTCTATTATAATTGCTCTGGCGACGAAATTTTCGTTCACGTCCGAGTGTTTGGTCACTGCAAACACACACACACACACACACACACACACACACACACACACACACACACACACACACACACACACACACACACACACACACACACACACACACCTTTCAGCCGATACGTTCGGGGGCTCCTTCAATCCATGTACACGCTTTCATTCCATCTATGCTTGTGTTTGATCGTGTTTATATAGTCACAGTGAGAGAACCCGAGGCTCAACCGAGCGGCAAAGTCGCGGGCCCCGCGCTTTGTGCGTTGGCGTCGTTTGTTGGATTGTTGGCACGCCAATGCATTTTATGAATGGATGAATGGTCGTGCGATCTATCGCGCATGCGCACAATTCGCGTTAATGACCGAACGATATCGCCTTTAGCCCACTGTATTATTATATTATGCATATATATATACATATAACACTACCGAATGGATCAACCGGTCCAACGTTTTCCGTTTATATACGCGACTCACTCAGTTCGTTTGATCATATTGATTTATATATTTATGCATCTCTAGGAAACTTATGCATATATGGTCGCGAGGCTCGAGGTATAAATATATATATATATATATATGCATATGAAAAAACAGTCGTGTGTGATGTGAGATAGAAAAAAAAAGGATGAATAGCATCGATTTTATCTCACACACCGATGCGCGATGAATGGCAAAAGTGCAAAGTATAGTATACCTTGCACACACGCACCTCGCACACGCATGAAATATATTTATATGTTGCGAGACTATACCGGCAGTGCGAGATTTTCATGATTAATGGGTATGATATGTTTGTGGGCAGAGTGGAAGAAAGGAGCTTTCGTTTACTGCAGTGTGTGAACGCCTCAACGGCGAAACATTTGAGGTATTGGTTAAGAATGAATGAAAGCTTCGTATAGAGACGGAATTTACTTCGAAAATTTACAAGTATGCATATATTTGCAAGAACTTCGCACATACAAAAACCCGGAAATTCTGCGGAACGAATGAGGAAGAAACCGTTTGGATCTATACGCAGATCGATATTTGAATCTGCGCAGTTATTTTTTAGATCAAATTTGATCTATTTTGATTTTGGCGTTGATTTTTCGTTCTTTTTATTTTATTTTTTTTTCTTACTCCTTACTCAAAAAAATTTTTTTGAGTGTTTTCGGTGATATAACTTTTCAGGCTTCACCGCCCTTCACCGTTGTTCCCATTTTCATTTCAATCCCATATTGAGACCCTCCCTCAGTGTCATATGCTGCCACTTTTTCCTCATGCCCTATGTCAGTATCGCGTTTGCACGAGGGCACGGGGAAACTGCTGAAAACCCAGCTAATGCGAGCTACATTTTATTGAGTTATCATCGTATTGCCATCGAAGAGTAAGGAAGACTGCCCCCCTTGCTCAGTAGTTGGCTTGTAAAAGCGGTCACCCATCCGAGTGTCGAACGAGGCCAATCCTTGCTGAACCTAGAAGAAAATACAATGAAAAAAAAGCAAACATAGAGTAGTACCTCTGACGTTAATGTGCTTGGGACCAGCGAGATTCCCCTCTAACCCCTCCCGCTCCGTTTGCGTCACACGGCGATTGGTGCGCCATCTGGCTGCACCTGTGGAGTACCACGTAACCCATGAGATGTCCCACTGTACCTTTGACGCGATTACCCCCTACGCGATGCTGGTGTTCTTACAATTATGTTTCAATGTTAACGAGTACGTTCAAGGAGTAAGAAAATAAAAATAAAATAAAAAGAACGAAAAATCAACGAAGCATCGTTTCACGTAATTGTATTCAGCCTGGCGAGCATAATATTTCATGGATAATTTTTGCCGTGCGATGAAAGAAAATTCGTCCGAGCGACGATTATTTATCATGCTAATTTACTCCATGTTTATTGGGACTGGCGAAGCGAAAGAGCGAAGAGAAGAATGAGGCATATCATAGTCGCTTCGTTCCTCTTTCGCTCTCAGCGCGTCCGCGGCATCTTATGGGCTGAACCGTAAACCCTCAGGGGTCAAGCAACCATATTGTGGTTGCGGGCGTCCCCCGTGTGCGGTGTGCGCGGTTCTTCGTCACTAAAAAAACTGGTATATACTCAGGTATAGTTGGTACTCTCTTGTTATACCGTATACTCTGCGATGGAGAGTACGATCGAAACAAAGAGAGAGAGAGAGAGATAGAGAAAGAGAGAGAGAGAGATAGATATCGACTGGGCATAACCCAGAAATGGTACATACGAGAGCCGCATATATATATAACGCTTTAAACGTGTTGTACCGGGTACCATGCGAATTCGCGAGCGTGTGTGCGTGCGCAAGCCGTGGTGTTGGGGCTTTCTCGGGGTAATGATGATGATAGTGGTAGTCGTTTGCGTGTTTGTGTTGGCGCTGATCGAGAGAGCCCGAAAGATAAAGAGAAATCATGGCACGTATATATGTACGAGGCGCGTGCGGGGCACGCCAGTGCATTTTATGAATGGATGAATGGTTCGCGCTTGCGCTAGCGCTAGCGCGAGCGAGTGAGAGCTCGTCGGTCCCAGCGCGCGAACGACCAAGAGCGCGTCGGTCCCCTCGCGAGCAAGCGAGAGCGCATCGGTCCCCTCGTGAGGGTGGGGGAAAAGCGCGCGTCGGTCCCCTCGCGCGTGTGAATGAACGAATGAGCGCGACCTCGACGTGGCCCAGCCGCCGTGTATCGGTGGAAGAGCGCGTAGCCCGTTCGGAAAGAGAGAAAGAGAGAGAGAGAGACTCTCGTGCGTCGGCGTACGTAACCTCATGGTGGCGCATTCGGCGTCTCTCTTCGTGCGCGTGCGCTTTTATCCGCCATAGTGTGCATCGCGCCCTCTGTGTGCGTTCGTGTGAGGCTGGTTCGGGGCATACGGGCCCGCTCACGCGCCTTTACGAGCTCTCCTGACTCGCGTGCCGCGGGGCGAGTAGAAAATCGAGCTGTGCTCACGTCCAACGCATATATGCGCGAAACCACGCAACTCAGAGTATACATGAACTCAGAATATTGATTTAATTGATAGGTTTTCCTCCAGAATTAAGTCAAAGCGAGGAAAAGAACGTATTTTTGACGGTTCAAAATTTTTAGTTACGCCAATTACGCCCTTTTGTTTGCCCAAATTCCATACACACACACACACACATATGGGATATTTTATGGGAAACGATTTTTTGCGAATGAAATATTTCGATATGATTTACAAAAACTCGAGAAATAAATATTTTACTCTGTAAATTTTTTAATCTTCGTTCATGAATGAAGAACCGTTGTTGAATTATTTTTCACGTTTTCGTCCAATATTATTCGTTCTCAAAATGTTTCGAATGTTCAGGAAATGAAAAATTTAGCTGGTTATCTTGAAGTTTGCGGCAGCAGAAATCGCTGAACAATTTTCGTAAATATTAAAATATTGTAAAATCTGAACCCTTCGATCGATTGTCTGGAAATTGGCCAATCGGGCCTACGAAGAAATGTACAAAATTCATGACTCGTTATTCACTTTTTAAAATTTCAAAATAAAAATTTCACAAAAGAGAAGAAATTCCGAAAAAAGTACCACGTTTTCAAGAAAAAATCAACAAATTCAGTTTAGAGAACAAAAAAAAAAAAATTTTACACACCTTCAATACTGAAATTTTGATCAAATGAAACTTTTGATTATGTAGGAACTGCGTGAAGCATCCTTAAAGTTTTTGTGGAATTTAAAATGAAAAGACAAGACTAAATGCTTTTACTCATGGAATTTTATTTTTTTTCCCCTTAAATTATATTTTACTTTATCACATATACCGATTTTTTTCGAAATTGAATTGTGATTTAAAGATTTTAATATTGCAATTATCATTGCACCGTATTTTTTTTTGTCCCCTTTCTCGCTCGTGCGTCTTTCGCCTCTTGGCTTGTGCGTAACTACCTCACGAGAGAAAATTCCATGACACCTCGGCTTTATTCATGTACATCGAGTTCCCCCCGGGAGATACGATCTTCTTCGATCTGAGATAAATTTCATTCTCGGGCAATAGCAGAAAAATCTCATATAAATGATGAGAGACAAGCGTGTAAAAAAGATGTTGAGATTTTCGAGATGAGCGGAAAAAAAAATTGTTGCGTCAATAAAAATGTATAGCTTTATGAAAATTTTTCTCAAACGTGAACCTTCGAGCCCGATGGAATTAATTCGTGAGCCGCCCGTTCAGGCGTGTAAATCGCTCGGACATGCACATCAAATTGAATCACCAAAATGTACTAAAAAGAAAGAAAGAAAGAAAGAAAGAAAAAAAAAAGAACAACCAGTCGAGCCGAGAGTCGAGTCGTTTCCCACATGTACGATGCGTGCGAGCCCCTCTCCCTACCTCGTATCCACATAAAACGATATTAAAGTTCGACATCTTTAAAGCCTTTCGTAATAAAAAAAAAATAATAATAAAAAAAAAACATTTATATCTATGTGCATAAAAAAACATGGAAAAAATATTTAAATATAATCGAAACGGAAACGTGCGCTCAGACTCGATGAAGGAGTAATAAATGTTGGATTTCAAGTCCCGCGATAAACATACGCGTGCAATTTATGAATGGGGTTCAACAGTTTCATCGTCCCGTAAACTGGCCGAATGACGTTCCGAGAAATTAATCGTACGAGAAAATCCGTATCGAGAATCTTGTATCGGATAAGAGTATAAAGGTAGTCCTATCGACGAATGGGGTCGCATTTTACGGTTTCCTTGGTGGGATGGGGGAGGGGGTGTCCCCCAGATGCGTACGATCAGGTTGGACTTCCTTTTTTGTTTTTGTTTTTTTTTTTTCTCTGAATAATAATAAAATCATCACAGCAATCGTTAATTAACTAATTTGCATTCAAAGATATATGTGTGCGCGCATGTGTAATACTGAGAGCTCTCGCGGTTCACTAAACAGAAAACCGGCTGGCATCGTAAAATGTCGAACCCCACCTTTCTCTTTGGCCCATCAAATACTCGTTTTCTTCACTCCGAATAAGGATATCCCGCCTGCAAATGTCCATGATCCATACCTCTTTTATGTAATAGGAAAGAATTATGTCTCCGGTAACCAACAATTTGCTAGAACCGCACATATACCCGCGCCTCAATATGACGAGGCTGAATAAGATTTTTCGGTCTCTTTCGGATTTAAGATAGTTCTTGTTGCAGACTACACGAAAAAAAAAAAAAAAAAAAAAAAAAAATAGTACGACATCATCGTAGATCAAATTCACGTAGATTTAAATTTTGGAAAATCATATAGATCTACCTAGATCTCTCGATTAGATCTATCCATATCTCCGTTAGATCTACTCAGATCTAAGTAAATCTATTGAGACTCGAGTATAGAGATAAACGCGGAGGTCAAATAAACAAAAGTATTCGAACATAATATTGGATCGACTCGAGTCATTATACTAACCCACAGCACTAAACTCGAGGCACTTAAAAAAAAAAAACGCTGGCCCATCAAAATCTGTCCCATATAAGATTAGCCTGAATCCATCAATGTCCGTGATATCCACACCTCGTATACATAAATATGTATAAAGATTCGTCGAGGTCGATTTCATTTCATGAATGGCAGGAGAACGCTCAGACTTTACGTGTATATACCGCATATAGCGTAGATTCTACAGGTGGATTTCGTGTATAACCCGAACTATATACAATATATATACAGGGCGTTCACGAAGTTTCTCCTTCATTCATAAATTTAGCTCAGTCTTTCTCAAACGTATTATACGCGTGTGATATATCCGAGACCTCGCGATTGCCTTTTGGAAGACCTCATACGGTGAATGGAGGGGCTGGGGGGGGGGGGGGGCAGTGAATGGAGAAAAAAAAAGTTTTTGGAACGACCTCGTCGTAGTATTATCATAGTATAGAGACAAAATGAGGAGCCTTCGGGCTAAGGAAGTTGACTTCTCGATGCTCCGTCGTTCACATGAATAAGGGGAACTCGATTGAACCGAAAACTGTTCGAATGAATGAAGTAACGCTTTGACCGGATGCCATGGGATACGTTTTTACGATCTGCATATCGCACCAAGGATCTTCGGATAGGCGAAAGCAAGGAGAGATGCTGTATGTGTGAGCTTGATCGCTCGCGCACTCTGTCGTAAGTCTTGTGCCTCTCTCTCCCGTTATGAATGGGAGGATGGCAAAAGCGTGGGCTTACAAGGCGTCGATATATATACGTATATTTTAATCGAGTGCTGCCCGTATGTACATACATACATACATACATACACACACACACACACACACACACACACACATACACGCAAGCTGAATTTCGTAAGAATGAAAAAATTAAGTGAGTTTGCTTCATAGAATGAAATAGACAGAAATAAATGCGATCTCATGCTCGTTGAGGCTTGTAAAACGTGTTATATGCGAATGGGAGGTAAACGTACGGTATGACGATTTTACATGTGTACATTATGTGCTTAGTGTGTACGGTTGAATGAATTAAACCTATGGAAGTCACGGCATATATCATTCAGTGATATATCGTGCCTTTCTCATTAACCGTGCGGGTGAAGTTTAAGCTTGGAGAAAAATGGTAAAACTTGCGCACTGGTTTCTCCATAATTTTGGAAGATTCGCAGAGCTCCCTGTCCCCTGATAGCCAAATTTGCCGAAGAAAATACGGCGCGCATATATATAGTTCGTTGAATCGCGCGATGCAGTTGATGGTCAGAAAATTTTTGGACGATACTTTGGGACAAGTGTGTTGCTTGGGTAAAAAAAGATGCCGCAGAAGATGCGTTAATTATTCATGGAATTTCGGCAAGGATTTTCGAATGTATTGCGCGGCAGGATAACACCCAATTCGGTCGATGTACCGATTATGGCCATTTTCCCGCATCTTCGTCCTGGGAATGAGATAATATTCATATGGAAGTACAAAAATGTTGACCCCGATAATTTACGGTCAGTATTATCGTCATTCGGCCGATGCCCTTCCGGCATGTGGGCGGCCAAAACTGGACCAAAAGTAGTCCAAATACGTGCCTATGACCTATTTTACTGCGTGTCCGCATTTGCCGACGAAAATTCGGCAAGGGCGTGTACGTTCGAGCCTTGTGTACGACACCAATTTTTCATAATTCCTTTTGCCGTATTCGCATCATCGGGGGTTTCAGATTTTTACGAAACTTCTCCCTCGTGCCCATTTCCATTCTCTATTCCACGAGATCCTTTCCGGACATTGATCACCGCAGACGCTATTTCCTATGCAATTGCACGAGGGCACGGAGAAAGTGGGAAAAATCTGGCCGAAACAGATGACTATACGTTTCACCGAGTTTCGGTTTACTGAGTTTCGATAAATGGCCTTTGATTGCATTACCATTGCTCCTCCGACTCCGATGCAACTCCGAAAAACTTGGCTCGGGTAATCAGCACCCAAGCAACTTGCACGCGGCTATCGATAACGAACAATATATATTGTAAATATTCAATAATTCCATGATATTTTACTTAAAAAATCTCGAAAGTATTTGATACAAGCTATTCCGAATCGCTGTAATTGTCAAAAAGAAAAAAATCTCAACTTTGTTCATTGCGGTTAAAAAAAATTAAATAAAAATCAACAAAACGGAAGCTACGCATCACGAATTGACAAATTATCGAATAATAAAGGAGATGGATAAAACTGTCGTTAGAACATTCAGGGTCCCCCGAGTCCCCGAGGCAATTGCGAGAAGGGGAAAGTTTTAAATAAAAAAAAAAATTAAATTTAAAAAAAACCGGACCCGAAAGTCTTTGGCAAGAAATTCCAGTAACGCCTGACGTTCGCCCACATATCGTATGAATGAACGCCCACCGCGAAATATAGATATATGTAAATGGCATATCTATACCATAAGAAATACACACATTTACGCCGCTCCTATAACGAAAGTCTCACGTAAAATGGGTCGCGTGGCTCATTTTATGAATGACTGTGCGTCGGCGTACTCGAACGAGTATGTATATATATATATATATGCATATGAGCATCGGTGGTGTTATTGATTATTTCCATGGATGCGAAAAATAACTGAGAACGGTTTTTCAATTTTTTTTTTCCCTCCCCGATTTATTAAATTTGGGAAATAAGGAAATATTGCCTATACACGTGACGGGAAAGTCAATGAGCGTGGATGTTGTCGTGAATTGCGATTTAATGAATGTTAGCATTAGACGAGAGAATAAATTTTGATGCAAGAAATTTCGTACGTTCGTTAGATTCATATTTAATAATTATGTGAAATATGGAACACCTTAGAATAACTAAAGACAAAAATGCTTAAAAGTAAAAATAGCTCCTTCCAATAAATCAAAGTAGTCAATTTTTTTTTACAGCAATTTGACGTCCCTTAAATTGAGGACGTTCCCTCGATCGATACAGTGCAATCTTCACATTTCAGGAATATTTCTCAATCTTTTTTTTTCCCCCCAAGTTATTGCTTCAATCTTTTCGACACCATTTTTCAGTTGGGTTTTTTTTTTCAATTCCGAACCGAGTCGAAATTTAGGGACTTCTTAGAACCTCTAGTTTTGATACTCTGTAGGGCTTCAAGAAAGTAAAGTAGGTTTTATTTTAATGCGATACGAGATGCTATACTTTAAAGTAAAAAATGTCCGAAATTCCTCAATTTACCAGGTTTAGCTTCGAAGTAGGGCTTGCGTGATAACCTTCTTGAATACTTCATATCTAGGGTCAAACGTTATTTGTCGAAAAACCCTCTTTTGACTCTCGAAACTCCCACGCCTTGTACACATCGATGACAGGAAATCGTCAATTAAAATGAAGAAATGAAAAAAAAATCATTTTTAATATTGTACTTGCGCAAATAATAATTTGCAGATAATATATTTATGTAAACGCAATATTATGAATTATTCACAATGTATTTTTCGTAGTTAATTTTTTTTATCTGAAAGTTGCTCCAAGGAATTTTTTATTGAAGTCTTTTTAGTCGTTCGAAGAGCAAAAAGATCAATTTTTTTTAAAGAAAAACTGCGGAATTCCCTATCCCTTAAATAAATATTATAAATTCTGAATCGATATTTCGACTAATTGGATCGATACTGCAATCGTTGATTATAAATTCTGAAAATTTCAATGCTCAGAATAATGCTTAGGACATCAATGCTCAGGGTGTATTGTAACTACTTAGGTTCATTTGGTGGGCGGGTATAGAGTGCGTTACACCGAAGACAACGCTTTTTTGCAAATTGTCGTACGACGAAAATTGACTGAGTAATTGCGGCTTAAAGTTTGTATTATCGAACCAACGCAACCGCGTTATCAGCTTTGTCATCAGGTGACATAAGGAAAAAAGAAAAATTGATGTCAGCTGCCGAATGTTAGTTCAGCTGACTGAGAATTTTTACGAAACATAACCAACCGGTTGATTTGATACATTCTCATGACGTTTCTCAACTAAAATGGCTATTAGAATATCGGGTAGCTTATGTTTAAATAAAAATCTTTAAGAAAATCAACCACGTGGAACCAAAAAACTCGGCAGTTGTTGCTAAAAAAACTAGTTTAATAAATTAATAACAGAAGACTACTTTTAAGACCATTCTGAACATTAGCCTGAAGGCTACTTTAACCCCTCGAGCGGCAAGAAAAATCTCACTGTTCATGCATACAGCAAAGTACGACTTTTGACTATTTATTTCCATGCGGTACTTTTGAAATAAATAAATTAATTAATTTTATATTTCTTTTACACTTAGCAATATTTCAGGGACCATGTACAATCAACAAACTTTTCAGTAGTTGCCAAAAAAGTAGTTTAATAAATTTAAAACAGAATACTACTGTTAAGACCATTCTGAAAATTAGTTTGAAGACTATTTTTTAAAACATTCTGAAGATTAGTCTGAAGAGTACTTTTAAGACCGCGATGAGAAACGTCATATGAGAATGGATCAAATCAATCGGTTTGTTATGTTTCGTAAAAGTTCTCAGTCAGCTGAACTGACATTCGGCAGCTGACATCAATTTTTCTTTTTCCTCATGTCACCTGATGGCACGAAGTAATACATTTTATTTAAATCTTTCGTACTTCGTGCCTGATGGCATAAGGAAATCAATATCGCAGCTAGCGTCGAGTTACACACCTCCGAACAGTTACTCCGTCATTTGTCGCCATAGTCAACGGGATGGATACGAGAAACTTCTAGGAGCTAGAGGTTCAATGTAGAGGTTACGGTTTCAGTTTTCTTCGAAGTAGACTAAATTTTTCATGAAAGGAATTCGAACGGTGGTGGGTAATTTCGAGGGAGCGATTTGCAACAATGAATTCGCACCTTTTTTCCCCCTGAATAAAACGTCCTCATTAAAACATCGCTATAACTGAAGAAAAATCACAAAACGCAGAGATCTTCGGATTCTCTACATATAACTCCAGTGCTATTTATGATTGATTAGCGTACCAAATAAAAAGTTATCACGAAATTTCCATGTCCCCACTCCCACGAATCATGGTCGTCTATATATGCTCAGAAGTATATCTGGAATTTTCCACGGACATCCGTGACGCGGGACGCGCGATTCATAGGGGGGATAAAAAAATCCATATTGTGAAAAAGTAATTGACGCTGCAACCGTATGACGAAAGTCCCCGATTCCACATAAAAATATTATAATAACATGTACGTCAGGGGACTCGGATCGTTCTATCTTCGGCCCTGAGCGCGAGTTTTATGAATGAAAATACATCGGGTGGTGCAAGCATGAATGAAATAATAGCTCGTGCACGACTTCCCGATTCCCCCTTTGCCCCCCCCCCCCACACACCCCTTTCCCCACCGAGCTCTATACGGCCGTATGCTCGAAATGGGAGCGTAACCCGCCCGAGGTATGCGCGTCGTTCTTCCGGCATGTCCAGAGAGGGGCGAGGAAGGGCTGGAAAGTAGAAATCGGGTAGGATAGAAGATTTGCGCACGCGTGTATGCATTTGCGTGCAGCCGATAATGCAAAGCTCATGAGGAACGTTCGGGAGGATGCTAGGATCGTGCGGGAGTCTAGAGGCTACGGTTTCGGCAAAGTTATCGTGGGGTAGGTGGGTGGATAACCCGGGACAAAAAACGTTTGAATCTGCGTAGTAATTTTTTCGATCAAATTTGATCTACGTAGATCGTAATTTTGAAAAATCATAGATCTACCTAGATCTCCGGATATAATAGTTGATTTGCGTACATTCGAGTCTCGGTAAATCTCAATAGGGTTTACTTAAATCTGATTTTATGAAGCGAAGATCTAGGTAGACCTGATTGAGATTTAGGTAAAGCTACGATTTCCATAATTTAGATTCTCCATAATTTAGATCTAAATATATATAAATAAGGAGCATGTGTAGATCTAAAAAATAACTATGTAGATCCAAACTATTGTTTGCCGAAAAGACATAGCTGTATGCACTCATTTGGACGTTATTGTATATATACATATAAACGTAGAATGTATGATATTTCATGTAGAAGCTGAGCAGCCAATCAAAACTTCTGGCAGATGCGGATGAGTTGATAACAGCTCTTAGGGAAACGAACCGTAGGGTCAACTTTTCGGCGAACAATTTTAGGCATGTAATCAGCCACTAACATAAGGATTGCCTTCTTCCCATGCTGGCTAATAAAGTCAACGTATTCCCCGAAATCATTGGGCATCATGGACACAGTGGTAATACGCCGGTTCATTTTACTTTTAGGGTGTAAATGCAGTTCACGCAGTTTTTGTTTCTTGCCAGCTATCGGTATTTCACATATATAGGGCCGTATTAAGAGTCGTTTCTACAGCCTCCAAGTGACGAGTAAAAGCTTAAGGGAGACACTCTCAGGGTTTTCATCCACGCTATAACGGTGTGGATGGAGGAGCGGTGCGCGGAGCGAATGGGGGTTAGTGTGACAAATCGCGCATGCCGCAGTCACATGCACTAGCGCTATTTCTCTTCGTTAACGATATCTCGAAAACTAAACGGTTAACCATTCTCAATATTTTTTTACTATATTCGTATTATGCTCGTCTAAGATATTCACATTGCTCGTTCAATTCGTACATTGGGTTTAGTCGATAGAACGGGAAATGTGTCGTTCGTGCATGCTTCGTATTGGCAATTCATGCTGATCATACCAACTTTAATTGTAATTATCTCGGCTTGGGAATGGTGAATCTTGTTTAAATTGCACAGACGTTTAGGATAATGCATTCAACAATGCGTAAGCTAAGTTTTAACAAATTCTTAGACAAGTGATTCTATGAAGGCACTGCTTTGAGGCTCCCTTTAAGGTAGAACGATACCATATGTCAAAAAAGAGGGATTTTGATGAAAATTGGTAGATACATTCGAAATTGAGTAAAATGTTTGCTCGAAAAATTTCAACGAATTTGACCGTACTGTTTCTGAGAAAATTGAATTCGTTTTTTACATTGGATCTTATGGAAAAGGGTAAAAAAACCGCAAAAAACATTGAAAAACTACCTTTAAAAAAGCCACTTTTTGATAAAACTAACACAAGAATATGAATCAACTCTCAAGATCACTCCCGAAAAATTTGCAGCAATTTCACCGTACCGATTATCTGCAATGTGCAAAAAATAAACAATAAATGCAATTTTTCGCTCTGTACTGATGAACATAGCTCCAAGCGCGGCAACGTTGTATCGACCAAGGCGCTCTCGTATACCTATATACAGCAGCCCGGCTTACAGTTGACAGACTCGCTCACGCACACACACAAACGCATTGCAGATATTGACATGTTGACACATAAGCACGATATTGACAATTCGGCGTCCTACAAGACACGATTTTTTCCCCCTCGTTTTTCACCTTTTCTGCCTCCTATATTTATTTTTCATTAATTTTTGCTCCTTAAATTTCCTCCCAATTTCAACGAGCCTTTGACAATTTTTTTTATTTTTCGCTATTATAAATCATCCTTTCAACCTTTCCGCAAAAACATCTGACGAACGCCTCTAGAGCTTGGACTTGGAGCTTGGGAAATGCAGCCATCAGTTAAAAACTGAAACCGGTATACGGCGTTGCCGCTGTCAAAGTAACTTTTGCGAAATGTTTAATATGCAACGAGGAGCATTTTTTGTCGCGAAAACCAGGAATATTATGTTTAAAATAGTTATTAATGGTTATTTTTTCAACAAAAAGTACACAATCATCACCTTACATGTAAATTGAAAACCAGAAAATTAATTCACGTGCAGTTGGTAACACGAATGGCTCCCCATGTTGAAGCATAGGAGTACCCCTCTCGCCGCCTGCCCCGCAAAAGAGGTAGCGTTCTACCTTAATTGGTGACAATGAACTCAATTCTAGAAACTTAGTGCGTCACTTCTCCGAGTGACAATTTTCGCGTTCTCAGCGCGAGTGCTGCGAGGAACACTCGACAAGTTCAAGTGTCAGTCCCGGTGTCACCGGGTACACCCGCGCAAAATAAACTCGAATGTTTTTATGAACCCAGAGGGAATAACTCGGTGGCCGGAAAAGCAAAGGTCATCTAACGTTAGCAAGCCGATGAGGTTCACCGTACGGAATTGTTGAACAGCCCAAAAATAACACGAAACACACTCAGCAGCTTTCTTTATATCCATACAGTGATACGATCCGCTATTCTCGCGAGAAGCTTTTTCGGCATTGCCGGCAAGTTGGATGGGTTGGGGAGGGGTTCTTCACGTTGAGGGGATGATTTCGTATGAACTCGCATCCCGTGGCGGTCAAGGTCACTAGCGTCGTGACGTCACGTGGAGCTGCAGTGACGCAATTGTTGCCAGGGGCGACTTGCCTGGTTGTCGGTCGCATGGCAACCCCCGGCGTTTTCACAAAACTCACCCGCTTTGCGTCACCCCCCCCCCCCTTCCTATCCCCCTCCCGTACGTCTTCGCGCTACGTGACGCGGACGCGTTTCGTTCACCGGCCGACATACACGTGCCGTTTCTCAATGAACTTCACCCCTGTTTACTCCCCTGACTACCTGTCGCCATATCGTTGCTTCCACCCCTCTAGTCGATTTCACTCATACCACCATCCAATCTCAACCCATTGCTCGGTGTTTGTTCCCTCTCTACGGAAACAACCTCTGACGCGTTTGTCCTCCTCTCTCTCTCTCTCTCTCTCTCACTCTCTCTCTCTCTCTCTCTCTCTCTCTTGTCCTCTGCGCGTGTCCTTCAACCCCTTGGATTTCTAATGCCCGTCTGGCTTTTCTCCCTCGACACCTCTTCTCCCTTCAACAGTGAACGACCAACCCCTAGCTGTATTTTCCTGCGACACGAGGCTCGAGGTTGATATACAGAATTTCTCATTTTAGAATGTCAATATATAGACGAGCGTCTAGCTTTTTATAGTTCGATGTTTCCCGTCTACGTATATCGGTTTGATGGTCGATCGATGATGTATATATAAAATCGATGAAGCGTTATTCTTGACGTGAAAAGAGTATTAGGCGAGTAATTATAGAATACGGGCTATTGACATCGTCTCGCGTGGAATAATGATAATTTTATGGCAACAGGTTATTTATAAAAAAAAAATTTATTCAGAATCAGCGATTTTATCGAAAACTGATTTGGATGGAAAAGCCTGTTGACTCCTGTGAATAAATTTTACGAAAATTCTCGGTGATATTTTTGAATTTTATAAATGGTAGTCCATCCACTTATTGGAGAAACCTCACGAAGTGGAAATATTTTAATCCCGAAACACGTTTTCTTAAGACGAAAAAAAATCAGCTCGCCACGGAATTCAATAGAAAAATGCATCTATACTCTTGAAGACTGGAGAAGTGATTCATTTAATGATCAATTTGTTCACGGAATTACGAGTCTTCAATATGGGTCGCATAAATAAGTAGAATTTCAGGATAATTGGCAAAAAATTTTGAATTAATGTTCAGTACAATTGAGTCAGTTTACGATATAAACTAGATGACATAATTATATATTAATTATCAAAATTAATTGAGAGTCATGTTACCATAAAATATATTTATTAAAAAATCTCCAACAGTTTTGAGGTTAGCCAAGGTAAAATGATTGAACAGACTAGTCAAATGAATGACGAAAAAACGAAATTATTTAAAAAAAAAATTAATTCAAGGCCTTCAGGACATTCCCACGGTCACGATAAATTTTGACGGTTACTTTTACGTGTAATCAGATTTTCTAGCTTTCTCCGACAATTTTATTGCTAAAAGAGCCGATTAAATAACTATAATCCACGACAAGGACTATACCTTTAAAAAAAAAGCCAGACATTCAATCGAAAATTGATTTGTATGCAACGTTTGTTGACTCTGTTGAATCAATTTCACGATAATGCTCCGTGATATTTTTAAGCTTTATTGAATTTGAAATTCAATAAAATACGATGGAAAAAAGAAACACATCCCTACATGGCTTGTAAATCTATATTTTGTCGCATTGAAAATATGTATTTTTTTTTTCCGTTCGTCGTTTTTCCGAGCAATCTTATCGTCACTCGCGATGTTCATATTCATCGAGCGGAATTTTTTTTTATTCGAGGCACTTGCGTCATCGACGATACTGATGAATATACACATATACACGCTAAGAGAAAAACAATTGCTATATTTAAAAAATTATATCTGATTCAATAAATAGTTGATAATAATGTCGAAATAAAAGTTTTCTCAACTTTAACTTAATGAAGCTTACAATATCTTGACAAGCCACGATGTATATATTAATAAAATTATTATCGCTTCGAGACTCTTATTTGCAGGCTTTTCTCACTCCTGGCTCGTTTTCATTTCTCGTTTGCAGATGTGACTACAGTTTTTTTTTTTTTTAATGCTCCAAAGTTATACGTAAATTATGAAAAATCGACGTGAAACCGATTTTTTCGAGAAATTATGCAATTCATTATCGCATCGAATCAAATCCGGTGTGAAAGGGCGTATGAATGAGAAATGATCTTATGAAAAATTTAATTTAACAATGTTTTTGATGGGTAATAAAAAAAATTACACCCCTCACAATGATGATCGTGATATTAATTATTATTGATATGATCCTTCGATGGAACTATTGATAATGATTTTTAAATAAACCGTTGGATCCATCTTGACGAAAAAAAAAAAAACAAAAACAATTTAAATGAAGTTGTTGAAAACTTTGTGAAACTTTTTTTTTCAATTGGAGTCAGGCAAGAGTCTGTTGTGGGTCTGAGGACCGGATGGGCCGAAGATCGAGCGAGAGATAGCCGAGTGCACCTCATTTTTGAACGAACTGGTCGACCAGCGAGGTCGTTGGACTCGGTCCCTTGGCTCATACATGTACATATATATATATATATATAAGTAAGAACCGATGAGAGTATATATATGTGTCTTTTCCCGGTTTGATTGATCGTACCTGACGGAACTCGAGTCTCCGAAGAATATTTGTTTAATTGGCGTGCATCAGTCAACGCTGGTCTCTCTCATTATCGCCAACAATACGAAACGGTTTCAAGAGTTATACCGATAAAAAAAAATATACATATATATGTAGATATGTGTGTATATCTAACAATTAAATTAATCATCGTGCGTGCGTGGAAAGAAGAAAAAGAAAACACATATATTTTTCTTATTGATCTTTCGAGCTATCCATCAATCCTCAAAATTCATGGTAATACGAATCGTTGACCCGTGGCAACAATTAATTTAGAAGTCAACGTCTTCATTAATTGCCTCAAAACTTGGCCACACCCACTTGTTTTTTTTTTTCTACTTTTTTTTAAACATCGAATATTAGAACTAAATGCCAAAACAGTCGTAAATTCATGAATTCATTTAAATTAATTTATTTATGATCGACGCACGAAAATTTACATTCTAATTCCATCTAATTCGTCTGCAAAACGATGAAGCGAAAAATTGGAAAAATTCGCTCCGACAATTTCGTACGAATTGACGGAGAATTTTCAAAAACAATCGAGAACGTATGATCTTTGGAGTAAAAAGAAGTGCGCAAATTAAAAATATTTACAGCTCTTTCAATTTATGGCGAATAATAATATAATTAATTGCAATTGTTATTTGTGTGACATATTCTTTTGAAATTTGTTTATGAACAAATGAGAAGTTAAACAAAAGAGACATTCAATGACTCCAAAGTTATACTGGATGTGTTTCTATGCATTGGGAGAGAGTCCTAACCTCTCTAACTTGCTTTTTCTTCTGTGAGAACTCCGAGAACTCGAAAATCGTCGAGGTTATCGATATCAAATTGTTCGCCGAGCATTTCGAACCATATTTTCTTTACTTTTTCCATGTTTTATTTTGCTAATTCTTTACGCAGCGATGCGTATGAATCCCCAACGAGGTTAGGTCATTTTTTACGACAAATCAGCTGTTACACCGTGGACTCGCCATTGGGCGTAATGAAAATAAACTTTTTCGCGTTGTAACGTTGAATCAACGCTGTTAAGTATAAGATCTTTGTATCTTCTACATGATCCATCGTGTTCGATTCGTCGACTGTCAATTTTTCAAAGACCCCCCCGTTAATCGGATGAGCCCCAAATGTTTTCCGCATCTACTCCGAAGTGGCAAACTTCTCAATTTTATAGTATGAAAAAATTGTATGAACAACGTTCCTTAAATTTTACAAAGAGTTGCAGTACAAAGTTTTCATGCAAAACACTTTATAAAATCAAGCCTCAAAATTTGATATTGCCTGACTGATCCGCAAATCGGATAATAAAAACAACCCTTGCCACATATTTTCACGCAAAAAACATCGAAAATTTGGAAATTTTTGGATAAAAAGTTTAAGGAGCCAATACTTATGGCAGTATCAGCTTTTAACGATACAGTCCAATAACTCAGGGCCCCCTGGGCTCTGCATATCCTTGGGTGACTTGCAATTATATCCCCACACGAAGATAGAAGAAGAAAAAAATATTTTTCCTGAAATAAATGAGCTTGTGTTTTCGAGGATCATTGAATTTCAGCGTTTTACCTCGATATTGTTCCGTTCATACCCGACAGAACCTCTCTCTCTCTCTCTCTCTCTTTTTCTCTTTATCTCGCTCTTCGCGTAAGTTTGCTCGTACACCCTGGACCCTATAGTTGGCTCGGGGAGGCGATGCATCGATCGGTACGAGACAATGTTGGCGTGGTAAGGGTATGTCAAAGGTAACTCAACGGAGATGGGCGAGGGAAAGAGATATAGAGAGAAACGAGAACGCGCTGGCGCGGGGGTGTAGGAGTATGAGCGAAGGAAAAAGGGTGGGGTAAGGTGGTCCAGCAGGACAAGCAGGAGGGGTGCGGCACGTATTTCTCTCTCTTGAGCTCTCCGTGAAACCCCGTCGTGGCAACTTATATATATATATATATACATACACACACCTATATATATACCTGTGCTATATATAATACTATATACGTATATATGTACATCCTGCCACGAGCGAAGCAGCAACAGGTTTAATCGCATCGGGGTGTGGCAGCGCCTGGCTGGCTCTCTGGCTGGATCTCTCTCGCTGAGGAGCTCGTTGCTGTGGCCGGAGCAATACACACGCAGCATCTTTCTCGCAAGAAAGAGAGAGGTAGTGAGAGAAAGAAAGAGAGAGAGATGGAGAGCTATCCTTTGGTATAGCGAGAGAGTTCCTCGAGATGCTGTGAGACTCAAGAGATCGACCCAAGAGACCAAGAGAATCATTGCTCGGTGTGAATATAAAAGTTGAAATATCGCGCCTGGACCTCAGAGACTTGTTCTTATCTCGTCTCTCTCTCTCTCACAAACACACACACACGCACACACACATACACACTCTCTCTCTCTCTCTCTCTATCGTTCTCTGCCTTTTGTTATTGTTCTTCATGATTCTTTTTTTTTCTTTCGAAATAACGTGCTATGTCTACCTATATATTATACGAGGATTGTAGCTTTTGAGATACGGTGGTCTGGAAAAAGAAACAAGATTGCTTTCAAATTTGCCGTGTCTCGAAAACAATTTTGATGAAAAAAAATTCTTGAAAATTTACTTTCGGACTTTTCGGATAATGGTAAATTTTTATTTCTGATTTATCTTTTATATCGTGTCTAGACCGGGCGCAACTCTTAAGATTCTTTCCTCGTCACACTCCATCTCTCTCTCTCTCTCTCTCTCTCTCTCTCTCTCTCTCTTTCCTATTCACCGTGTATGTATTTTGCAAAAGGCTTGCCAAGGCATAATAAAATATCAATCAATCAATCAGTCTCTCTCTCTCTCTCTCTCTCTCTCTCTCTCTCTCTCTCTCTCTATCTCTCTCTCTCTCTCTCTCTAGCTCTCTCCTATCTCTCTTGGCTTATTTGCATTTTGTTAATTTTTTTTTCTCTCCACATCGTTTTTATCTATAAGGTAAATTTTTGAGACGCAGGGGCTTGAAAAAAAAATCCAAAACAAATTCCTTGTATCAAAAAAAAAACGTGCAAAATTAGAAGTTTGCACGTTGCTTCCTCGTTACTTTTTTTTCCCTTACAAAGCTCCCAATTTGAGCAAGTGATTTTTTAAATTTTCTTTTCCTCATAGAGGAAGCTTTAAAGAGAAAAATAAAATAATGAGCAAACAACGTGCAAACTCCTAATTTTCACTCTTTTATTTCATTCTCATTTGGACTATATATAGGCTAAAACGTTGCAGCTTGATAGGCTCAAGTTTGTGAAAGTTGACGCGCGCACATAATTTTTCGAAAATTTCAAAAATTTACAACCTCTAAATCCGTCCATGGATTCTCATCAAATTTAATATCAATGATCTTCGTCTCCTGGGCTATGAGCATGAAAATTTAAAAAAAATTTGGCTCCATAGTGACAAAATTGCGAATGTTGGAGCGCAACACACACAATTTACGAAAATTTCTACGAAACTTACAAAAATTCTCTGAAATCTGAACCCCTTGAGTAATTTTTACCAAATTCAATAACAATCGTCCTTGTCACACAGACTATTTACGTAACAAGTTTGGGCCCGATAGGCGTCAAATTTGCAAAAGTTGGAGCGCGCACACGCATTATTCGAAAATTGAAAAATTTTCTAAAATCTAAACTTGATATTTCCTCAATGATTCTGTACAATTTTGCGTACAAGTCCCTTCTTGCTTGGCCATTATTTTCGACGCTCCGAAATTATGTGGTTTGCTCATAACTGGAAAGAGTGATTATGCATAAAAATATGCTTGAGTATTTTTATAAAATTTTTTTTTTTTATATATTCGTACCCGTATATATAATACATTCTCTCATAAATATAATTATATGCAGGTAGATACTCATCAGATATGTATACCTGGGTACAGAAGCAGTAGCTCCTCTACTAAATAAATATCTATATTATGTTTATTTAGGGAGAAGCCCATTGTGAACTTTTTTTATTTATTGATCTTTCTGGCTTTTGTGTTTTTACAACGTTTCGTTCCAGGTATATGTACCATAAAACACTTTTTCTCAACTTGGGACCACACTTACGGAATCACACTCTGACGTCACTGTATACCCATTTGCAGGAAAACACGTAGGATCAGCTTCCTATTTTTTTTTTCCTGTCATATCGTCAAAAAAATGTTTGTAGTTTTTTAGAACGTTGATCCAACTAATAATCGTAATGTCTCTAGAGTGCTTTTTTGAATTTTTACATTCGATATTTTAGCCGGGACAAAATTCTGAACGGATGCCCTTTAATTTAGACAGAGAGATTTTACTTTGAATTACACAAAAAAAACCCAATGACATAAAATTAAGATCCTTTAACGCAATACTTTTTGTTCGAATTTTTTTTCTCCAAATGTTCGAAAAATTATAGATGCTATTTTTGGATCGAATAAAGTTACGATGTTTTTTTTCCCTCCGCAGCAGCATTTTTGATAGGTCGAAATTTCATAGTTTTTTCCCCGTTACATGCACAGTTTATTTTAAAAAAATAAAAAAATTGACGCGGACATACGGTTGCTTCCCACGCATTTTTATCGATCCAACCTTCAAAAGTGAAATGTAATCGCGATGTAAACTGAAATTAATAAAGATATTGCTTTTTCCGTTTGGCAGGCTAAAGAGAGCGTGTGGATATTTTTTAAAGTCTGCATTACATTTATTTGTTGATTCGAAAAACCTTTTTTATTAATTATTTTTCATGGACGCAGTTAAAAATGCGTGGGAGGCAATCGTTTGTTCGCAATGCCAATTTTTTTCATGGGCCGCAAATATTGTAAATATTGAAAAAAATGTTGAAAATGCATTGAAGCTTGAAGTGTGTGTGCAAGTTTGAGTATTTTATCCGGCTAAAATACCCGATTTTAAGAACTGAAAAAAAATCGTTCACTTTATCGTCAGTCGAACCAAATTTCGAAAAAATGATAAATATTCTTTTGGCAATATGAAATAGTATAAGGTCTAGAAATTCTATGGTGCGTATTTTGATCATCGCAAATCAGCACACCCCAATCATTGCATTTCTGTCATTCATTTTATGTAAATTTTGATTTTATCTTTGAATAAAAATATTCATGATGTTGCAAAATCTTTGCTCATTTTTCGACTCGTTTTCAAACATAAATTTTTCCCGATTAGAAACACCATGCCGAGTTGCGTATTCTCTCTGTAGACGGGGGGAGTAAAAATAAATCTACTGTACTTTCACCTCGCGCGGACACGCGTTTTGCATCGTTGAATTTGTCGCGTTTACGCATTTTAAAATCGTCATATGCGTTATACTTCATCGTGTTCACCGATTATGTTATATAGACGCACGATCAATAAACTAGATACGCAGAAGAAGAAAAATAATTGTAATTTGCACATTGCTTTCTCGTATAATTTTAGGAATTTTTGCCAAGCTCTATGAGCTTTTTCTATCTTTTCTCTCTTTTGTCTCAATTGTTTTTAGTGTTAACTGTTAATAGCAGTTGTATTAACATCATCGGATATAAAAGACAAAATAACCCTGTGTAATTCCAAATTATACAGAACATAAACTTAAATATTCAAGAAACAAACGTTTATACTACAGGGCTCCGCGCAGTCGGGCTCGTGGTGTGAAGTGAGTTGCGGATTACCGCGTGAAGTAGTCAACAGACGCGCCGCATCGTTTCGATATATTCAAACGAACCGTTTCGTAAAAATAATTTATCTTTACGAGTTCTCATTCGATCATAACTATTAATGGCTGCAAACAAAGCTCATGATAGGCCAAATCGGGGTGCCAAATTTGGTTGAGTAATTTTATTTTATTTTATTTTCGTGAAAATAGGTGATATCGAGAATCGCCCCGATCAGTTGATCGCCGTGAAACCCACAACTCGCGTCTTTCTCCCCATGGGGGAGGTCGAAAATTAAATAAATTAAAAATTTCATGAAAAATTAGGCCATAGCAAACAAAATGTCAGCAAAAAGCTTTCCCCGTGAGCCAGCAAGAAGGAAAGAAAAATTGAATTTGATATTCTCATAGAATTTTCAATCAGCTTTGATGCGAAGAAGAGCAAATACCCGCGTGAAAATGTTTTGACCCGTTTTCGACACAAAGATGTTTATCTCGTTGCAAACGGTCCCGAGAGACCTAACGAGAGCTTTTGTGTGTGTGTGCGTACGAGTGTGTGTGTGTGTGTGCCTCTCGGGTCCTCTGGCATTCCGTACTGAAAACTCGTTTGAATCTCGGGGATATGTAATATAGAACGGGCTTTCTCCATTTATGTGCATGCGCGCATATGAAAAGCCGGGAACGGCAATGACCAGGTGTCAAATAAAGTTTATTGCAAACTTAACGGAGCTACCGAGCGGTCTATTTCTCGAGTGTCTGATGCGAATATAAGAAACTTCATTTGTTCCGTGTATTTATAAATATTCATGTACACGCACCGCAGCACTTGGGCACTAACATACGTATTATAAATTTTTTTTTTCATTTTTTCGTAACGTTGATCTCGGACTTCATTTGAATTGGGTTTGACTGGAGCGCTAAAGGCGCGCCCAAGCCCCTCGAGCACAAAACTCCCTGCAGAGATCACTAGCACTCTGGGTGTCAGTATTTTGTTCCATTGTTTGTGACAAATGTGTATCCTTTCGGGGTTTTACGACCCTATCCTTCACTATCCATTAGATTTTCTCTTCCCAATTCTTGTGACCCGCCCCGATATGCGTCCCCGCAGCCGTCTTTCATCCGAATACTCGCATTTGCACAGGGGCATGGGGAAACTGGGCAAAACCGGTGTTGTTCCTTTCGACGGAGCTTGTGTTCCTTCGGAGAATCACTTCGAAAGGGACAATCTCTCTTTTAGCGAATCGATGAACAAGCCAGATGTAAGCGGTCACCCATCCAACTAATGGAACCGTGCGTTGCTCTAAAAAAATTCGATTCCTGAATCTTGGACATTATTCTGTACTTATTTGCTCGAATTTTGTAAACTTGAAACACTTATTGCTATGAGGCATAGCTGGTGAGTCGGTAGCTATATAGACGTCATAAGCGGTAAATACGTTTATTGATCCGGTTATTCCTTATATGCAAATTATCCGCGATGATACGACAAAATGTCCGAATAACATACGAATCCTCGTCATGGGCTCACAATGCCGGTGTGATATGTTTCGGGCAAGCAGTGAATTCCAAAAACTATACAAATTCGTTACTTATAACTATATATAACGCATGAGGCTTCAACGAGCACCCATCGACAAGCATAATTCCATCGAAAAAATACGACACGAAGGATTCTTTCGCATAATAGTAAACCGCGAATGAGCCTCGTTCGACACATATGCGGGGCAAAGTGAGCTTACAAAATTCAGGCAGTACCTCAACACCACAGTGGTTATAATAGAGGAAGCGTTGTGCAGAGCTAATGATCGCGCGTGTGACTTTCACAAGCACCGGCGAAATTCTTTTTCGCTCACGATACATCGAAAACTAAACCGCAAAGCATTCTCAAAATTTTTTTTAGCATATTCGTGTTATGCTCGTCGAAGATATTCTCGTTGCTCGTTCAATTCTTACTTATTCGATTCAAACGTGATAGAACGAAAAAATATGTGTCGTTCGTCAACGCTTGGTATTGGAAATACATGCTAATAATACAAACTTTAATTGTAATTATCTCGAATTGGGAGTGGCCAGTCTTGTTTAAATTGCACGGAAGTTCGGATAATGCATTCAATAATGTGTAAGGTAAGTTTTAAGAAATTCTTAGACAAAAGATTCTATGAACTAAGGCAGTCCTTGTGACAGACTAATCACGTGATCGAATTTTTTAGCAATAAATTCATAGGTGAAAGATATAAAATCGGATAAAACGTAAAAGTAGTTACCAGAATTAATCGTAACTGTGGAGATCTTGAATTAGATTTTTTTTTCTCAAGTCATTTCAACTTTTCGTCATCTATTTGACTAGTTCATTGAATCATTTCATCCGACTAACCTCAAAACTATCGGAAGTTTGTTAATAAATATATAGTACGATTACATAACCTTAAATTTATTTTGATAATTAATATAATTTCATCGCGTATGGAAGTGATGGGGGCGGACAGTTTGATATTGATAATAACTTAAAACTCGCGTGAATTAATTCAAAACTCTTAACCGAGGTCTGACAGCTGATCGGTTGTACATCGTGAACTGACAGAGTTAATTTAATTCCCAAACATCCCGCGATCCTACTTTTTGCTTCCTCGTGGAGCTTTCTTGATTCTTTTGATTGATATTTATTAATTTATTTATTAATAAATATCTACAAATAAATAATGAATAAATAAATATTAATAATATATTTATATGATATTTATTGATTTATTAATTTATTGATATTTATGTATATATAAAAAGAGAAGCTTTATTTTCATGAAAAAAAAGTTTCGAGAATTTTTATGTCAGAGTACTTAAAATATTCCGAATTTAAGAAATTTTAGACATTTACAAAAAAGCTTATGGACGTATAAAAGTTGTATTGTGCTAGCCTTGCAAAATTCAAAATACATATCTCGAAAACGAATCGATCAATCGTGTTCAAATTTCGCACATAAGTATAGGGCTGGAAACTCCCATGATTTTTTTTTTTTACAATTTTCGTCGAAATTGCTAAAAAATTTCAGATTTTATAGAATTTTGAATTTTTCGAAAAAAATTCTGTACTCGCTCGAACTTTCGTAAATTTTTCAGAATGATTGACTTTGAGTATAATTAACGAATGAGTAAAATAATGAATGAATCAATTGATTTTGAAGCCTAAATATCTTTAGACAATTTCGAACGAACGTTCTAGACACAGCTGATCTTAAATTTCCCCAACGTGCTCTTCTTCCTGGCTCGCCATCCCTATTTTCATTCATTCATTTATTTATTTCTCATCTAACCGAAGATCGAGCATTTTTTTCATCGCTCAAAATATTATTATGAGCGAAGAATTATACATAAGTGCAACACATTAAATTTTCCATATCGACATAAGTGAATTGCACGTAGCTTCACGCGTTTTTTACTCACTCAATCTCGTTTCAATCGAAGAGTGGACGCGTCGTGGCTACATTCATATAGCGTGATATCTCGTCATATTAATACGTTTCAAGCTGCCCATGAACGTTCCCCGCGTGCTTAATAATCATATTTCGAATCTCTAAGTACCAGTCGTATGAAGTTTATCCGAATAAAAAGTGCATAAAATTGGGAAGAAAAAAGAGGGGGGGGGATTGCAAAACCTGTCAATTGCGACCCTACCATATCCGATATATAACGGAACCTGCCGTCTTGATCCTGTTTGAAAGCAACTGCATAATTTGTCACATAAGTATAGATGTATAGTATGATGGGTTTTGCATCGTCTGCATAGATATCTCGTTATCGGCTCTTCGTTATTTACCTATATAGCATCAGCATCAACCGGACAAGTCTCCTCTGGACAGCAGGATCACATCTTCCATTTTCCTAACTCGTTTAAATCTCGATATACGTACACACACATATATATATATATAAATATAATTGACTCGAGTCTCTCCATATATGGTCCTCGTGCTTTGCCACCATCATAATTCAGAATTTTATTTCAAATTAGTAAAAACTTCATCTGCATACGTCGTCAATTGAATATCATTGAATATAATTGTAATGACTTCGTCATCATCTCTGACTTAGTTTCTATGTTCCGTTCGACCATAGACGTAGCTCTCGGTTTATATGTATGTATATATGTATACATATATACATATATATACGGTTGAACGTTGTTTAAAACCCGAGATTATAATATCGAGCAAGCTTTCTCCATTTATGGTCCCGTCGCGTGGACGACAGCCAGCGCTCGCGAGAGCCATGATATATATGCTCGATCTAATGATCGATCAACGAAACCTTAATATCGCATTAGCCTGAAATATCTTCATGGCAGTGTTACAACTCCAATGCACTATGAATCGTGAAGAATTTTTTTTTTTTACTTTTTTTTCAACTATCATTTCTTCCATTCACTCGTTCCCTCATTATATTTAAATTGATCATACATCATGAATAAATCGTTTTATTCGAATAACGTTCGTATGAATTGTTTGAAAAAAATCGTTTGAATCGAACGAAATGTAAATATATGTATACAGATATATTTGACTACAAATTGAGCAATTACCCAGGCATTTAATTTTGGATTTTCGGTCAGACAAATTTAGTTCGATAGGAGTTATATTGATTTGTTCAATATGCATTATTTATTTGTTCGAGCAGGATTTGAAAATAAATATTATTCGAAAGATGTTGAATGTAAAAATGAACGTAAATTTTTACGAGAAATATTAACGTGCTTAAAGTGTTCCAAATGGTATAAATGTGAAATTTGGATTTGTTGAAAAATTATATATTGAGCAACGATAGTCATGGCTGTCTGTGAGATGAGATGTGGAATGGCCCAATGGCCAAAAAATAAGTTTAACGAGCTATAGGGACGTTTAGTATATGATATAATAAATTTTATTCAAGAATTTTTCAAAGCGTGAAATTTTGTCAAAAATCAATTAAACGGATCGTAATTTAATTCGAAAGTAAAAAAATATCGATGAAGCCAGGGACGGTGAAATATATTTAAATGTCCGAAAATGATGAGGGAGCAATTTTGCAAGTTTGCATTCCGGGAGGTCCTCCCGCATATGTCGATGCATCGATACGCAATCGGTGCGCAAGCTTATATACGATCATCGTCAATTAACTTTAACCTTAAAGTACATGTATGTGTGTACATACGATCGGTCAGAATTTATGTCGATACGAAACGGAAACCCAGATCGAATTTCAACGACGCGTGGCCGGCTTCGGTTACGAGGACGAGAAGCTTTTTTTTCCTCTCTTTTTGGCGATGAAGACAAACGTAAAAGCGATACGCTGAGATAATATATGGGAAGAGATGAATACGTACGAGAGAAAAAAAATAGTTAAATATCGGGATTCAGGATAAAAGAAACAATTTTATTTCTACGATTAATTTAGAGTTAAAATAAGAGTACCCATCTTAAAAATAATTTCAGCCCATTCGATCATCGTTGAATATGATTATATAAAATGAATAGATAGTGAAATACGAGACGAGCTCAATTACATGAAAAATGGATTCCCAAAAGATTCGTGAAAAAGATATTTTTTCTCAGAGACTCGAAAAATGAAACCGACTATATACGAGAGGTTACGATGAAAATAAAACAAAGTGTCAATCCTCATTAGAAAAATCGTGCAAACTAGAAGTTTTTACATCGCTTCCTCATTCTTTAATCTCACTCACAAAGATCCCTCGACATGAGCAAGTTGGATTATTTAATTTTATCTTTCTTTGTGAGCGAGATAAAGTAATGAGGAAGCGATCTGCAAACTTCTAATTTGCACGCTTTTTTCATTGTCGCCTGAACCCTCAGGGTTAAACATTGTGGCTTGATAGGCGCAAATTTGCGAAAGTTGAAAGTATACTCGCATAACTTTGCGAAAATTTCCAAATTCTCGAAAAGGAATTTTTCACAAATTCAATACCAATCATCTTTGTCCCACGGACTATTAATGCAAAAATTTTGGTCTCGGTATAGCGTTAAATTTGCGAAAGTAAAGTGCGCGCGCATACATTTTTCAGAAAGTTTTAATATTTTATAAAATCTGAACCCCTTGAGGAATTCTCGCCAAATTCAGCACCGATCATCCTTCTTTCCCAGACTATTCGTGTAAAAATTTGAAATTTACGAAAGTTGGAGCGTGGACGCTGATTTTGTCACACACACACACACATACATACAGACATTTGTTCTACATATGTTTTCTCGATGTTTCAGGACATTTTGAACGTGTTGGCATGAAAATATCGAAATTTTTTTTTCTTCGCGAAAACAATGCTTCCTCTATGAGGAATCAAAAAGATCAAACTGCTGATATATTTATATGTATATTTGTATATGTTCATTTGTTCTTTGAATAAAAATGTCAACCGATATTTTCCTAACGTGTCTCAATGACGATGTTTTATTCAAATAAATAATGCATAAACAAGCAGTCCCAATTTTTCGCGAGAAGGAAAGAAAGAGAGAGAGAGAGAGAGAGAGAAAGAAAAGGGTTTGGAGAGAAAAGAAACGAGAAATAATGAGACGCGAAGTCGAGAGACAGAGATAGATGTATCGCAAGCAGCATGACAGAGGTACTAAACTACACATACACATACATAATCCATATATATATATTCATACAGATAAAAATGTATGTATAATACACATATACCGGTCTGTCGAGCGAGAGAAACGTTCATGGTGCGCGCGCGAGCCGTTGAGAGAGTGCATTTATGAAAACCGTGGGTGCAACCCGAGAGACGGGAGATCCGCGAGAATGAGACCGAGCGAGAGACAAAACAAGTATATACATATATACACATATAGGCGTCCCCTTCCCACGAGTTAAGCGAGAACTCGGTAAAAAGTGGAGAAGCGTGTCGTGAAAACCAGAGAGAAAGACAGAGACAGAGCCTAGTGGGAATAAGAGGAAGAGAGAGAGAGAGAGAGAGAGGAGGAGGAG
The DNA here is from genome assembly GCA_963564615.1 of Rhorus exstirpatorius. NCBI lineage: Eukaryota > Metazoa > Arthropoda > Insecta > Hymenoptera > Ichneumonidae > Rhorus > Rhorus exstirpatorius. The sequence continues at coordinate 50,427,004 of OY751313.1, forward strand.
GAGGAGGAGAGAAGGAGAGAGAGAGAAGCTCCGTCGGATCCAGGAACGAACGGGCTGCGAAAGAGATGAGAATGCAGAAGACCGACGGATAGAAGGAAGAACTCGAGATATTGTGGAAGAGAGCAAAGCTGGACCAAAAGAGAGTGCCAGAGGTGGGGAAAAAACAGAGAGAGAACGAGAGAGAGAGAGAGAGAGAGAGAGAGAGAGAGAGAGAGAAATGATGAACCGAAGGGGGATGCTGGAAGTGCGAGGAGAAAATACGCCGATTGTGCTGGAGAGCGAGCAAGATAGTGACGAGGTTGGACGAGAACACAAAATAGGGGGAGAGAGATAAAGCACGATCGACAAGGGAGAGAGAGAGAGAGAGTGAGAGTGCGGATCAAGAGAGGTGGGGGTCGAGAGTCTGCGGGGAGAAGTGCAGAGGAGTCGCATCTCGGCTTGGGGCCTATTTATAGACATGCTCTCACAGCCTCACTCCTACCCACTTCTTGCACTGTCTCCTACATATAGTACGTACATATATATATATATAAATGTATATGTATCTTCTACCCGTAGTTACAATTGTACATTGTATATGGTTACAAGATGACCAATACTCTCGGTTCACGATCACCCTCATTTTGTACCTTGTTTACATTCTTTTTATTTTCACCCTATCCCACCCTATCTCTCTCTCTCTCTCTCTCTCTCTTTCTCTCTTTCTTTCTCTCTCTCTCCCTCTGTACTTTCTCCGACCCTACCCTCGTCTTTCTCTTCCCCTGGTTTACTTGAAGGTTCGAAGTAAATCAATCAGGCCTGGGAATAAATAATTCAAGAGATCTTTCGATATATATATACATGATAAAGGGTAGCGTAGAGATTTTTTTCCAATATGACGTGTGGGAGAATTGTTTCTATGCACAGAGAACGAAAATAATTTATGTGGTGACGCGATTTTGGAATAATTTTTTGGGGTGAGAAAATTGTCTGAATTATGTATACATATATAGAGAAAAAAACATTATTTTTCACTACATTCGTAGGGGGTTTAATGTTTCGGCAGGGGATCTATAACGACCTTATGAGTCATGAAAACCGTTAAATGTATCATGAAATTCAATGCTAGCCTTAAAATTTCAGAAAATGTGAAATTTTATTGATGAACCTGAAAGTCGTATTTTTACGTTTGCAGTATTTTTTTTTTAAGATGTCAATTATGAGTTACTCATACTTGGAAAAGTATACCGGTATCCTTGTTAAAAGTAAATGCGATTGTTCCATGATACTTCTCTTCAAATGTACAAGGGATTAAACAAAAAAGTTATACTCGTAAGGGCTAAATTAACCATCCCATAATAATTGGTAAAGCCTGTCAAAGGAAAATGTCAATTTTCCTATGATACGTCTGCGTTCGGTTTTATAAAAGTTAAGCTATACACTCGAAAGTCCCATTTGTGTACTACAAACGGATAAGAAAATATCGTTAACTCACGTACTGTTACTAAATGGAAATAAGCGTATTGAAAAAATTGATTGTTTCTTCACTCTTGTTTTTTCCCCCATTTCATTAATATTCAGGTTCTTTCACATAAGTTTCGCTTTCTCACAGAGGTCGCTTTGCAATGACAGAATAATAAAAAAAAATAATCGAGGTGTCAGGATGCTCGCAATTCTCCGAATAGCCCTGAACTCACAATTTGAAAAAAAAAAATGTTTAACGCATTCGTGAATCATAAGAAAACAAAGACATGAAAAAATCATTATTGTGGTCCTGAAGAAACCTCAAATATCATGAACTTTTGAGGAATAATTGAATTGAAAGTGCGATACTGACTTGACGAAAAATGTAGAAACGCTGGATTTGACGTACTAATGAGGCAGTCGAGTTATCCACTTGAGGTTTGGTAATACTACAGGGTTCGTGGTCTACAACGGACAATTCAGCGTGACCGATGTACAAGAGAGATAGAAAGAGAGAGAGAGAGAATGAAGCGAAGCGTGTGCCTGATGGTCGATCGAGATCGGTTGTGGGATCGAATGAAATTGAATTTGACTCAATTGGCGCTCTCGTGTAGAGGCGCATACTCTGCATGTGGCGATGCAGCTGATTAGTCGCCCCATCGCGACCCCAACTGCAAAGTGGTATACATGCTGGCGTGGAAATGAGCGAAGCATGATTTCCGGAGCCAGAGCTCTCATCTCTCTTCGTCGAGGTATACTTGCGAAGCAGAGAGATGCTGAGCATCGTTAGGATAAAAAACAATTTTAAATACAAAAATATCGGTATTAGCCAATGCCTGTGAAATCATTTCGAACGATCAGAAACGATGGAAAAATAATTGGTGTAGCTTAATAATAAAATTGAAATAACATTGAAATCGATAATTAGTCCGATAGATTATTATTTATATTTTTTATTACCTTTGCGTGGACAAGGAAAAAATATTCAATCTGACAATTTTTGGCTTCCCCGTGGAGGAAGCTTGAGACTGGTGACGCGAGGGAAATTCCAAATTTCAAAAAATTTAATAAAACCTGAACCCCTTCATCGATTCACGGCAAATTTAAGGTAGTCCTTGCGGCAGGCATGTGAACGACTATTTTAGCAATGAAATTGTTGCAGAAAGCTATGAAATCTGATAACACGTAAAATTTGTTGTCAGAATTTATAATAATCGTGGAGATGTCTTTTAACACTTAAATTGATTTTTGTTTTTCTATGCAATTTCGATTTTTCGTCATCTATTTGACTAGTCCGTTCAATCATTTCACCTCGCGGGTGGTCTCAAAGCTGTTGCAAGTTTTGTAATAAATATATTGTACGATTACACAACTCTTGATTGATTTTGATAATTAATAAAATTTCATCACGTATACAGAAATAATAGGGGCGGAAATTTTGATATTAACAAATACGTACAATTCGCACAAATTAATACCTAAAATATACACCAACCATCCCGCGAGCCTACTTTTTTAAAAATTTAATCTATCGAAAGCTCATAATTTCGTGAACTAATTGTTCATTGAATTAATCATTTTTCCAGTATACTTGAGGAGATTCATTTGTCAATTGAACCTGTGGCGAGCTGATTTTTTCGTATATCCTATGCTAAAACGGTGATTTTAAAATCGATATTTCATGGGGAAAAAATTGGCAACGTGATCTGAAACTGTGCAGTCTTAAAAAAAAAAAAGTGTTTCAGGATTAGAAAAATGTCCAATTCACCAAATTCTCCAATAGGCGCAAAAGTCCAAGGACCAGGTTGGGTTCCATCGAAAATTCAAGTCCGATATCTTGAAATTTGAAAAATTAAAAATTTCATAAAATACGAACTCTCTCACCGATTCTCAACAAACGCCAGGATAAACATTTTTTCTTATACTAACGTATGAGAAAAAAATCGAATAGCGTCTTACGCGGAATATAAATTATTTTAATCTGTTTATTCCGGCCCACGTGCTACGGAAGCCGTATCAACGGATTTCTTATCGAATATGCTGAGGAACAATGAAAGATTTTTAGCGCTCATCGTTTAAATTGTACGTGTATTCGAGATAAATTATAGCTCATTTTGTTCAGGAAAAAGTAGTGTTTTCCATGCAGCAATTAAACTTCCCGTAAAACTCAATTGAACCATGCAATCTTCGTGTTCTATTATTGGGACAAGCAAATCATAAGCTGTACCCCTGTCAAGACACCGTTCGGAGACTGGAACAAACGCACGTAGTTAGATAGGCCCGGTAGCCGCACAGTACGACATTCAATTGTTTCGCGATCGGTGTCATTACTTACATGGCATGCCGGGCCGGTGATATAGTGTCAAAATTTAATCCTTTACTTTCCTGACGAAATTGAAATTTTGTATTTTGAATTAATCGGTATACATTTTATCGTAATGCACCATTGAGTTCCAAAAGCTAATCCTATCGAGATTTGAGAATCGATGCTCATTAACTCGGACTTTTGGTGTTCGAATATCATAATTATGCGGACACTGGGTCTTCTCTTGTCCGAATACTAGGACATGGCGAATAAGTACTGTACGGACACTGGTAAATTCCAGCTTTCCACATTTCTCGCGTTATAAGTAATTGATTACGCAATGTTTTAATGAACATTACATGTGTTTTAGAAACTCGAAATCATAGCCTTCAAGGTGTTGGAAGTCAATAATAGAACGCATGAGGCTTTACGTCCTAAATTTGTATAGCAATCTGAACGGTCCCTCAGGTGTGCGGCCACTGGTACATTTACTAGCTACGAGTATACTACTATTTTCGATAAAACAATAATTCACCGATGCACCATAGGCCAGTTGAGCTTCCGATCATCACTTTCAACTTTTTTTTTTTCGTTTTCTCACAAAATAATGTCGACCATGTAATTTGCAAAATTTTGTCACAAATACCGGAACATATGATCCAGGGTAACTGCAATTTCTTTCAGAGCAAACCCTATGAGGTAATAAAAAATTCCGAATTTTTTTTACCCCAATAATTGCTCAAATGTGATAATTTAATCGTGAACAATAATGAATAAAAACATTTTTTTCCGATGATTCGTTGAACAATTTTTGCTAAAATTAATGTATCAATGACATTTTGCAATTATTACTATTATCAAAAATCAAGTTCTTTTTATCCAGGTCACCGGTAGTACTTTTCGAAATAACAAAATTTTCCCCAACTTTCGTCTTGAACGTATGAATTTAATGCTCCACGTACCTTTTCATCGGACGATATATGCTCGATCAGCAAAAACAAATATCGGCGAATATCTACTATATATGAATAAGAGGATGGGGGTAAAGAAAAAGCACGAGACTTGAATCTGCGAATCATTGTTAACTTGTATTTTTTTTTTTTTTTTTGTTAATAATTATCGTACGAGCGCTAAATGTGTTGCGCCGGGCGAACAACGACCAAAAAGAAAAAAAAAAAAAAAAAATACAGGTAGTCGGATTTTACGTGCGTTGCACTTGGAAAAATCACGTGTATAATAATAATGTTACATATCCTCTTTGCTTAATTTTTTTCATTTCTTTTATACATTTTTTTTTTTTTTTAATTTATCTAGGCATTATATAAGATAATATCATTTGTAAAAAAAGTATCGTCTCGAAGATGATGGTAATCGAGGGATTGTGACTTGGATTTTTTTATTTTTATTTTTTTTTTTTTTTTCATTTCAGGGAGATCGGAGGGTAAGGGATATATAATTAGCCCTTTATCGGTGATTTGCACGCACACACATATCGTGAGATTCGCGAGCTATTTCGCCTATTAACGTCTTTCTCCGCTTTTCCATTCATCGTTCTCTCGTAAATGTACGTAAATTTTCTTTTCTTTTCCATGTCTCGCCAACGCGGTAATAAAAATAATCAATCTATATATATCAACAATATCGTATAATCTATCTTTCAAATATATATATATATATATATATATAAATATTAATTTCACACATATATATATATATATATATATATATATATATATATATATACGTGTGCATTGAGCTACGCGTGTCAATTGTGTGTGCGTGCTTACACGCATTTCTTCTTTTTGTTTTCGTTTTTTTTTTGTTAATAAATAGAGAAACATATACATAATATTAATCGTCAAGAAGATTCATGTGTATACACATAGCTTAAAATTCTATATAATGCAATTAATGTGTGATGAGAGGGAAAGGCGAAAAGAGAGAGAGAGAGAGAGAGAGAGAGAGAGAGAGAGCGGACTCTAAAAAATGCTTCGGTCGAACTTGCGGATCAAAGCTTTTCGCTTTTTTTTTTCACCGAATCTGAGCGGTCGGTTAAACAATTTTTTTGTTTTTTTTTTCTTGTTCTTTTCTCTCCTTTTTTTTTTTCTTATTATTCGTATATCCATACATATAATACGGGTCTCGTGTGTCTGTGTGTGTTTTATATACATATGTACAAAAGAAGAAATGATTTTTTTGTTTGTTTTTCCATTCAACAACGATTAATCACGATCGATATAATTACACTTTAGTGACTTTTTTTTTTGCGTTTTTTGTTTTCCTTTCAAACGCTTCGAGAGCATTTTTTGTTTTTTTTTTTCTTCCTCAAGGAAAAATGATTTTCGTTCAGTGCGCGGGACTTGTGTTTGTTGTATATGAACGATTCCCGGGGAATACTGGCGCTTCTGTACGGGGGGAAAATGTAGCCGGGATTTAGCGTGTCCGGAGCACGGGGGAAGGGAATTATTTGTTTATTTATTTTTCTTCAGTTTTTCGTCGTTCTCGTTTCGAGGATGCGGGAAGGAAAGCGATTTTGCACGATCAAAACGCATTCGAAAGACTCGGGGTGGGCATAACATTCGAGCTCGAACGAAATTTCACTGAACACGTCGATTAACACTCTTCTCTTTTTTTTTTTTCTTTATGATTGTGTACTGCAACATTGATAATTCGTTCAATTATCGAGGTTTTTTTTTTTTTTTTTTTTTTTTTTTCATCGAAGCTTCCGACAAATCTTTAATTCGTAAATATATCTATTTACAATGAACGCTCATACTCTGAAGTTGTAACATATAAGGTGGAAAGGGTTTTTCATTTTTTTTTTTTCATTTAAAAAAAATTTTTAATCGACTCTCATTCGTGGCTCCCTATATAGAGAAGGTGCCACGAAACAGATTGAGTAAGCTGGCATGATACCTGTGACAGAGCAGACATTTTTGGGAAATACATGTGTATACATAAGTGTGTAGGTGTGTGTGTGTGCGTGTATATATCATTTTTTTTTTAATGCAATATTCTGAGATCGTTGGTGTGGATAGAGAAAATGGCACGTTCAGGCGACTGAAAGACTCTCCGGCATCAAATCGAACTTGAATCTCGTAAAAATTTTTTCGAGAAAGTGAAAAAAAAAAAAAAATAAAGGATCGCCTGCCTCGGGTAATGTGGCGACGATAAAAAAAAATAATCGAACCTCGAGCAACGCATATCCGTCAATCTTTATTCGAATATTCGGTATCTGACGGAACGAGAAAAAAAAAAATCTTGCAAAGAACTAATCACAGTGACGCTTTTCCACCTCTCGAAACACTACGATCATGGGAAGATCGAAGTCTTTCGATAATCTCAAAATTTAGGATTAAAACAATTCTCAACGTCCGGTTTTCGCATCGGGATACTATACACATCCCTTCGCGAAAGCGTTCTTCTTATGCTTCTTCTTCTTCTTCTTCTTCTTCTTCTTCTCTACAAATTACCCCGCGAATCAAGAACGTTTTTCTAGCCTAACAATCGAGTCTAGTCATTTTAATAAAGTAGAATAAAGTTTATCTAAAAAATCGTACCGCAAGAGGGAAGGAGCGTTTGCAAAATCGTATACTTTCCACAAATTCAGACTTTTTCGCATCTAGAGATAATTAATTTATTACCGCTTGGTCCAACGGAAAACGAAAAAAAAAAAAAACAAATACAACAAAAAGTTTTAGCCTCGATCGAAAGAATTTGGATAAAAAATTTTTTTTTTAATCATAACGTCTCGAGCCACCCTGGATCAACAAGAAGAACAAGAAGCCGATGAGGGAATTTTATACAGGAAGTTAACGACATTGCGCATACGGAATCATTGGCAGCTGTCACTTCTCAGTCAATTTTTTTTTTCCATCAATGATCAAGCATTTCTGCTAAAGGATTGATGGTTATTTTTCCCCTCAATACCATAATAATAATTTTGGATGCGAAAAACTTTTGGTACTTTTGTTCCGGAAGCTGACAATGATTGCTCTGAAGTCAGACCGAGTCGAAATTTAGCCTCTACTTCGGACCCTCCCATGGTTAACATGATCCTACTTCGAAGAGAACTGAATCCAGAACCATTACATTGAATCTCTAGCTCCTAAAAAATTTAAGACTAAGCCCTGTAATTTTTACAGCTCCTCCATTGGCCCTGTAACTCCTTTATGTAATTTCTGAGCATAAAAATGTTCAGGGTTTATAATGAGCGATCCAGGCATGCGAAATATCGATTCAGAATTCAAGATGCAAGCAATTTTACGTAATTTTTCATGTGCACTCGTAATAACAATTGAAAATTAATTATCATATCTGTATCGTATTTAATTAAGTGATTGACTTTACAGATTTATTTTTTTTGAGAAAGTCAATCTGTTTGTTCCATGAACTACTAAAAAGAGTCCAATTGAAAGTTTCTTACGGCAATTATCCGATTGAAAAGTTAACTACAAAGAACGGATTGCAAATAATTCCATGATATTGCATTTACGTAAATATCCACAAATTATTATTTATGCAGGCGCGATATTAAAAATTATTTTCTCATCTGTTAATTTTAGTTGACGAGTTCCTACCCATCAATGTGTATAAGACGTATGAGCTGATGAGGGTCAAAAGAGGGTTTTTAGATTAATGTTGTTCGTAACAGGTACGAAGCGTTGAAAGAGTTTTTTTTGAAACGAATCCTACTTTGAAGCTAAACCTGGTTAATTGATAAATTTCGGACAGTTTCGGCTTCATAGCAGGGCGACGTGTTTTGCATTAAAATAAAACCTAATTTATCATATTTAACCCCTGCGGAGTAGCACTACGAGAGGTTCGGAGCAGTCCCTAAATTTCGACTCGGAAGAAATTGCTAACTCACATGGCATGATATATTTTCTATTTTTCATTTTTTTAAAACTTTTTACGGCGCAGGAACACCTATATCTGGTATGCGAGAGAGAGAAAGAGAGAGAGAGGGTTTATACACGTACGACATATCGATTCGGTACTCCAAAGGAGTACCGCGCATTCGGAATTCCTCGAAAGTGCCATTCGGCACCGCGGAACGTGACGCGCACGACGTATTCGTGGCTCAAGCAAACCTGGTATCGATAGCTTCGCGATCCCATGGTTGGTTCAACGGGCTCCTAAAATATGCCCTGAGAAATTTGCATCATGCCCCCTCTCTCCCTTTTCCCTTTATCCCTTCCCCCGTTGGATTATATCGCGTCTGACCCGAATATCCCCCTCGTCGCGCGGATAATTGAAATAACGCCTTGAGCAGCGTTTCGTTTCTTCACTTTTCATTTTTTTTAATTTTTTTTTAAATAAACTCTACGATACCTTCGTGAGAAGCATCTAATGACTTTGTTTAATTCGCGAAGAACCCTTGACTGTTTGGTCACGTGACCCGGGACGCCATATTTTATGATTTATCATTGTCGCGCTTTGAGTCGAGATGAAGAACAACTAGATTCATGCTTTTAACGTTAATAATAACGTTCTGTGACGGAATGTTCAACATTCCCCCCCGTTCCGGTGGATTGACGCTTGATTTTTCCTGCTGTTTTGTTTTTAATTTTTTTTTTTTTTTTTTAACGACACTCTTTCGTTTCCAGCTTGGCCAGACATTTCGTTTCAGGATGTGTCCTGGGCAGGCTATCAACCTCATTCAACCATATTTACACACACACACGCGCATTTATCAAAGTTGCACAAATTTTTCTTTCTTTTTTTTCAAATTTTTTTCTCTCTCTCTCTCTCTCTCTCCTCACTGATTGCAAGGCGAGGAAGCGTGAGATTGCGCATGACCCCGTGAATTCGCGTGGGTCGCCTCTCTCTTGAGCCTCTGTTTCAGATGGACCTTGGCGTGTCTCTTTTTCTCGTCGCTTCTCGCGAACTTACGACCGCACTGATCGCAACAGAATGGCTTTTCGCCGGTGTGCGTGCGCACGTGGGTCGTCAGATGATCGCTTCGCGAGAACATTCTCATGCATATGCGACAGGTAAAGGGCTTCTGTCCCGTATGAATTCTTATGTGTCGCGTGAGTTCGTCGCTGCGCGAGAAACGACGATCGCAGAGTTCGACCGGGCAGGCGTAGGGACGCTCGTGAACCGGCGTTTTGCTCGGTCTGTTGGGATATTTTCGTGGTTTAACGGGCACGAGCCTCAGGGGAAGGGTGCTCTGCTGATAGACCTGCGAGAGTATCTCGTGACCCTTGGACGTGCTGGGATTGTATTCGGCAAGTTGAACACCAGCTGCACCCTGAGCCGGTTGTTGTTGCTGCTGCTGCTGCTGCTGCTGCTGCTGTTGTTGTTGTTGTTGCTGTTGCTGTTGCTGCTGTTGCTGGGGTTGCTGATGCTGAACCGTTGTTGCGTAGCCTGAATTAGCAGCTGGTTCTTGCTTCAGAGCAGGCTCCTGATGATGATGATGACCGTGATGATGTGCTAGTAGACCCGGATCATAGCTGTCCTCGTGGGCTGATAACCAAGCGGAGGGTGTGGACGATGTGGTGTCGTGATAGCCGGGTGGCGGCTGAGGTGGTTTAGATTCGACCTGAAGGAGTTCCACTGTTTCGCCGCTGTAGGGCACCGAGTGCAGGGAGGGATGAAGAAACGGTTGTCCCGTAAGGGTCAGGGTCGGCGAGGGTAGCGAACCCCAGAGCTCCTGACTCGCTGTCTGCTGTTGCTGCTGTTGCTGCGGGGTCTGAAGGGTATTGAGGGTCGTGGCCTGAGTACACGTGGTCGTAAAGACACCGCGATAGGTCAGGGTCGGAGCTGAGGACACCGGTGAGCCTGTGTGAGGCGCCGAATAGAGTATAACACCACCTTGAAGAACGCTGCAACGCTCAACGTCCTCTTGTGACTGATGCTGATTGCTCTGGGGACTCGACGAACCAGGGACTATCGGACCTGATGAATCTTGATTGTCTTGATGATGATGCTGCTGCTGCTGCTGCTGCTGCTGCTGCTGATGATGATGATGGTGATGATGGTCACGAGCAGCCGAGGTCACGGATTCTTCGTCCTCCACCGTTGCCTCTTCCAGGGAAAGATCCTCACCCGCCAGACTACCTGCAATCAGCCAATCGGGGAATTCTTGAGAATTTTGTAATCTGAAGGAATGGATGTTAGTCTTAGTCGCGCAGTTACGACGAAAGCAAATGTGTCATTCAATTACGTGAGTGGTGTAAATTACACGGAATGGTGTGTGTGTGTGTTCTGTTGCATAGTCCTACAATGTTCTATCGTACACAGAAAAAAAAAAAATAACAATCTCGGAAGTACTTCCTGCCTGGTGCAGTTAGATGATGCGAGTGCGCTGACACGCTGAGGGTTGATGGAGGATCAGCAAACTCGTGGTAATGTGCGAAGGGAAGGGGGGGGGGGCATTGGAGCAGTGAAAGTAGGCAGGAAGAGCCTGCGCGATATGAGAAGCCTCCGCCTGGCCTTATCTACTTCGGGCTGCCTCTACACGAGTTCTCTCTATCTCCCGGTCGTCTGTATCCTGCCGTCCGTCACTTCCTGTCTATGCCATACGTTTATACACATCCGCAGAGCTACCGATCTACTAAGCTGTCGGAAGGACAAAGTACCGATTGAGAAGAAACCGACTTTTTCCCCATTATTTTTAAAGATATGTTGTTGCTCTACGGTCGAAGCATCGCATAATGATTTTTCTGACCTTGCTGCTCCCCACGAACTCTCGAGGATAAGATTTCGAATTTCACATTTTTTTTTTGTTCATTGAGAGAGAAAAATTTGTTACAAAACAGCACGTGACTGAAGCAATTTATTTCTCGACAGTTGTAGCTTGAGCTTAGAATATTTTTGAGGTAAATAAGCGAGTATATTGCCTTACAATTTTCATGAAACGATGAGGGCAAAGTTTGCTGAAAAAACCTCATCTCTCGAATGATTTGAATAAGTTCATATTCAGAGACAAATAAGGTGAGGATAAAATTAGAAAGTGAATAGTTGAATGCTCATCGATGAAAACGAGAGTGAAGGTGAGCACGGATAAGGAGAAGGGGTTGGTTAGATCGAAGAAAAGGGAGCAAAGGTGAAAGCTGAGGAGTTGCGAGAGAACGTTGAATGCGCGGGATCGCTTGTGAGGGATGGTCTGTAGATAGTCGACGAGGTCGAAGAGTGGAGTTGCCGGGTGAACTTGGTGAAAAGCATGAATGAAACGCTCGAAGGGTGGGTGGGAGTTGGCGAGATGCCGGCTACGTCAGAGCAAGAGACGAGGAGAAAGGCGGCAGGAGTGAGGGGGGAGGGGTGAAGAGAGGAAGGAAAATACGAACGAGGGTGAGGGCCGCCGAAGAAGGGATGAAACGTTGAAACGTCAAGGGGAAAAGAGGCAGAGGGCAAGAGAGGACTCCTGAATGTCGGGGTCGTGGAGTATTGATCCAACCTCGTTGGGTGGTCGAGGTTCGATATTGGCCGTTTTCGCGGGCGACTTTGAACTACGTCATCTGGCGCCTCGTGGCCGCAATCGAGCCGTATATCCATCGGCCGCCCAACCACCGACAACCCTCGCCGCGACTTTGACTTTGAAAACGGCCGTCGCTATCGAGACTCCACGGGGTTGTGGGTTCAGGGTGAAACGAGAGCAAGGGGTGGATCTCTCTCTCGTCGAGTCGCACGAATCGATGTGACCCAAGGACCAAGGTCCCCGTTTTCTCAATTCTCCTCTCTGTCTCCGCGTTGTATTTCAGCTTTTATTCGTTACTCGTGAGTATCTCAAGTGCCTTCAACGACTAACTCTTTAATGCCTGACGTACTATATTTGGCACATTGCTGTGAAATTTAATTTTGGTTTTTTTTTTTTTTTTGGGTGAATTATCATTTTTATCCGAAAACGAATATCTTTAACTGATTAAAGTGGCACATTCTTCCCCTATTTTATACGGTTAGTAATTTGCTTACGATGGGTGAACACCGAGAAAATTCAAAAGAAACAAAAATATATTTTATCGCTGAAAAAGCTCAAAAAGTTCAATGAAACGTAACGATTTACTACTTGTATACCATGTACTTTGGCCATTCCATGCTCCGGTTTTAAAGGGACAAATCAAAGTCGCATATTATTGTACGTCTGTCGATTTACTTGGACGTTAAGTCAGCCTGAAAGTCTTTAAATAGATTTTGCATAAATTTGTCGATTTAGCATTTTTAACAAACAGCGTAGAAATAATTGAGCAGCATTTAACTCGCGTTGTCAAAAATTGTCTCGCCAATTCTTTCGAGATAATCGAGAAATGAATTTATTCTGGATAGCAGAGTATCAGGAGGGCCAGGAGTTTTCGCGGACTCGATAAAGCTGTTCATTGTCAAATGCTCACGAGCTCTTGCAGTTATGTAGCTAACGAATTATGAACGCCTGTGCCCAAACCTCGAATCCTGAGGAAATTTCGTTCATTTGATTTGACAATAATAATTAATATGAGTTAAAAAATTCATCAATTACGATGAATATTCGTTGAACTTATAAAAATTCCCAATTAAAATGAACATTCTTTCCCTAAAATCAAACGAGGTCATTTACCTCACTGCCCGAGTTAACCCTTAAAAATGTTAAGACGTCCTAGCAGCAAGATGCATGAGTAGGATCCAGATAGAACCCACGCACAGATATACAGACTCTGAGTGACCATCAACCACGATACGTAAAAAAAAATGAAGCTTATAGATGATTACGACAAATATTTCCATTGAACGATGTACGAGCCATTTCCTTACATGCCATATCGTTCCATTTTTTAGCCATTCTGAATGTTAAGAAATAACGCGCATATTGCAGTTACGGTCTCTTCCACGTTTTGTAGATTTCTATAAGTTTTGGCATGGCTAATGAAAAGAAGGCAGAGCAGGGACTCGGGGGAAAGAAAAGAGTGTGACACGCGCGTGTAGGTGAATGCCAGGTTAAAAGTTTAGCTTACATTTATGAATGGATTTATCGATAGTGAAGAGGGGATTTTTCCCGTGTGATGTGTCTTGTTCGACGATAACTCGCGGTTATTATGTTTTGCCCTGTACCTGAGATTGGTGGTGGCTCGACGAGTGCCGAAGGCCCGAAGAACGACGGTAGATCGCTGCTCGTTGTAACGGGCGTATTTAGATCACCGGGTTTGTCCTTATCGCCATTATCATGGCTGAGATCATCCCGACAATTTCCATTGCAATCGTCTTCATCGTCGACGCTACGTTGAATAAGATCGTGATGAAGCGAATGACGCTTGTCGCAGCCATTCGCGGACTCGCTCGGTGATGCTGGATCATCGTGATGCCGATGATGCCGCAGATGATCGTCCGTTAGGTTGTTGTTGTTGCTGCTGCTATTGTTGTTGTTATTATTGTGGCTGCTGTTGTTATTGTTGTTGTTGTTGTTGTTGTTGCTGTTGTTGTGATGATGATGATGATGGTGTCTCGGGTGATGATCGGGTGAATTTGAGGCTACGGGATGAAGGGGCGGACAACTCGACAGTGTAAGACCGGGCACGATCTTGACGCTGTTCGTGTTGATCGACGTCGCAATGGTAGGCGATGTACCACGAGCCCCGATCCCCAATCCAACATCACTGCCACCACTAATATTACCCGAGGTCGAACTCGCCGATGTGTTGTAAGCGAGACACGCATCGAAGCTCAGTTGCACCGCTTGAAGATTGAACGTCGCATGATGATGATGATGATGGTGATGATGATGATGTCCCGGCGGTGGTGACGAGAGTAAAAAGGGGCTAGCAGCGGCATGATGCTGCGTGCCCACAACCTCCATACCGTCCATCGTCATCCTCTGCAGCAAATCTGTCTCGTTCGTTATTGTCCCTCGCGACAACGATCCTATCAGCTCCGAGGATGCTGCGACGACTCTCGTTGCTTCGTGAACACCTCGAGCTTCGTCCGTTGACGCGACTCCCTCGGGTTCGCACTGCGTCTCCGAGCCTATGGTCGTATCGTTCAACGCAATTATTATCGTTAAAATACTGTCTTTCGTTTATTTGTTATTTTTTTTCCTTAATTGATATTCAACACGGTTATGTTTACGGATAGGTCACACGTTTTAGTGATTGATACGGTAATGTGGATTAAAAAAAGTCTTTTTATAATCCTTCGAATTTGTTATAACTGCATGTTTAGCGTATGTCTCTCCCTCTCTCTCTCTCTCTCTTTCCGTCTGGCATGAACCCCCTAGTATCTTGCACTCGGTTGTACGAGTCAATGTACCCCCGGACTGACGAGCAAAATGAAAAATCAAAGTGCCTCGATGGAAACCCCGCTATAAAATCGCTCGTAGTGGTTCACGTTTGTATTAGCGCGCACAATTTTGTGTATCGCCGAGTGTCAATTGATTTCCATTGACACACGATCGATCGAATTGACAACGAAGAAATGTCCCAGAGATTGGTAAAATCTCAATTTTAAATACGTAATTCGAGTATCCCGCGTAAACTACAGTAACAGCTATGTGTATTTGCACGATCTCCGAACCCTCCTTTTTTTTTATCACTTTATCGTGATGTCTAGATTTATTGGCTAGAGCACCATAAGCACCAGATAACACACGCATACACCATGAAGAGATAGTTCAGTCAATCCTTCTTTTTCATTTCTCCCTTTTCAACAATATATGATACCCTCTTCCTCTCTCTCAGTCTCTCTCTCTCTCTCTCTCTCTCTCTCTCTCTCTCTCTCTGGATTTCTTCACTCCTCGATTGTCGCCCCCTCCGTATGGGTTCCCGCGTTCGGGCACACAACAGGAGGTTG